>JAUPFT010000014.1:23258451-23620951 GCA_036936625.1 Parnassius smintheus behrii
GCAAGGGCAAGGGCCAAGCAAAGTCGAAAGTGCCGGAAAAGGGGACCAAAGAGTAAAGAGAAAGGTTCTCCAGGTATCAAACGATACCTCTGTATCAGACGTGGGCACAGATGATGAACTAGATGATGCTGACGGCGCAGGAAATGTATGCTTAATCTGCAACGAATTTGGCAAAAATAATGAGGTTTGGTACAGGTGCACCTCATGTGGTTTATGGGCTCACGCAGATTGTACTGGGTGGGAGTCTGCCGAGCACTATAATTGCGATTATTGCTAGATTTTTCTATGATCCTTATTGCCCACAAGGTGACCTCAATTACCCGTACCTCAGGGCAATGGGAGTCAAAACAGCTTTTTTTAATACTTTTATATTTGTGGTTGCAATAAAGATTTTGTTAATTTTAACTTGTGTATTTTAATTCTTGCTTAAGTGACCCCCATTACCCCTTTCTACCCTACCCACAGGCTAACTAGGCACGGGACCCTTGGGCGTAAGGTTCAAGAGGGTGCTGAGCTTGCCTTAGTACAGAATAAAATTTGGTATAATATTCTCAGTAAATAATAAAGTGCCGCAAATATTTACTTGTTGCTCTTTATTTATTTGTGGTACAAAACAAATAAATAAATTGTAAAAACAAGATTGAATAATTTTTTTGTATTGAAGAAGGTTGACAAACGGGTACGCAGTCCACCTGATGGTAAGTGGATGCTGTGTTGAAGAAAATGGTGTAACAGCTTATACTTAAACTGGAAGAGCATACCTGTATATCATGCTGTTCTACTAGTCGTGGTCGTTCCAGAGCGCATGATCGTCGTCGTTCTTTTTCGAGACAGAGAAGCAGATCCAATGGAGGCTAATAATCTTCCGCTCACCAGACGTCGGTAGTTGACACTGAGGCGGATTTTTTTCGTTATACGAGGGTGGCACTGAAAGTTCTTAGAAATCAAAAACTGAACAAACTGGCGAGTTATTAGTTTTACCATATCTTTTCAAAATAGTGTCCATTTACATCAATACATCGCTACATATGATGGAACCCCTGAGAAAAGCACTTTGCCCGATCGTCCTTAGCGGTCTCTTCGACAGCATTTTGAAATGCAGCCACTGATTCATCGGCGTCTATAAAACGTTTTCCTCGAAGTTATTCTTTTATTTTCGGAATTAAATAAAAATCGCAAGGTCGGAGCTATAGGGCGGGTGACCCAAGAATTCCACGTCTACGTCGCCAAGTAGTCGATTGTTTGCTTGGCGGTGTACGATGATACGTTGTCATGGTGAAGGAGGATTCTACTGCGAGGTCGTTTCTCCCAAACCTTTTCCAAGGCAAGTGGCAAACAATTGTTAGTGTACCACTCTGCATTAACTGTTTTTCGATCCTCTAACACAATTGTTACGTAACGGCCTGTCCTTCCGAAAAACGAGGCCACCATCTTTTTTCCCATGCTTAGACCTCTCTTCACTTTAGTTGGCAACTCCTCGGGAGGGAACACCCAGACAGCAGACTGTCTTTTAGTTTCAAGATCTTAACAATAAATTCAGCTTTCGTCACCGGTAAGTACGTCGAACACAGCAATTGAGGCACCTCCGTTAAATCTTTGAACCATTTCACGAAACCAATCAACACGACGGAGTCTGAACCTCTGTCAAATTATGAGGTATCTACCGGGCACAAAGCTTCGTGACCGTTAAATGTTCATGGAAGATTTTGTGCACTTGACTCATACAGATGCCTTAGCTTGTCCGAATCTGCTGATAAGTCACTCTTTTGTCAGTTTCTATCATACGTCACAAAACACCGACCTTCAGTCGTCGCCGTAGTAGGCCGCCCTTCACGCAGATCATCGGTAAGATTAGTGCGACCACGCTTAAATTCATGAAACCAGTTATGAACAGTGGCACGAGATGGGGTTTCATCGTGAATGTCAAATAGAAGTCTAATCATAACTTGCTTGTTGACTTAAATGACATCGAAAGTCATAAAAAATCATTGTCGCGTTAAATTCATGCTGACGTGACACAGACAATTTTCAAATCGTAAACAAATGACCAATTAATAAAATACATGCACAATAATATTGGCAGAGTTCCATTTTCAAAATTTGAACTTATTTTTTATTATATCGTTTACAAATGGCCAGTTCTAAAGACTTTCAGTGTCGCCCTCGTACTATGTAATTTAATAGAAAAGTTAGTTTTAAACTTTATCAGTTTCTAGAGTATTATATTAATACCTGTGGTTTGCTCGTTAATTTTTTTCATTTTAACACTTTTTGATTTTTCTACTTTTATGAGTCTCTGGTTTTTTTTTATTTTTTATTTAATTAATATAAAATTTTAATACAACATTTTTTCGAACAATTTTACTTTCCCCTATGAAATCTGTCAAATATGACAGATAGCCCTGGTGGCAGTAAACTGGTCCTCATTCCAGCTATCGTAAATACCCGATGTGCTGGTACCACGCGAAGTATGGGCCGCAGGCCCATAAGTGCTTGAAGCTCTGCGATTTTGATAAGTAGGGAAACTCCACGGGCATTCGCTAATGCCGGCAGACGATTACCCTTCCTTTACGGTGTCGGTGAAAAATCCTACTTTTAATAAGTTCTTTTTAATTTCATACATGTAATACAACATGTATTAATTTTAATTAAAAAAATTGCGGGAAATGGTGGTTTTTCTTAAATCTAAATTTCCAAAATATGGCGACATTTAACTCTGGATCTAGTGACAAGATAATATTTGAGGTGGCAACTCTGACCGCGATTATCGGCCAGTACAACATCGAGTACCGCCGAGAACGGATGTAGGGTGGGAAATCGGGTAAAAATGTGGTCTAAGCAAGATTTAGTAATTATATTTTGCTTAGTTTCAATTCTTGTGTATTCCGATATTCCACACATCAATCCGTGTCCGCTGAGTGCTCCTACATATACAACACGTACGAATTAACTTGAGACTCCGCTGGAATGCGACCCCCTTCCCGACTCCCCGCACCGCGTCCCGCGCTGCCCGTGCGCGCTCAGTACCGATAGCATTTTTGTTACGGATACGCGTCTCGACTCTAGTTCCGTATTTTTGCTAATTGTTTTTGGTTTGGACTTTTGTTTGTTTTTGTTATACTTGAACGTTATTTTATCTGTCTGTTGTTAATTGCGTTGTTTTGTTGTTGTTTTATCGTATACAGTGACAATGAATAATAAATATTATAATAAATCCTTATTAATATTCCTTACTTCTATTCCTTGATTTTACATAGTTTGTGCTGTTCCGCTTATCCAAGATTGATTCACTTTCACCCTAAGGTTGCCTGGGAGAGTTTGCTTTTTAGCAATAAGGTCGCCTGTTATGCTTTGTATTTTCATTGTGTACGAATCTGTAACACTTTTTATAGTGCAATAAAGTGTATAATAAATAAATTAATAATATTATAAATGAGAAAGTGTGTATGTTTATTTTTTTGTCCTTCCTTGACGCGTTAACTAAAAATAATATTATATATATTATAAAAAATAAATTTTAAAATATATAAAAATGGCAACAGTATATCACTTATTACTTCACCCAATGCCAGAACATTTTATTTTGTTTTTATTAATAATCTCATGCAAATCTCAAAAATTTCAAATAAAAAATATTACGACGCATTATTTTGCACACATTGACAATTACGTCATCGGCCCACGTCTCAAGTTAATTCGTACGAGTTATACATCCTTGTATAAGATTTCAAATCTATGTTAGTGGCACCGATTAAAAGGAAGTTCTGTTTCAATTCAAACTTAGAAATATAATTACTTATTTAACTTACAAACATATTTTTATTTGTAGATGTTGATCTATTAACTGCACACACAACTACATTTAATGACAAGTTAAGTTTTATTATGCTCGAAAGAAGTGATGGCTTATGTTAGACTTTCACATTTATCAAGGAGCTAGGACAATGTTCGGAGACACTAGTCATGGCCTTGGACCCTCCGTAGTTTTGCACTTATCAAGAAGCGTTACCGCAGGAAGTTTTTTATATCACGACAGACATTTCACCACCATTCCATTAATAGCAAATTACGTAAGCGGAACCTACACAGCACAGGAACTGTCATGGTGAATAGAATACGACGAGACAAGACTAGTTTAAAATTGAAGAAGTAGTCAAATGTATCGTGGTGAGAGCCAGCAGATGGTAAGGGATCCTACAGTATTAGTAAAGTGGAAAGAAAGTAAATTTGTATTGATAACTTCTAACTGTACTGAAATGGTTGAAAGATGGGATAAGCGAACTCGCACTTATGTCGACGTAACTGCACCAAAAATAATTCAAAATTATAACCGATACATGGGAGGAGTGGATGTTTTCGACCAACAGGCTGATTACTACCGAACATTCATAAAAACTCGGAAACGGAGACGAAATTTAAGTACTCATTCACCTTTATGATTTAGATTTAGTCAACGCTTGGCGCGCTTACAAAATAGATTGCACTTCCAATAATTACAGACGGAATAAAACACTAGATTTATGTTTTGATATATCTGTGGTCTTACTGAGTTTCCCTGAAAAACATCGTGCAGAAGGCATGGAGGAAATTGAAAACATAAATACCGAGGAAATTTTAAAAAGCTCTAATGCCATCGGCAACAAAACGGTCCGATGGGTATGATCACTTGCCGGTATTCGATGATCTAAAATCGCCTAGATTTTGCCAATTAGAAACATGTAAAAGGCGCACAAAAATTCGCGCTTGCTTGAAATGTCACGCTTATCTATGTGTAATTCGAGGACGGAATTTCTTTAAGGATTTTCATTGTAACTGTTTTTTTTTATTTTAGGTACTTGTTACAAAATTGTTACAAAAATGTTATTACTTAGTCGGATCATAAGTTCGGTCAAAACCTTGTTTTTTTGTTTAATACTGGCTCTATGAACGTCGCTAATTTTGATTAAAACTACTTTTACGGATTTCTTTCGCGTTTTATTTATTTTATTTTTAACCCGACGTTTCGGGTGCTTTCCAGCACCCATGGTCACGGGGGACTGAGGTGACTAACGTCCCGATGTCAAAGTTAACCCGGAGTACCTTCAGCTTTTTTAATTATTGTCTTTGGTCCGATCTACGCAGAATGAACTAACTGTGGTTTGAAGTCTTGCAGTGGTATGCTTGGGTTTAGTTTTAATTTTATTAATTATAGGATCCCAAGCAGGTGGTAATACCAAGCCTCCTTCTCTATTGAAATTAGGATGTTTTTTAATTTCAATAGCCTCACGTATCATCCTTGGTAGGAATCGGTGTTCTTTCGCGAGGATTTGTGGTCTATCAAATCTGATGTAATGGTTGGGGCCGTCTAGGATATGATCACAAACTGCAGACTTCCCGGAACGTTGATGCTTCACATCAGCTATATGTTCTTTTACGCGGGTCCTAATTGATCTTTTGGTTTGTCCTATATAAGAGAGACCACATTCACAATCAAGCTTGTACACTCCTGCATCTTGTAGAGGAATATGACACTTGACGGATGGTAAGAACTGACTAATCTTCTTCGGCGGCTTGTAGAATGTTCTAATAGAAGCTCGCTTCAAGATGTAGCCAATCTTGTCTGTGACACCTCTGACATAAGGTAGTACAGCAGGCACACGCTCGACTGTGGCCGGCTTCACTCGGTCACTGTGACGGAGGCGCGGGACCCGAAGCTTGTTGTCGTGCAGAACCTGCTTGACGTGCTGAAGCTCGGCGGCCAGGTGTTTGCTGTCACAGATTCCTCGTGCTCTCTGTAACAAAGATTTGCCCACGGTAGCTAACTGTGAAGGATGGTGGCGAGATTCACCATTTAAGTATCGGTTTGTATGGGTCTTTTTTCTGTACACAGTATGACCTATGGTGTTGTTAGGATTTTTGGGCTTTTGGATTTCGGATGACTAACACATCTAGGAAAGCTAAGGAATTATTTGCCTCTAACTCCATAGTAAATTGAATTTTAGAGTTTATGGAATTAAGATGTTCTAAAAATGCAGTTACTTTGTCTGATGGTAAAATTGTGAAAGTATCGTCTACGTACCGCTTGTAGAACCTTGGGGTGACAGGTGCCAAAAGCCCTCCTTACTGCACCTGTCACCCCAAGGTTCTACAAGCGGTACGTAGACGATACTTTCACAATTTTACCATCAGACAAAGTAACTGCATTTTTAGAACATCTTAATTCCATAAACTCTAAAATTCAATGTACTATGGAGTTAGAGGCAAATAATTCCTTAGCTTTCCTAGATGTGAGTAGTTACGATGTACCAGTTCTGGCTCACTTGTAGAGAGGTTGTACCAGTTCTGGCGCACTGAGTCAGAAGTTGTACAAGTACGACGTTCGTCGCTTCACGATCCTAAAAAAAAAAAAAAAAAAAAAAAGGTTTTGGCATGCTCTGATCACGAATCTGCGGTCCATTTTTGCGTAGGATGCACGGTTCCGGAGATGTGCAGATCAATTAACTCTTATCTAATTGATATCCGCTTCGAGCCTCAACCGTCATTAGCGCTCCATTGTCCTTATCTACTTATCTATTGTTGATTGACTACCGTCATTATCTATTATTCGTCGGCGTGTGGGTCGGCTTATGCTATTGTATTATACTCCTTTGTTCCTATCTACACTAATCTGACTCATTAATAAAACACATTACCTAATTTTGTTAAAAGTTTTATTTATAAAATACAAAATCTTATTACTTATTATCTATAAAATAGGAGCGAAACATCTCATCCACTAAAATATCGTTGTACAATGTGGATCTGTAAATATACTCGTAAAACTATGCATTGAACATCCCTGAAACTTATATAGCAAATATAGCAAATACATTAAGCAATATTCGCCACAAACTGAAGTCCTATCAACAATCCAGTTCCATCTTTTACAATTTCTTTTAAAAAACTCTAGATGATATCGTACAGGTGCCCGTCCAAATGAATCAAAATATTGACCGACGTCATTCGTATCGATATATAAAGCTACCCAATGTGACCCTGGTTTATCATCTGTATCCAAATTGCATATTACCTAGTCAGGTCATAAATTCTATCACATGTTTAATATAAAATAATTGAAACAAGTTTATTCATTATGTAACCATTTATATACCAAAATGAACTTAACAAAACATAGATTCTTATGACACTATAGTTTATTCAAAACGACCTCCGTAATTTTGAATACAGGCCTTCAATCTGCGCAGCCAGTCGTCTATCTCACCACGAACGAGGTCCATGTCATATCGGCGGCTGCCTTAATTAAAGATGTCTTGAGTGACTCAAAATTGGGATGAGGCTTTGAGCACGCCTTTTCCTCCAAGCGTTACCATATCTTGTAATCTAACGGATTCAAATCTGGACTGGTCTTTGTGTCGGATGAAGTCGATTTCACGCGCCGCCAGCCAGTTTTTTTTTTGTTTTTAAAGAACGTTCCCTCCACACTAGGTTTTTCTCCTGTATCGTGGGGGGCAGTTTACAAACACAAATTTCACAAGGACAAACATCCAAACTCGGAACAATTACTTGTAGGTCGTACAAATACTTGTTCACTCATTGCTAAGCCACTACGCCACGGAGCTGTCAAAAGTCTTGTGTGCTCTTCGCTCTATGAGCTGACGCCGAATCTTGTTGGAATACCCAGTGCCTGTAATAACAGGAACATGGTATGAGAAACAGGTTACACAAGGTTCGTCAGGACTGTATTTTGATACACAACTGCATTCGTTTTTAACCTTTCTCACAAAAATGTACCTCTGTTAAGCCCCACTAAGAAACTCCCAACCACACCATGAGCGAGGATGGAAAATGACCCCGTTGGACACGCGGAATACGGTTGCTCGCTTCTTCACTACTGTGTGCGTACACCTTATCATTTTGTTTGTTGTAGCTCTCTTCTACGGTAAAAAATTTTTCATCCGAAAAAAGAATTTCCCGATATTTTTTTCCCGCGTACCGCTTCAACAAAGCGCGGCATCTCTTCAGTCTCAGATCCATTAGACGAGCATTCAAACGATGTCCTGTTTTTCTTCGATATGCCCGAAGCCCTAAGTCTTCATTTAACGCCGTGGTTCTGCTTAACCCCATCTGAAGGGCCAACAGTTTCTGCTTACGTTTGGGATTTCTTTGAATTCGCACCTTTACAGCTTTTATCACTGCTGGAGTCCTAACAAATCGAGGGCGACCACTTCTTGACCTGTCATCTACACTAGAGTCTTCATTGTATCGTTTGATGGTACGATAAACGAATCTTTTGGTTATATTCAAATTTTCAGTATATCAAAAAATTTAATTGGCGCGTAATCGCAACTGCAACACGGTCTTTTTTAAGCGCCCACTCCATATGTAAAAATGAGTAAAATTCTAAAAAGTATACAGCTTTATTTTCATGAACAATTCGAATTCAATAAACTTTTTTGTGACCAGCATTCTAAAAGAAAAGTTTTTACTGTGTGACAATACTTATGACCTGACTAGGTATATACGTTGGTACGTGGGTGTACATGGGCAGTCAGTGAGTAGCACATTATTTTCTAGACTGGGGTGAATCTTTTTCAGATGTTGTTGTCGTTTGATGGTACGATAAACGAATCTTTTGGTTATATTCAAATTTTCAGTATATCAAAAAATTTAATTGGCGCGTAATCGCAACTGCAACACGGTCTTTTTTAAGCGCCCACTCCATATGTAAAAATGAGTAAAATTCTAAAAAGTATACAGTTTTATTTTCATGAACAATTCGAATTCAATAAACTTTTTTGTGACCAGCATTCTAAAAGAAAAGTTTTTACTGTGTGACAATACTTATGACCTGACTAGGTATATACGTTGGTACGTGGGTGTACATGGGCAGTCAGTGAGTAGCACATTATTTTCTAGACTGGGGTGAATCTTTTTCAGATGTTGTTGTCGTTTGATGGTACGATAAACGAATCTTTTGGTTATATTCAAATTTTCAGTATATCAAAAAATTTAATTGGCGCGTAATCGCAACTGCAACACGGTCTTTTTTAAGCGCCCACTCCATATGTAAAAATGAGTAAAATTCTAAAAAGTATACAGTTTTATTTTCATGAACAATTCGAATTCAATAAACTTTTTTGTGACCAGCATTCTAAAAGAAAAGTTTTTACTGTGTGACAATACTTATGACCTGACTAGGTATATACGTTGGTACGTGGGTGTACATGGGCAGTCAGTGAGTAGCACATTATTTTCTAGACTGGGGTGAATCTTTTTCAGATGTTGTTGTACATCTAGTGTATCCATGATATTACTGCTATTAGTAGATTACTACAGTACAATCTACTCAATGACTAACATAGGAATGATCAATTATGTGATTTCTAAATATTAAATTGCATTTTTTCTGTTATACGAGTCATCAATACACTGAATAAGACGCAACACGAAGAATGTGAGATAAGGTTGTTGACGCATAAAGTTGTTATCAATTCTACTGTAGAAATTCTTTAGATTAGAATTATTACTTACTGGTACTATATAAGACCAAGCAACTGCAGTCATGGAGTTAGTGTATGGTCGTTTGACCGCAGTGTATCTATCAATAATACATTTGTGTTACTTCAACGCATCAAAGGCCATAGATGTAAGTGTTTAATCTATTGACAAACTTACTTTTCTTTCTGTTATTTTTTTACGTGTGTATGATTTTGAACGACAGGCCTGTTGGTCTAGTGATTAGTGACCCTGACTGTTATGCCGGAGATCGTGGGTTCGATTCCCACCCAGGACAAATGTTTGTGTGATGAGCACGATCATTTGTTCTGTGTCTGAGCGTAATTTATCTATAATATTTATGTATTTAGAAATATATAAGTATGTTTATCAGTTGTCTAGTACCCATAACACAAGCTCTGCTTAGCTTGGGACTAGATGGCGTTGTGTGATAGTTGTGGAATATTATTATTATTATTATTATTATTATTTAGTGTTAACAAATTATATTTAAATATTTTGTGTGTGTATATGATTAAGCCGTGGTAGCTCAGATGGTTAGCGCAAGCCGTAAATTTTACAGTACGTAACGCGGGTTCGATCCCCGCCAACACCAATTAAATTGTTAATTGCAATTTTAAGTGTTTATTCTATTGACACACTTACTTTTCTTTCTGTTATTTTCTTACGTGTGTATGATTTAGTGTTAACAAATTATATTTAAATATTTTGTGTGTGTATATGATTAAGCCGTGGTAGCTCAGATGGTTAGCGCAAGCTGTAAATTATACAGTACGTAACGCGGGTTCGATCCCCGCCGACACCAATTAAATTGTTAATTGCAATTTTAAGTGTTTATTCTATTGACACACTTACTTTTCTTTCTGTTATTTTCTTACGTGTGTATGATTTAGTGTTAACAAATTATATTTAAATATTGTGTGTGTATATGATTAAGCCGTGGTAGCTCAGATGGTTAGCGCAAGATGTAAATTTTACAGTACGTAACGCGGGTTCGATCCCCGCCGACACCACTTAAATTGTTAATTGCAATTTTAAGTGCTGATTTACCACGTGCTCGGCGGTGAAGGAAAACATCGTGAGGAAACCTGCATGTCTGAGAAAATTTCGAAGGCATGTGAAGTTCGCCAACACGCATTGAGACCGCGCCGCGGACATTTCCTAGCCATAAATACAAAGACAATAGCAGAAAGTAAAAAGTTAAAAAATACTTTTTTAACAATGACAGTCATTAGTTGATCATTAGTGAATGTGATTCTGTTTTCTTAAATTACAGGAAGAAAAGAGCAGAAGGAAGAAATGGGACGATGGGAAGTAATGAAGAATGAATTGTTATGTGAAGTTTGTTGGAACAAACATATTTTAGTCACGTGTAAATACTTTTAACATTTGGGTTCAAAATGACACAAAATCTAAAAAATATTAGATACATCATCGACATGGACGGATTTTACATTACATATCCTCATAAACATTTTCAATGTAGAGAAATGGCTATTCTAGACGTAAAACTATCTAATAAAAATGATTCGTTTATCGATCATTATTTGTTTCGGCCAAGTTGTCCTTTCAATTATTTGTCGCAAAAAGACAAAAAAACTGTTCGTTATTGTGAAATACACGTGCACGGCATTCCATATTTTAATGTGACCGAAGAATTAAAATGTGCCTACAAACAAGAGAACATCATTCCCATATTAAATTGGTATATTAGAAATTTGTGCAAAGACGAAGTGATCGCATACAAAGGTGGTTCAACAGAAAAACAATTTTTAAAAATGTTGACGACGAATGATAGAATTTTTAATATTGAAGAATACAAATGTCCAAAATACAATGATTTGGTAAATGTCATAAATTTAAACAAACGTTATGTGTGTAATAATCATATATTTGCAAAAAATAATCACAAAATTTTACATTGTTCTTGTGACGAAGTGTGGGTTTTTTACAAGTGGTTATTGCTTGAAAATAAAATTTTAAATTAATCATAAATTTTGTTTGATTTCCAAAAACATTAGTTATAGTATACTATATAATACAAAATTGGTTCAACAGAAAAACAATTTTTAAAAATGTTGACGACGAATGATAGAATTTTTAATATTGAAGAATACAAATGTCCAAAATACAATGATTTGGTAAATGTCATAAATTTAAACAAACGTTATGTGTGTAATAATCATATATTTGCAAAAAATAATCACAAAATTTTACACTGTTCTTGTGACGAAGTGTGGGTTTTTTACGAGTGGTTATTGCTTGAAAATAAAATTTTAAATTAATCATAAATTTTGTTTGATTTTCCAAAAACATTAGTTATAGTATACTATATAATACAAAATTGGTTCAACAGAAAAACAATTTTTAAAAATGTTGACGACGAATGATAGAATTTTTAATATTGAAGAATACAAATGTCCAAAATACAATGATTTGGTAAATGTCATAAATTTAAACAAACGTTATGTGTGTAATAATCATATATTTGCAAAAAATAATCACAAAATTTTACACTGTTCTTGTGACGAAGTGTGGGTTTTTTACGAGTGGTTATTGCTTGAAAATAAAATTTTAAATTAATCATAAATTTTGTTTGATTTCCCAAAAACATTAGTTATAGTATACTATATAATACAAAATTGGTTCAACAGAAAAACAATTTTTAAAAATGTTGACGACGAATGATAGAATTTTTAATATTGAAGAATACAAATGTCCAAAATACAATGATTTGGTAAATGTCATAAATTTAAACAAACGTTATGTGTGTAATAATCATATATTTGCAAAAAATAATCACAAAATTTTACATTGTTCTTGTGACGAAGTGTGGGTTTTTTACAAGTGGTTATTGCTTGAAAATAAAATTTTAAATTAATCATAAATTTTGTTTGATTTCCCAAAAACATTAGTTATAGTATACTATATAATACAAAATTGGTTCAACAGAAAAACAATTTTTAAAAATGTTGACGACGAATGATAGAATTTTTAATATTGAAGAATACAAATGTCCAAAATACAATGATTTGGTAAATGTCATAAATTTAAACAAACGTTATGTGTGTAATAATCATATATTTGCAAAAAAAATCACAAAATTTTTCACTGTTCTTGTGACGAAGTGTGGGTTTTTTACGAGTGGTTATTGCTTGAAAATAAAATTTTAAATTAATCATAAATTTTGTTTGATTTCCCAAAAACATTAGTTATAGTATACTATATAATACAAAATTGGTTCAACAGAAAAACAATTTTTAAAAATGTTGACGACGAATGATAGAATTTTTAATATTGAAGAATACAAATGTCCAAAATACAATGATTTGGTAAATGTCATAAATTTAAACAAACGTTATGTGTGTAATAATCATATATTTGCAAAAAATAATCACAAAATTTTACACTGTTCTTGTGACGAAGTGTGGGTTTTTTACGAGTGGTTATTGCTTGAAAATAAAATTTTAAATTAATCATAAATTTTGTTTGATTTCCCAAAAACATTAGTTATAGTATACTATATAATACAAAATTGGTTCAACAGAAAAACAATTTTTAAAAATGTTGACGACGAATGATAGAATTTTTAATATTGAAGAATACAAATGTCCAAAATACAATGATTTGGTAAATGTCATAAATTTAAACAAACGTTATGTGTGTAATAATCATATATTTGCAAAAAATAATCACAAAATTTTACATTGTTCTTGTGACGAAGTGTGGGTTTTTTACAAGTGGTTATTGCTTGAAAATAAAATTTTAAATTAATCATAAATTTTGTAACTAATGTTTTTGGGAAATCAATCTTTACCAAATCATTGTATTTTGGAAATTTGTATTCTTCAATATTAAAAATTCTATTATTCGTCGTTAACATTTTTAAAAATTGTTTTTCTGTTGAACCAATTTTGTATTATATAGTATTTTTTTATATAATAGGCTGACAAACAAGCACACAGTCCACCTGATGGTAAGTGGGTACTGCGGCCCATAGACATCTACATCTATCTTCCATTACAAATCAAAATGCAGATGCGTTGTCACCCGTGAGGACTGAGATGGAATGCCTCATTTCCAGTAAAAAGGGTCTCCGGTTCTCTACACTCACCATACGAAATACAGCAGCATTAAGCTACTATTTCACGCTGGTATTCTGTGAGAGCATTGTCCTTCCCCGGTCGAGCCGACCCATTCGTGCTACAACTATACTACTAATATAACTGCAGCATGGCTCTACCACGTAAAAACAATACCACGTAAAAAAGTATACTTTAACTGTTTTTGGGAAATCAAACAAAATTTATGATTAATTTAAAATTTTATTTTCAAGCAATAACCACTTGTAAAAAACCCACACTTCGTCACAAGAACAATGTAAAATTTTGTGATTATTTTTTGCAAATATATGATTATTACACACATAACGTTTGTTTAAATTTATGACATTTACCAAATCATTGTATTTTGGACATTTGTATTCTTCAATATTAAAAATTCTATCATTCGTCGTCAACATTTATAAAAATTGTTTTTCTGTTGAACCAATTTTGTATTATATAGTATACTATAACTAATGTTTTTGGGAAATCAAACAAAATTTATGATTAATTTAAAATTTTATTTTCAAGCAATAACCACTCGTAAAAAACCCACACTTCGTCACAAGAACAGTGTAAAATTTTGTGATTATTTTTTGCAAATATATGATTATTACACACATAACGTTTGTTTAAATTTATGACATTTACCAAATCATTGTATTTTGGACATTTGTATTCTTCAATATTAAAAATTCTATCATTCGTCGTCAACATTTTTAAAAATTGTTTTTCTGTTGAACCAATTTTGTATTATATAGTATACTATAACTAATGTTTTTGGGAAATCAAACAAAATTTATGATTAATTTAAAATTTTATTTTCAAGCAATAACCACTTGTAAAAAACCCACACTTCGTCACAAGAACAATGTAAAATTTTGTGATTATTTTTTGCAAATATATGATTATTACACACATAACGTTTGTTTAAATTTATGACATTTACCAAATCATTGTATTTTGGACATTTGTATTCTTCAATATTAAAAATTCTATCATTCGTCGTCAACATTTTTAAAAATTGTTTTTCTGTTGAACCAATTTTGTATTATATAGTATACTATAACTAATGTTTTTGGGAAATCAAACAAAATTTATGATTAATTTAAAATTTTATTTTCAAGCAATAACCACTCGTAAAAAACCCCCACTTCGTCACAAGAAGAGTGTAAAAATTTGTGATTATTTTTTGCAAATATATGATTATTACACACATAACGTTTGTTTAAATTTATGACATTCACCAAATCATTGTATTTTGGACATTTGTATTCTTCAATATTAAAAATTCTATCATTCGTCGTCAACATTTTTAAAAATTGTTTTTCTGTTGAACCAATTTTGTATTATATAGTATACTATAACTAATGTTTTTGGGAAATCAAACAAAATTTATGATTAATTTAAAATTTTATTTTCAAGCAATAACCACTTGTAAAAAACCCACACTTCGTCACAAGAACAATGTAAAATTTTGTGATTATTTTTTGCAAATATATGATTATTACACACATAACGTTTGTTTAAATTTATGACATTTACCAAATCATTGTATTTTGGACATTTGTATTCTTCAATATTAAAAATTCTATCATTCGTCGTCAACATTTTTAAAAATTGTTTTTCTGTTGAACAAATTTTGTATTATATAGTATACTATAACTAATGTTTTTGGGAAATCAAACAAAATTTATGATTAATTTAAAATTTTATTTTCAAGCAATAACCACTTGTAAAAAACCCACACTTCGTCACAAGAACAATGTAAAATTTTGTGATTATTTTTTGCAAATATATGATTATTACACACATAACGTTTGTTTAAATTTATGACATTTACCAAATCATTGTATTTTGGACATTTGTATTCTTCAATATTAAAAATTCTATCATTCGTCGTCAACATTTTTAAAAATTGTTTTTCTGTTGAACCAATTTTGTATTATATAGTATACTATAACTAATGTTTTTGGGAAATCAAACAAAATTTATGATTAATTTAAAATTTTATTTTCAAGCAATAACCACTTGTAAAAAACCCACACTTCGTCACAAGAACAATGTAAAATTTTGTGATTATTTTTTGCAAATATATGATTATTACACACATAACGTTTGTTTAAATTTATGACATTTACCAAATCATTGTATTTTGGACATTTGTATTCTTCAATATTAAAAATTCTATCATTCGTCGTCAACATTTTTAAAAATTGTTTTTCTGTTGAACCAATTTTGTATTATATAGTATACTATAACTAATGTTTTTGGGAAATCAAACAAAATTTATGATTAATTTAAAATTTTATTTTCAAGCAATAACCACTTGTAAAAAACCCACACTTCGTCACAAGAACAATGTAAAATTTTGTGATTATTTTTTGCAAATATATGATTATTACACACATAACGTTTGTTTAAATTTATGACATTTACCAAATCATTGTATTTTGGACATTTGTATTCTTCAATATTAAAAATTCTATCATTCGTCGTCAACATTTTTAAAAATTGTTTTTCTGTTGAACCAATTTTGTATTATATAGTATACTACAACTAATGTTTTTGGGAAATCAAACAAAATTTATGATTAATTTAAAATTTTATTTTCAAGCAATAACCACTCGTAAAAAACCCACACTTCGTCACAAGAACAGTGTAAAATTTTGTGATTTTTTTTGCAAATATATGATTATTACACACATAACGTTTGTTTAAATTTATGACATTTACCAAATCATTGTATTTTGGACATTTGTATTCTTCAATATTAAAAATTCTATCATTCGTCGTCAACATTTTTAAAAATTGTTTTTCTGTTGAACCAATTTTGTATTATATAGTATACTATAACTAATGTTTTTGGGAAATCAAACAAAATTTATGATTAATTTAAAATTTTATTTTCAAGCAATAACCACTCGTAAAAAACCCACACTTCGTCACAAGAACAGTGTAAAATTTTGTGATTATTTTTTGCAAATATATGATTATTACACACATAACGTTTGTTTAAATTTATGACATTTACCAAATCATTGTATTTTGGACATTTGTATTCTTCAATATTAAAAATTCTATCATTCGTCGTCAACATTTTTAAAAATTGTTTTTCTGTTGAACCAATTTTGTATTATATAGTATACTATAACTAATGTTTTTGGGAAATCAAACAAAATTTATGATTAATTTAAAATTTTATTTTCAAGCAATAACCACTTGTAAAAAACCCACACTTCGTCACAAGAACAATGTAAAATTTTGTGATTATTTTTTGCAAATATATGATTATTACACACATAACGTTTGTTTAAATTTATGACATTTACCAAATCATTGTATTTTGGACATTTGTATTCTTCAATATTAAAAATTCTATCATTCGTCGTCAACATTTTTAAAAATTGTTTTTCTGTTGAACCAATTTTGTATTATATAGTATACTATAACTAATGTTTTTGGAAAATCAAACAAAATTTATGATTAATTTAAAATTTTATTTTCAAGCAATAACCACTCGTAAAAAACCCACACTTCGTCACAAGAACAGTGTAAAATTTTGTGATTATTTTTTGCAAATATTTGATTATTACACACATAACGTTTGTTTAAATTTATGACATTTACCAAATCATTGTATTTTGGACATTTGTATTCTTCAATATTAAAAATTCTATCATTCGTCGTCAACATTTTTAAAAATTGTTTTTCTGTTGAACCAATTTTGTATTATATAGTATACTATAACTAATGTTTTTGGGAAATCAAACAAAATTTATGATTAATTTAAAATTTTATTTTCAAGCAATAACCACTTGTAAAAAACCCACACTTCGTCACAAGAACAATGTAAAATTTTGTGATTATTTTTTGCAAATATATGATTATTACACACATAACGTTTGTTTAAATTTATGACATTTACCAAATCATTGTATTTTGGACATTTGTATTCTTCAATATTAAAAATTCTATCATTCGTCGTCAACATTTTTAAAAATTGTTTTTCTGTTGAACCACCTTTGTATGCGATCACTTCGTCTTTGCACAAATTTCTAATATACCAATTTAATATGGGAATGATGTTCTCTTGTTTGTAGGCACATTTTAATTCTTCGGTCACATCAAAATATGGAATGCCGTGCACGTGTATTTCACAATAACGAACAGTTTTTTTGTCTTTTTGCGACAAATAATTGAAAGGACAACTTGGCCGAAACAAATAATGATCGATAAACGAATCATTTTTATTAGATAGTTTTACGTCTAGAATAGCCATTTCTCTACATTGAAAATGTTTATGAGGATATGTAATGTAAAATCCGTCCATGTCAATGATGTATCTAATATTTTTTAGATTTTGTGTCATTTTGAACCCAAATGTTAAAAGTATTTACACGTGACTAAAATATGTTTGTTCCAACAAACTTCACATAACAATTCATTCTTCATTACTTCCCATCGTCCCATTTCTTCCTTCTGCTCTTTTCTTCCTGTAATTTAAGAAAACAGAATCACATTCACTAATGATCAACTAATGACTGTCATTGTTAAAAAAGTATTTTTTAACTTTTTACTTTCTGCTATTGTCTTTGTATTTATGGCTAGGAAATGTCCGCGGCGCGGTCTCAATGCGTGTTGGCGAACTTCACATGCCTTCGAAATTTTCTCAGACATGCAGGTTTCCTCACGATGTTTTCCTTCACCGCCGAGCACGTGGTAAATCAGCACTTAAAATTGCAATTAACAATTTAAGTGGTGTCGGCGGGGATCGAACCCGCGTTACGTACTGTAAAATTTACATCTTGCGCTAACCATCTGAGCTACCACGGCTTAATCATATACACACACACAATATTTAAATATAATTTGTTAACACTAAATCATACACACGTAAGAAAATAACAGAAAGAAAAGTAAGTGTGTCAATAGAATAAACACTTAAAATTGCAATTAACAATTTAATTGGTGTCGGCGGGGATCGAACCCGCGTTACGTACTGTAAAATTTACAGCTTGCGCTAACCATCTGAGCTACCACGGCTTAATCATATACACACACAAAATATTTAAATATAATTTGTTAACACTAAATCATACACACATAAGAAAATAACAGAAAGAAAAGTAAGTGTGTCAATAGAATAAACACTTAAAATTGCAATTAACAATTTAATTGGTGTTGGCGGGGATCGAACCCGCGTTACGTACTGTAAAATTTACAGCTTGCGCTAACCATCTGAGCTACCACGGCTTAATCATATACACACACAAAATATTTAAATATAATTTGTTAACACTAAATAATAATAATAATAATAATAATAATATTCCACAACTATCACACAACGCCATCTAGTCCCAAGCTAAGCAGAGCTTGTGTTATGGGTACTAGACAACTGATAAACATACTTATATATTTATAAATACATAAATATTATAGATAAATTACACTCAGACACAGAACAAATGATCGTGCTCATCACACAAACATTTGTCCTGGGTGGGAATCGAACCCACGATCTCCGGCATAACAGTCAGGGTCACTAATCACTAGACCAACAGGCCTGTCGTTCAAAATCATACACACGTAAAAAAATAACAGAAAGAAAAGTAAGTTTGTCAATAGATTAAACACTTACATCTATGGCCTTTGATGCGTTGAAGTAACACAAATGTATTATTGATAGATACACAGCGGTCAAACGACCATACACTAACTCCATGACTGCAGTTGCTTGGTCTTATATAGTACCAGTAAGTAATAATTCTAATCTAAAGAATTTCTACAGTAGAATTGATAACAACTTTATGCGTCAACAACCTTATCTCACATTCTTCGTGTTGCGTCTTATTCAGTGTATTGATGACTCGTATAACAGAAAAAATGCAATTTAATATTTAGAAATCACATAATTGATCATTCCTATGTTAGTCATTGAGTAGATTGTACTGTAGTAATCTACTAATAGCAGTAATATCATGGATACACTAGATGTACAACAACATCTGAAAAAGATTCACCCCAGTCTAGAAAATAATGTGCTACTCACTGACTGCCCATGTACACCCACGTACCAACGTATATACCTAGTCAGGTCATAAGTATTGTCACACAGTAAAAACTTTTCTTTTAGAATGCTGGTCACAAAAAAGTTTATTGAATTCGAATTGTTCATGAAAATAAAACTGTATACTTTTTAGAATTTTACTCATTTTTACATATGGAGTGGGCGCTTAAAAAAGACCGTGTTGCAGTTGCGATTACGCGCCAATTAAATTTTTTGATATACTGAAAATTTGAATATAACCAAAAGATTCGTTTATCGTACCATCAAACGACAACAACATCTGAAAAAGATTCACCCCAGTCTAGAAAATAATGTGCTACTCACTGACTGCCCATGTACACCCACGTACCAACGTATATACCTAGTCAGGTCGTAAGTATTGTCACACAGTAAAAACTTTTCTTTTAGAATGCTGGTCACAAAAAAGTTTATTGAATTCGAATTGTTCATGAAAATAAAACTGTATACTTTTTAGAATTTTACTCATTTTTACATATGGAGTGGGCGCTTAAAAAAGACCGTGTTGCAGTTGCGATTACGCGCCAATTAAATTTTTTGATATACTGAAAATTTGAATATAACCAAAAGATTCGTTTATCGTACCATCAAACGACAACAACATCTGAAAAAGATTCACCCCAGTCTAGAAAATAATGTGCTACTCACTGACTGCCCATGTACACCCACGTACCAACGTATATACCTAGTCAGGTCATAAGTATTGTCACACAGTAAAAACTTTTCTTTTAGAATGCTGGTCACAAAAAAGTTTATTGAATTCGAATTGTTCATGAAAATAAAGCTGTATACTTTTTAGAATTTTACTCATTTTTACATATGGAGTGGGCGCTTAAAAAAGACCGTGTTGCAGTTGCGATTACGCGCCAATTAAATTTTTTGATATACTGAAAATTTGAATATAACCAAAAGATTCGTTTATCGTACCATCAAACGATACAATGAAGACTCTAGTGTAGATGACAGGTCAAGAAGTGGTCGCCCTCGATTTGTTAGGACTCCAGCAGTGATAAAAGCTGTAAAGGTGCGAATTCAAATAAATCCCAAACGTAAGCAGAAACTGTTGGCCCTTCAGATGGGGTTAAGCAGAACCACGGCGTTAAATGAAGACTTAGGGCTTCGGGCATATCGAAGAAAAACAGGACATCGTTTGAATGCTCGTCTAATGGATCTGAGACTGAAGAGATGCCGCGCTTTGTTGAAGCGGTACGCGGGAAAAAAATATCGGGAAATTCTTTTTTCGGATGAAAAATTTTTTACCGTAGAAGAGAGCTACAACAAACAAAATGATAAGGTGTACGCACACAGTAGTGAAGAAGCGAGCAACCGTATTCCGCGTGTCCAACGGGGTCATTTTCCATCCTCGCTCATGGTGTGGTTGGGAGTTTCTTATTGGGGCTTAACAGAGGTACATTTTTGTGAGAAAGGTTAAAAACGAATGCAGTTGTGTATCAAAATACAGTCCTGACGAACCTTGTGTAACCTGTTTCTCATACCATGTTCCTGTTATTACAGGCACTGGGTATTCCAACAAGATTCGGCGTCAGCTCATAGAGCGAAGAGCACACAAGACTTTTGACAGCTCCGTGGCGTAGTGGCTTAGCAATGAGTGAACAAGTATTTGTACGACCTACAAGTAATTGTTCCGAGTTTGGATGTTTGTCCTTGTGAAATTTGTGTTTGTAAACTGCCCCCCACGATACAGGAGAAAAACCTAGTGTGGAGGGAACGTTCTTTAAAAACAAAAAAAAACTGGCTGGCGGCGCGTGAAATCGACTTCATCCGACACAAAGACCAGTCCAGATTTGAATCCGTTAGATTACAAGATATGGTAACGCTTGGAGGAAAAGGCGTGCTCAAAGCCTCATCCCAATTTCGAGTCACTCAAGACATCTTTAATTAAGGCAGCCGCCGATATGACATGGACCTCGTTCGTGGTGAGATAGACGACTGGCTGCGCAGATTGAAGGCCTGTATTCAAAATTACGGAGGTCGTTTTGAATAAACTATAGTGTCATAAGAATCTATGTTTTGTTAAGTTCATTTTGGTATATAAATGGTTACATAATGAATAAACTTGTTTCAATTATTTTATATTAAACATGTGATAGAATTTATGACCTGACTAGGTAATATGCAATTTGGATACAGATGATAAACCAGGGTCACATTGGGTAGCTTTATATATCGATACGAATGACGTCGGTCAATATTTTGATTCATTTGGACGGGCACCTGTACGATATCATCTAGAGTTTTTTAAAAGAAATTGTAAAAGATGGAACTGGAATGTTGATAGGACTTCAGTTTGTGGCGAATATTGCTTAATGTATTTGCTATATAAGTTTCAGGGATGTTCAATGCATAGTTTTACGAGTATATTTACAGGGAACACATTGTACAACGATATTTTAGTGGATGAGATGTTTCGCTCCTATTTTATAGATAATAAGTAATAAGATTTTGTATTTTATAAATAAAACTTTTAACAAAATTAGGTAATGTGTTTTATTAATGAGTCAGATTAGTGTAGATAGGAACAAAGGAGTATAATACAATAGCATAAGCCGACCCACACGCCGACGAATAATAGATAATGACGGTAGTCAATCAACAATAGATAAGTAGATAAGGACAATGGAGCGCTAATGACGGTTGAGGCTCGAAGCGGATATCAATTAGATAAGAGTTAATTGATCTGCACATCTCCGGAACCGTGCATCCTACGCAAAAATGGACCGCAGATTCGTGATCAGAGCATGCCAAAACCTTTTTTTTTTTTTTTTTTTTTTTTTTTTTTTTTTTTTTTTTTTTTTTTTTTGTAGGATCGTGAATCGACGAACGTCGTACTTGTACAACTTCTGACTCAGTGCGCCAGAACTGGTACAACCTCTCTACAAGTGAGCCAGAACTGGTACATCGTAACTACTGATGTGTTAGTCATCCGAAATCCTAACAACACCATAGGTCATACTGTGTACAGAAAAAAGACCCATACAAACCGATACTTAAATGGTGAATCTCGCCACCATCCTTCACAGTTAGCTACCGTGGGCAAATCTTTGTTACAGAGAGCACGAGGAATCTGTGACAGCAAACACCTGGCCGCCGAGCTTCAGCACGTCAAGCAGGTTCTGCACGACAACAAGCTTCGGGTCCCGCACCTCCGTCACAGTGACCGAGTGAAGCCGGCCACAGTCGAGCGTGTGCCTGCTGTACTACCTTATGTCAGAGGTGTCACAGACAAGATTGGCTACATCTTGAAGCGAGCTTCTATTAGAACATTCTACAAGCCGCCGAAGAAGATTAGTCAGTTCTTACCATCCGTCAAGTGTCATATTCCTCTACAAGATGCAGGAGTGTACAAGCTTGATTGTGAATGTGGTCTCTCTTATATAGGACAAACCAAAAGATCAATTAGGACCCGCGTAAAAGAACATATAGCTGATGTGAAGCATCAACGTTCCGGGAAGTCTGCAGTTTGTGATCATATCCTAGACGGCCCCAACCATTACATCAGATTTGATAGACCACAAATCCTCGCGAAAGAACACCGATTCCTACCAAGGATGATACGTGAGGCTATTGAAATTAAAAAACATCCTAATTTCAATAGAGAAGGAGGCTTGGTATTACCACCTGCTTGGGATCCTATAATTAATAAAATTAAAACTAAACCCAAGCATACCACTGCAAGACTTCAAACCACAGTTAGTTCATTCTGCGTAGATCGGACCAAAGACAATAATTAAAAAGCTGAAGGTACTCCGGGTTAACTTTGACATCGGGACGTTAGTCACCTCAGTCCCCCGTGACCATGGGTGCTGGAAAGCACCCGAAACGTCGGGTTAAAAATAAAATAAATAAAACGCGAAAGAAATCCGTAAAAGTAGTTTTAATCAATGTACAGTGTTCGCGTAAATATAAGAAATCATTCGTAATTTTAAAAATATAACGTTTGCGCTTGCCGAAATTAAAAATGATATTAATTTTCATTCATTTTCAAATATGGAGTGGTCGAAGAAAGAAGATAGAGTAGCGGTTATTGCGTTGCACCGCTGTGGTTACGCGCCAAAAGAGATTTTCAATAATCTACAAAAATTGAAAATAACCCTACGATTTGTTTATCGCACTATCAAACGATTCACTGAAAATTCAAGCTTCGAAGTTCGTAAGAGGACCGGCCGACCTCTTACGATCAAAAAAAAATCTTAGCTCTTCAGATGGGCCTAAGCAGAACCGCGGTCAAAAGAGATATTTTTGAACGAGCGTTTTAAAAAAATGCTGGATAGATCTCACGCTTTGTTACAGCGGTACGCGGGAAAAGAATACCGCGAAATTTTGTTTTCGGGTGAATGAATTTTAAACATCTCAGAAAGTTATAATATACAAAATGATAAGGTGTATGCCCACAGCAGTGAAGAACACCTACACGCGCATTCCGAGGGTCAGCACATTCTCCTTCGTATATACAGGCTTAACTGAGGTGTTTTTCTGTGAAAAAGTTGTAAAAACCAGTGCCGATGTATTCCAAAATACCGTACTAACAAACATAGTGGTAGTAGTGTAACCTCTTGCTCAAACAATGTTTAAAAACAGACATTGGATATTCTAACAGGACTCTGCACCAGCTTGTAGGGCACGAAGCACGCAAAACTGGTTGACCGCCCATGGAATTGAGCTTATCGGGCATGAAGACTGGCCCTCTTCTAGTCCTGATTTAAGCCCACTGGATTATAAGATATGGTAATATTTGGAGGAGAAAGTCTGCGCTAAGCCTCATCAGAATTTGGAATCTCTCCGAGCATCTTTGGCTAAAGCAACGGCAGAAATAGATATGAGTGTGGTGCGTGCTGCGAATGATGATTGGCCGCGTCGATTAAGGGCATGTATTCAAAATAAGGGTGGCCATTTTGAATAATGTAAATAAAATTGTATTCTAAATTGAATTAACTTTTATTTCATATATAATTTCTATATAATTATCAGAAAGTGTATCATTAATTTTATAAAAAGTTATTGACAGAACTTATGAACTAAGTATATAGGTAATAACAATTTTGGAACATTATTAATTATGTTTAACGATGTAATTGTCGGTACACCGACTGATAGGCTAGGTTAGGTGAAATTAGACCATTTCAAAAATAGGGTAAAGGTTGGCTAAATGGTGATATATAGCAATATGGTGATAATTTTGCTTTCAACGGTCTTTATAATGCCCAGCGCGAGTTTTGCGTTCATTCAATGAACTGAAGGCGAGTATGTTCATCTCTCTCTCATTTGGCCGCTGATCGCTGTCCTCACCGGACGCGGTTTATTTGTTTCGCGCCAAAATATGCGAAAAAATGGAGGATAATCGGTACGTAAATATCACCAAATTACCAAAAACATTACATAGCTTATTTTTATTTTATTTCAAGCTTAATTTGAATGGGGTTTTCAGGGTAGATGAAGCTCGAAATGTTGTATCTTTCTGTTAAAAAAAATATCGGGTTGTGTTTCATTAGTCCGGGTTTTTCTTACAGGAACATGTCCGGAAAGGCAAATAAAAGGAAAATGAAGGGCGAGAAACGCAGAAATTATGACTCTTCACGCTTCAAGGAGGCTTATATGAAAGTTATAAAGGATAATTGGTCAGTGTACAAGGCGTCGAAGGAATATGGCACACCGTGGTCTACTTTGAGAAGACACATAGCTATTCATGGAGGTGAAAGTTTCGACTTACCTAAATTTGGGAGACCATTCACATTAGACAGCGACCTTGAATGTAAGTTTGTTTCCTACATAATTAAAAAGCAAAAACTAGGATTTGGTCTCAGCGTCACAGACATCAAAGCTAAATGTTACGCTTTAGCAGTCCAAGCAGGAAAAGATCACCAGTTTAACGATACTAAACGTAAAGCTGGGCCTTATTGGTGGTGGTCGTTTAAAGAACGGTACGGGCTTTCATTGCGCACGCCAGAAAAGCTTGCAGCATGCCGAGCTGTTACTGCTAACAGACAAAACATTGACGATTTTTATAAAAAGCTACTGGACGTCGTTATTGAGCTGGATATACTGCAAAAGCCTGAAAGGATTTATAACTGCGACGAAACCGGTGTAACGTTCGTCGTAAAACCGTCAAAAATTGTCACTCAAACTGGAAAGAAGGTAATTTACAGTAGAACTTTTGCAGAGAAAGGTGTCACACAAACGGTGCTTGGGTGCTGTAGTGCGAGCGGAGCGTCTGTACCCCCCTTGATCATTTTTAAAGGTGTCCGAATGGTCAATGATCTAGCGAATGGTGCTCCGGAAGGGTCTATCGTGAGATTATCCAAAAACGGATGGATTAACTCTGAACTATTTTTGGAGTGGATGCATCATTTTGAAGCTCATATTCCACCAGCTAGACTGGTACTTTTAATCATGGATTCTCACTATACCCATGTCAGCTAAGATGTTATAGATTTCGCTACAAAAAATGGCATTCATCTATTCACTTTTCCAAGTCACACAAGCCATCTTCTGCAACCTCTGGACGTTTCTGTTTACAAGTCACTGAAAAATGCATGGGCTAAAGTGCTAAATGATTATAAGCTTCAACATCCAACGAGTGCTCCAACAAGGCTTGACTTTTGTCGCCTATTAACACCAGCCTACGAGCATGCATTTCAGCCGTCAATAATTATGAACGGCTTTCGAAAAACTGGCATTGCGCCATTTGATCGAAATGCCATTTCTGATGAAAGTATTGCCCCATCATTGATGCAGCCAAGTGACCTACAGTCACAGAATATTGAATCTTCCACTGATAATGCCCAAGCTTCTGCTGTCAATCGTGAAATTGCGTCACCTTCAGTTTTCTCTTTACTTTCCGTTCCTGAGGTACCACAGTCTTCTTCTTGTAGTACCCGACGACCTAAGCGGAATCCACAGGCCCGATATTTAACACCTCAAAGCACGAACAACATGGACAGTCCTAAAGACAACATCGTCGCCATATCAAACGAAACCACAGTCGCCGTTACCAGTGAGGAGACCGTTACCTCGATTCGTGTCCCCTCTGCTTCTCCAACTCCTGGACCTTCAACTGAAAGCAACCTGAAGCGTAAACTACCAAGAGTCAAGGTAGAGAAAACATCAAAATCAAATAAAAGTACGATGTGTGACTATTGCGGTGTTCACTACTCCCAAGATGTGGCACTTAGGAAGATGTATATGGGTAGAGTGCATGAGCTGCGGCAAATGGTACCACCAAGAATGTACTGGCACCAAAAAGATTTGTTTGATCTGATTTTCCTATTAATGTTTAAGAATTTAAGTTGCTGTGAAAGAAAAGTCTGATTATTGTAATAAGTAAAGAGGTTTTCTAATAAATGTTAATTTTGAAATAAAATTTTAAGTTTTTTTCTTATTATCACCATAAAGCCAACCTTTACCCTAATAATTAGAATGGTACTTATAACATAGCCACGTTCGTAGCTTATTCCCCAAGTCTAGTCGCGTCTTACGAGACCCACGGGATGATATGGATATTCATACACCGTCACTACACGGTAATTGATAACTTCTCAAAACATTTAATATCTACCGAAAACGTCTTGCAATCGGCGTTTCTCTTGCGCTCACTTGACCTTCATACAAATAATTCAATATTTTATTGATAATTTTTTATTTTTGGATAAGAACATGGAAATGACTCTTAAGTAATATTTATCTTCATTTAAAAAAATTGTCCTTGACCTGGTCTACTATAGGGAGAGGCGGGGCAGTTTGACGCAAAGGGCAGATTGATTCACCTTATTCATACATGAGGCGTATAGAATCAAAGGCAGCTAAATCCGTATAGTACCTAAATTCACTTGAGAATAGCAACCTAAGCGTCACTCAACTAGTAAACAGTTTCACCCATCACTCAGTATCTAAAGCAGCCATATCCTTCACAAATAACGTTCAAAAACTCAGCTTAGAATCAAAATCATCTATATCCTCGCTTGTGAGAATCAAACACAGCTAAAGTTGCAATCGACCAATCAGAGATCTTCATTGCCGCAAATTCAAAATGGCTGTCAGTTGTGATTAGTACACTGTGGAGGTTGTTTGCGTTACGTTATTTTTAGCGAAAATATTAGATTTTTGAACGGTTGGAACGTTTAAAAGTGATTTAATACTTAATCCAATGTATAATGGAGCAGCCTGTGAAAGAAGCATTACCAGGGAAACGACAAAAACATCCTGAGATGATCCAAGGCGAATTTGGCAAAAAAAGAGAGGTTAGTGCCGACTAGTGATGCACTGCAATATTGTGTTTTAACGTTATTCTCAAACATTATCTTAAATTTTGACAAAATTTATTTTGTATAGCATATTTATGTATATTATGTATATCAAAGTTCTTCACTGATAAGATAAAGAAAAGATTCTTTAAGATATCTGTCACTAATGTGAGAGACATCTTTTTTTACACATTCGCTGCGGTCTACGTTCTGACGAAGTTAAAAGCGTATGAATAATTCAAACAAATACTTTACAGGTACTCGTCGCACAGTTTATCTGAACCAGTTACTTGTAAACATGACACAAAAAAATATCAGTGCAAGAAATTGAAGTTACAAGATCTCCTGAGATTTCGTAACACATTTTACGCAACGCCAATAAAAAAAACATCAGGATGCTATAATATTAAGATGCCGTTCTGCAAAACAAATTCAGCGCAGACGACCTACCAAAAGTGTAAGGAATAAAATATGCTTTAAAAAAATATGCTCTATTAAGTATGCAATATATGTAAAAAAACAACTTGTGCCAGTGTGCCAGGAAGTATTTTTGAAAACACTCGGTATAACTAAATATCGTGTGCGTGTGAGTATGTCATGAGGACATTCTTCTCTACAGGACAGCTCGCTAGTGAAAGAAGAGGTGGTGACCGTAAAACACAAAAGTATGGTCCTCTCAGGCAATCCGTTCACAGATTTATAAAATCTTTGAATTGTATTGAGGCACACTATTGCCGAAGTTCGACTCGTCAAGGAAAATATTTGCCTAGCGAACTCAATATAAAAAAGTTAGGCTGAGCGCAGATTGCAGTCACAACAGTTTTAAGACAGACTATTACTTTATAAAATATATGGAGACGCGCAAACTTCAAACAAAACGTCTCACAGTCAGAATAGTCTACTGCCTACAAGAACGGCTCGGCGACAAGTCTGACTAACGACTGTCGGCTTCCCTTATGTATGTATGCGAGCGCGCATATCAACAACAAAACGGTCTGGCGACATAGTTATGGATACACTCCGTCCCTCTGTTTTAGACTAGAATATTAAAATATATAATGTTGTTTTATTTAGGCTAAGCAATAAAACTAACACCGCGCACGAACAGGCTCTTTGAATATGATTCATTATTAAAGCCACCTCCAAATCGGTGAGACATAGTAATTTAATTGTATTTTAGTTTGTAAAAACTCCTTTCAACGTTCCCGAAATTTGACTACATCTCTTGTCTCTCTTCTAGTCTCGTCCGAGCGTTCAGAGTAAACACGTCGCATCATGTTTACGACGAAGAACTCATAGAAAAACTAATTGACGAGGTTGAAAAGAGACCTGTACTTTTCAATAAATTATGTAAGGAATATTCTGATTTCAATTTAAAACAAATGGGATGCACCAAATATTTAGGTACGTTTGCGTCGTTTTGCAAGTGCACGTGTAACTAGGATGCTTATTACAACAGTATCAGTGAAGTCCATTTTGATACTGTGACGCAGACGCGGCGTGCGACGCGTCGTCGTAGACAAAACAGTTTTGTTTTAAATGTGCGACGCATCGTAGACAAAAAAGTTTCGTTTTTATTTTAAAGCAGACTTGTCTACGTGAGGCAAGACTGTCTTAAAACTGTCATGACTGCAATCTGCGCTCAGCCTTACACAAAATGTATAAATCTCAAATCCCTGACAGTGCTGTAAAATTATCGTATTTCCGAGCGATCTTCAATATGGATTTCAATTTAGGTTTTGGAAACCCTAGAACCGATGCTTGCTCCAAATGTATCGAATTAACTGAAATAATCAAAACAGAAAAAGACTCTTCCAACAAAGTAAAATTAATTACCTAAAGAAAAAAAGAGTACATGCACTGAAGGCAAAAGCATTTTTCAACTTACTGAGAGAGAAAAAAGAAGGACTGGCAACATTTTCTTTTGACTGCCAGAAGAATTTGGTGCTTCCCAGAGTTTCGGATCAAAGTTGCTACTATAGTAGGCAACTATATTTATACAATTTTACAATAATTCGTGGGTCCTCTAATGACCCTTTAAATAATTCTCATTCTTTTGTCTGGACTGAGAATGAGCCTGAGAGTTATGAGAATGAGAAGAGGGAAGTAATGAGATAGCATCTGATGTTTATCACACACTTAATCAAAGTGATCTGACAAATGTAAATCACATCCGTCTGGTGGCAGACGGATGTGGCGGACAAAACAAAAATAGTGTAATGTTAACTATGTGTTCTCGTTGGCTTTTAGACAACGGGTCTATAAAACAGATGGAATTGGTGTTTCCTGTAACAGGGCATTCTTTTATGCCCGCGGATAGAATTTTCGGTAATATCGAAAAAGAAATACGTAAGAGGGAAGTCATTACTTCCCCTTCTGAGTATGCTGCAAATATTGGCCAATATACTACAGTCACAGAACTTACAAACTTACCTATTTACAACTGGAAAAACTACGTTCACGAAGTCTTGAAAACAACTGCTCAGTTCCTTTTTAAAATATCACAATGTGAACGATTCGTTTTCAAAGGATCCAAAAAAGCTGGAAATGTTTTGGTACGTGGGGAGATAGTTTTCAATTCAGATATGGGAGTACCAAAAAGCATTTGCAAAGTTGGTAAAAAAAACAAAATGATACAGGCTCCCGTAATTCCGAAAGATGTGGAGGTTAAACAACTGAAACTCCGAAACGTTAGGAAGCTCCTTACAAACCGTTATGGTGACAATTGGCCAAACCTACCAGATTTGAAATCCTATTCGGACGTAACAAATAACTTATCAGATATTGAACAAGAAGCAGGCGAAGGAGAAGAATGCGAAGAGGAAGAACGCGAACGAGAAGATATTTGCCAAATGTGTGAGATGAAGAGTGTAATTTGAGAGTTTAATTTAACAATAAACATACTTCTTTCTTTCCATATAAACCGTAATTTACTTACTATCCTTATTTTTATTAAAATATAAAATGAAAAACTGTGTTTGTTGGTTTATTTTTGTTTCGTACACTATTTTTGTAGGATGTTGCACAACACTAGGTGAATGACGTCATAGGTTTATTGTTAGAAACAAATACAACTTTATCCGCTTCACCTACAATCAAAGGCAGCTAAATCCTGGAGTTGGTAACAAAACAGCTAAGTGGATTTTAATTTATTCAATATCTATTTAAGCCACCACTATGGTTGTCCCAGTGCTTTAGTCATACATTTATATTCCTACAGTAAGTCTTTCGGAAGTTTTCTATTTTATAAGTGGCAAAACTACAATGAAATGAAATATTATTTTTGTTTTGTGAAAATTTGTCAGATTGGATAAAGATGCCTTTGATTCTATACGCCTCATATCTTAATGGGTTAGATGTAAGCGCCGCCATTCAGTTAGCCGATGGCGTGAGACGAAATTGTTTGTGTTTTGCGTTCGCCTTACAAAAAAAAACAGGTAGAATATAAAAGAGTTTCACTCACTTTCTACAACTTCTTCGAAATATTTATACATACTAAAGGTGAGTTGTTCCATCCATAAATATTAGTTTAATGCTGTTTTCTCCATAAATAAACATGATGTTAACGTTTTACAAAAACTTCTGTTGGGGCACAATGATACAGTAAACTTTGGAACAGTTTGATTCGTATCATTCTGGCCTAATGTAAAATTTTCTAACTAATTATTAATTTAGCGGTTATTTTTTTTTTTTTCAGAAAATGGTGTGGACCTATAGCTTAAAGACTGAACGATTCAATATAAAAAAGAAATATGAAGACTGCCATATCCGACGTTATATTGAAGAAATTATCTATATATGTAGAAGCTGATAAGTGTAACATCAAAGCTGCAACATTGCAACATCGTATCGAGAAATTTCGAAAGTTTTTAAGATAATCAAGCATCATCGTCTAAATTAAACTATTTTGTATTTTTCTTTTTGCTCAAATATTCTCAAAACAAGAAGAAGATGTTTACAAAATATTTGTTAAACTGTAGCAAAATGCACTATGGTTTGTCCTTATAGCAACTTTTGGTTTTGGCCTATGAATTTGACGAATACTCCGGTGTCAAATATCCAGAATAATGGAAGAAAAAAGATGTGCTGGGAAAGACTGGTCAAGAGGATTTAGAGTGAGGAACCAAACTTAGCCTCAGAAAACACAAGCGCAGCACGAAGTTTCTCATTTAATAGAACTGCAGTGAATGATTTCTCTGATAATTATGAGCATGTAATGCTACGCTATTTCTTTTCATTTGCAACGAAAATGGAGTAACTACTGTTTTATCTACACCTAAAATTATAGCTGAAAGACACAGAGGCAAGTGAGACAAATGGTGTCTGCCGAAAGTGGAAAGCTAGTTACATTTTGTGGGAGAGTAACTACACAGGTGTTGCCTTTTTTCATGTCTATGTCTTTCCTCGTTTTTATACATGTTTTTTTTGTTTCGATTGATTAACATGAAAAGAAAGCTAAGTTTTTTGTGTTTAATTATGGAAAATATCTATGAAGAAGATATATGGTTAAAATGACGTGTTAGTGTAAGAAATGTGATTTATTCACATAACTGTAAGGCTGTTCAAATCAATAAAAGTATTGTTAGCAGATAGTCTTTCAAATTAATTTCCAGTAGTGTACCTAAGTGCCCCGTAGGTGGGGCAAAATAATACAAATCTCATTTTTTACTAAAAGCTTTATATTTTTATACATTAAATAAACAGTTTCTTTTCAATATTTTTATAATATTTATAAATGTATCAATGAAGAAAACATCAATAATATACATTTTAACATTATTTAAGTACTTAAAAGTGAGTTCGAAATTTTTCGCATCAATGTGCCTCACTTCCCCCTACGCATTAGCTTGATTAAGTTGGTCAATTGTTGATTAAGTTGGTCAAAAAAAAATGGTAAACTGTTAAGTTGTAAGTTGGTTGGTTGGTAATACACTGTCGGGGCCTGTGTGGTTAATATTAAGTTTCCAAGTAATTAACTAAATTTATTAGCTCTCAATCCCCTAGCGGTGAAGCATGAGACCGCAGCCATATTCCGTCAAATTCCTAGCAGTCTCATGAGACCGCACCCATCCACAGCATTTTAATCCATAAAAACTTATAGATAGAGACTACTTTTCTATGAAGAAGTTTGGCATTATAGAATCAATATGAAATTTTCTATCCTCTAGTGCAATAAAAAAACAGTTATACTATGGTTATTTATTTATAATCTACGTTCATTCCGTACGCCATTTTCGCGTGAATGTTATTGTGTTGATTTTTGGATTTTTCTAGTGTTTTCTTAGTGTTTTAGTATAGTGTTTTATTATAAAATTGTAACAAAAGTTTTCGTGTTAATATAATTTATCTTTTTACGTAAAAAATTTCGAGTAAATTGTGATTTTCACGCTGCCGACATTCGCTTGGTATGTTTTGTTTTTGTCATCAAAATACGATTAAATCTTGTTTGTAAGGAAGTAAAACCTGACTTTTGTTTAGATTACATGATAGAGAATTTTGTATATATTTTATAATACCAAACTTCTACATAGAAAAGTAGTCTCTAAATATAAGTTTTAATGGTTTTAACCCTTTATAAGGCAGTGGGCTTATATGCTCCACCAATTTTTCACCCAAATAATTTGAGTTTCGATCATTAGTACGACTTTTGCTTCCTACTAAGGGCAGCATTGGTTCATATTACTTCAAAAAACGTCTGCCACATGTTTTCACTGACAGCTGTCACTTTACTGTCAACAAGTAGCGCGTGAGTTGGGTATTTTCGCTTGTGAAAAATTAATCTAGTGGAATCTTCGAAAATATTTAAAAAAATGGTAAGAAATGATTTTAATGTATTACTTAGTGTTTATAATTGCTGTAACGAACAAAATTTTTTACGTTATTATCTAAAATTATGGACTATTTTATTTTTTCTTGGTGGCCGCATGTGGCCCTTGGCCCATTCGGCATATATCTGGTGGCCGTATTTGGCCATCTGCCTGCTCGGCGACTGCAAAAATTCTATTGACCTATTGTTATTTTATTTTTATTTTTAGGCGGCACTTAGAGATGAAGACATTGAAAAAGAGCTGGAAATGATGTTTGGACTCCCGGAAGATCCTGATGATTCTGTAGATGGATATAAAGCGGACGATCCAGATACTAATTTGAATTCAACTCGTGTCTTTGAGGATGAAGACCTATTTGAACATCAAGGAAGCAGTGCATCAGGACCGGGCTTAGTTCCAAGCCCAATTCCCGGTACATCTTTGGACGAGAATTGGGAAAATGTCAGTCCAAATATTGAACGATTTGAAAGCCAGTCTGAAGACAGTCCCATTCGCGGCCCGATACGTCGTCGTCGTGTTCTCTCTTCAGAATCCTCGTCGTCCTCGGAAAACGAATCACAGAGTGAAACCTCAGCAGATGATGGTAACGACGACGAATGGAAAAAAATCATGTGGTCAGCTGAGAGTAGACCTAAAGCTGAAGACTACGATCGGATACCACTGAAAGCGAAAGATTTCTTTCCAAGCAGGACAGCGCCGATCGTATATTTTTCCAGATTTTTTTTCAGGCGAGGTAATCAATCATATAGTTGAGCAAACGAACTTATATGCCCAGAAAAAGAGTATGAAGTGGGAACCAGTGACGAGTGCTGATATAAAAGCCTTTATTGAAATGATTATAATTATGGGCCTCCATGTTTTACCCTCCATCGATTTATACTGGTCTAGTGACCCGTTGTTTAGAGTTAATGAGGTGGCAGAAATAATGACCTGTAAAATGTTTAAAAAAATATTGGAAAACCTTCATCTTAATGATAATTCCCAAATCCCTTCTAAATCAAATCCAGACTACGACAAACTATATAAAGTTCGCCCGTTACTGGAAATGCTGAACACAGCTTGCAAAAATGAAGCTAGAACATCCACATCACAAAGTATCGACGAGGCAATGATTAGATTCAAAGGAATTTCGTCTTTGAAGCAGTATATGCCAGCAAAACCCATAAAGAGAGGTTTTAAAGTTTGGGTTAGGGCAGATAGCTCTACTGGATACTAGGGCTTCCATTCCGTAATTACGTAAGTATAAGTCCTTATTAACATATTATCATCATCATCATATCAGCCTATTTCTACCCACTACTGCTAGGTGAAGGGTTTTAATAATAAATATAAATAATATATAAATCAATTTAGCGACTTATTACATACAACATCCTCTTTTTTAAACAGTATGACATGATAACCCAGCCAACATTGAAACAGAACGAGCGGCTATTCCCCCGTAGAGAATAAATTCAATGCGGAATATAATCTGTAGCTCTCGGTAATTCCCCGCGCTATATTTCAGTCTTGGATAATGTAGAACAATAATTCTCTTTGACACGTAAGTAGTAGAGTTTAATTTTCGTAAACAATAGTTCACAGGTCACAGGGAATCTCCGCGTCTTTCTATGTGTGAGATTAGCTCTGATTTATTTTTAATGTATGAAAGAAAGTCTCAGTACTCATTTGTCTGTCATCAGGTTCAATTGACCTAGTCGATAGTTTTTTTGTTAAATGATGAGTAATTTTGAACACTGCTTCGCTGGAGAGATTTCATTTAGTGTATGAACGTATGGAACCACAACAAATATGTAAGTACTGGAATAAAATCTGTTATTTTATTTATTTTTCAAACGGTGAGACTGACTATAAATTGTGATATGATTGTTTTATTATTGAATCTAACTAATGTGGCATAGGTATAAACGTTTACGTGCGAGTTGCGACTTGCGAGGTTTTAAGCTCTTAAGTCGCACGTTTGTATGTTAGTTTTGTCCGCGCGTATCTCAAAAAATATCATTTCGTTCGACGATAATTAAATATATAGGCTAGCGCCGACGTAAAAAAAATAGTTGGCATCTTTATTATCTCCCTTTCACTTATCCATTAATAAATTAAAGTTTTGAAGGCGGTTTATTTTACAAAAATATTTTTATTTTTGTTCGTTATTGTTTTTCCTTTTTCCACGTCAAAGCGGAGCAACAGTTCATGATTTTTGTATAGATATATTTGGGGGACTAGAGAGTGCTATATCAAATTAGTTGATAAATATCAAAAGTCAATATGTCCACTATAGACATATATTTACATTTTTATATGAATTTGTAGTTAATTTAAAACTAAACATTCTGAAATTTTACAAAATCAAATATGTCCACTTAATTGGTGTGAAAATCAGGAGAAAAAACATAGTTTCCTTTCAAAATACATTACGTCCCTAGACTAATTCATAACAGAAACCAATATGTCCAAATCGTCCAATCAAATCAATCCATTCGGCTTTAATGGCGGCCATTAGTGTGTATTCGTGAGTGACTCGACGTATCTCTGTGATTTAAATTCGTTTTAATTAGTTAATATAACTTAAAATGGACTCAACTGTTAAAAAATGTCTACACTGATAAAGCCAGGAAAAGAAATAACATAAAGACGCAGCAAAAGAAAGCGGATAAAAACCGAAAATTGTAAGTCAAACTTTTATTACTTACACTAAACGTAAACCAGCCGCAGGGTTGTCACCATAATATTGCATCTTTGATCATATTTTTTTTTTTTTTTTAGATTTGTATATACCTACCTCATTTACGTTATTGTTGTAGGTAGGTAAATGTCGTTTTATTATTTTTTGTATTTATTTACTAATGTGAATCAATACCGTAACTGTTTTTAAGGTTCCCTAACTTCCTCGAAGAAAAAAAAGGAATAGGGTCGTTTTATAGTCGGTCTATTTGTTGATTTGTGGAGACATTTATAAGATACTAGCAGCGCTCTGCGGTTTTACCCGTGAAATTCTCATTACCGCGGAAATACCCGAATGAAAAGTACACATTGTTATTTTAGAATATAAACAATGTGTTTCCAAAGTTTTCGCTAATTCGCTAAGCCGTTTTTATGTGATTGACACACAAACATCCAAACTTTCACATTTATGATATCAATATGAAGTAGGATATGATTCCGTTGACTCAGAATCATGGAATTTGTGAAGCAAAAACTAGTTACTTTTGTTAACAAGTAGTCCGAAATTTCGTAATTTATAGTTTTAGTACATGGAAAAAGCTATTAAAAACTTATAAACTTGAGAGTTTTTAATCCTTTACCTTTTTTCAGATACTCGGCAGCTGGTTTACCTAAAAAGCCAATATGCAAACATAACCCCCAAACTTTGAAATGTATGTCACTCGCAAGTCAGGATTTTTTTTATATTCATAAACGACTGTATGATAATGTTTCTAAAATCGAACAAGACAATTACATACTTAAGTGTATAGTTGTCACAAAAGTGAAACGTTTTCGCCCTAGAAAGGGGAATAAAAATCCTAGATTATTCACGACAAAATTTTATATCCCAAAATATAAAACAAAGGAACTTGTTCCAGTATGCAAAAAAAAACGTTTTTGCAGGCGTCGCGTTTGAAGTCCGCTAGAGTTGATGGAGTAGCAAAAAGGCATTACCAAACTGGTAGTAAAGCCAAAGAAAACAGAAGAGGAGATAGAAAACATTTTATATTTGCCTCTAGAAGAGAAGCAGTTGAAAAATTTATTAAAAGTTTTACTCCTTTGGTAAGCCACTATTGTAGGGATCAGATAAAGGTGCGCCAGTACCTTCATCCTGACTTAAACATCAAAAAAACGTTCAAACGCGCATCCATGACCACCAATAACATTCATGCGTATATTTGGACTGAAGATGAAGCAGCTAAAAGCTCTAATGAAATCTGTTCCGGACTATATCACTGTATGAATTCATTAGACATGACTGGAATTGACAGAATAAGGCTAATGTCCGACGGATGTGGTGGTCAGAATAAAAAATCCATGATTATATGTATGGTTATGAAATGGCTTCTATAAACAACCACTAATATAAAGCAAGTTGAAATAATATTTACCGTCACGGGACACTCTTTCTTGCCGGCTGACAGAGTATTCGCATTGAACGAAAGAAAGATAAAAAAGAGAGAATATAATTAAACCGAGTGATTACGAAATAATTATTAGTGAACACGCAACTATTCATAAACTGGCATCGGAAATACCTATATATGACTGGAAAGACAAAAGCAAAGAATTTCTCAAAAGTACTCAAAGTTGGCATTTTCAAATAAGTAAATGCAAAAGAATTGTGTGTCACAAAAATAATCGCAATGTATATGTTCGCGGAGAATTGTCTTATAGAAATAACATTTGCAACAGTAAGTCTTTAACCAAACGGGGAAAGAGACTTAATGAACTAAGGTTGATTACTATACCAGTCGGAGTTCCCATTAAAGCTGCCAAAATAAATGATGTCAATAATCTCTTGAGAAAACATTATGGAGATGAATGGCGGGATTGCGAAGATCTTTCTTATTATAAAAATATACTTACCAGTTTCGACAATAGCGCAATGCGTCGTGATCCAGAAAATGAAAGTGTAGTAGATCCCGGAGATAGATAATTGAGGAAATAACTGATTTTGTTTAATTTATCTTATTTAGTTAACCATATTTTTTCTGAAACAATTTTGATAATTATTTTGGTGGGAAAGTGGATACCACAATAGTCCACGACAGGAAAGTTGGAATTTGATGATGAGAAGTCGGTTAATTTTTTTTTTAAATTCGTGGTATTTTGAGACTGATTTATTGTGATTTTAACCATTTAAATACCTAATTAAACTTGCGATAACAACTAAACATTTTTTTATTAAATAGAAGACGTACCTAGTAGAAAAGATTGCAGTCAAAATAAAGCACATGGTAGGTTAAAAACTGTTTAAATCCTTAATCCCCAGTAAGTCTTCGGTGGCAACCCTAAGCCGTGGCGCCATTATTGCATCATCGGTATTTCTAATCTAATTCTATTATGTTCGGTCTCGATTTTTTTTTTTCAAAAACAGATACGTCCATTGTCTTAGTTCATAATCTGATATGTTCAAACTAGTTTTAACAATTTTAATGTAGTTTGAACGTTATTCGTTATATTTCCATGTCATCGCGGATAAACATGGTTAAAATAAGCTAAATTAAACGTCATAGTCTATGTTTTAAGCGCGTATTTTATATTTTTTCAGATACATCCCAGCCACGGTTGCTGTTACATATCTTTCGGTGGTACCGAAGTATCACACAAGCAGTACGAAGTTCCGTAGTTTGTATCTTCAAACAAATATTTGGGTCTACCTATTATTCACTTATCAAGGATATATTGACTTTTGATATTTATCAACTCAAATATTACCTACATACTTACTTACTATTTAGTTGTTAATTAAATTGTTTTACCTAATTGTTTTAGGTCGTCAACAAAGAAGAAAGTTTTCAAGGAGTTCTTAAACAAACGGACAACATCTTCAATCTGGGAACATTTTCTAAGGGCCGTTAATGGACAAACCGTCGAGTGTAAACACTGTAAAAAAGTTTTAAAAACGCCTGGTGGTGCAACTGGAGCATTACATACTCACTTGCGGGCCAAACATATCACTCAAGTGCCACGAGCGAGTACTTCAACATCAGAGTCCGATAGTGCTCAAATTCAAGAAAAAAGGAAGGGCGCCCCGGCCCCACATGAAGCACCCCAAAAGAAAACTAAACTCACGGATTATTATGTAAGCGACTCTTCCATGGAGTTAAGAGTGACTAGAATGGCAGCATCGGATGGTATCCCGTTGAGCAAATTTTGTACTTCTGAAGACCTAAGGCATGTTTTCAAAAAATCCGGCTATGATCTACCGAAATCACCAACAACTATAACCAGGATAGTTTTAGAGCTACATGATAATACAAAAAACGCACTGATATGTCTTTTAAAGGAAATGAAGTCCCAAAACAAAAGATTTACGATGACATTTGATGAGTGGACCTCTACCTAATATATGAATATAAATATCCACAGTAAAGATCTCGAACCAGCTAATTACAAAAATTTGGGTCTGGTGAGAATAAAAGGTTCAATGCCAGCAGATGTAGGAACTCAGCTAATACAACAACATTTGAGCAACTTCGGACTTAGCCTCGAAGACATAGTTGCTTTCACAACAGACGGAGCCAGCGTAATGGTTAAAATGGGCAAACATTTTGACGGCCACCATCAATTGTGTTTCGCCCACGGCATACAACTTGCGGTTCTCGATGTGCTTTATAAGTCAAAGAACCAGTCAACGCCCAATCCCAACTAAGAGCAACAAGATAAAGAACTGGATTACGACTCTGAAGATTCTGAAGAAAACTACGGAGGATTTGATATCGAAGTACCAAGAATTCCAGAATCTGAATTTCTGTACAGATACTATAAAAAAGTACGAGATTTGGTTAAATCTTTTAAAAAGTCACTCTTGAAAAATGACTTGTTACATAAACACTCTGTAGAAGAATGTGGAAAGGGTCTGGATCTTATGCTCGACTGCAAGACTAGGTGGAACAGCTTGTCGAATATGATTGGCCGATTTTAAAATTAAAATCAAGTGTCATGAAGGCATTACTGGATTTGAAATCAAATATAAATTTTACAGAAGAAGAAATCCAAGACCTGCACGATATTCATCATAGTGTAGATGTTATAAAAACAACTGTAATGTCTTTGCGTCGCCGGTATTCAAAGTTATTGACGGCAGATGCTGCTCTTCAGTTTATGTTAAATAAACATGATCATCAGCACAACGAACTCAGTGAAAGGCTTGCTATTTCCCTTAGAAAAAGAATAAAAGAGAGACGAACGAGTGTATCTGGTATTTTACAGTATTTGCATAACAATGAACAATTTTACGAAACCATATCAACAGAAACCTTCACAAAACCGACGTCAGATTATATAAGGACATATATTACAAGATTATTAGAAAGGCTGAAATTAACAGCTAACACAACGTCTGCACAGACAAGTCAAAGTCCAATACAACAAATAAGCGCAGGACATACCGACTCCAGTGACGAAGAGTTAACTGTGGCCCAGGAATTAGAAAAAGAGATATGTAAAGCCACGTCACAGGTAAACAAATCTACGGTTAACACAGATCTTGAGTCCATTGTTAGAGTGGAAATGTCCATCTATGATAGTGCTGGCGGTGGTCGTGGAGTTTACCTAATAGCAGCATATAATTATTTACTATCAATTACACCAACAAGTGTTGAAGCTGAACGTGCTTTTTCTTCAGCTCGATATCTATGTAGTAAATTAAGAAGTTCATTAAGCGATAAAACACTTAACGCGTTGTCGTTTATGAGATCTCATTTTCAGGAAAAGTCAATAAGTAAAAGAACATTCTGTTAAGGAAAAAATCTCTTTATTTTGTTATAAATCTATCTCATCTAATTTATCTAATATCTTTGTGTTGTGATTTGAGATTAAGTTATATGATTGGTATTCAATAAAAACTTTAGTTTAATCAAAGTTCTTGTACACTTCTTACTTTACCCATTGCTAGATTGCTACCTATAAAATACAACATTCGATTTCAAAAATATCTTATAAATTAGGTAGTTACGTAATTGGACCACCAAAATTCGTAATCAGTTACGTAATTAACATATCCGTAATTTTGAAAGCCATACTGGATACGTCTATGAATTTCAAACTTATACAGGCAAAAATGACGACAGTACACCTGAGTTCGGTCTAGGATCAAATGTGGTAAAATCTTTGTCAAAAAGCCTGATAGAAGAAGAGGTTACTGTTCATTTAGCATTTGATAACTTCTTTGCTTCGTATCCACTAATGCAATACCTTTATGAAAAAGGGATTTACTCCACAGGAACAGTAAATTTGAACAGAGCGGATTTACTAAAGTTTATGAAACCCATCAAAAATGATAAAAAGAAAGAAAAAGAACGGAAAGAGAAACTAAAACTTATAAGAGGACAATATATATGGAGAGTGAAAAATGACGTAGCATTCATGGTTTGGAAAGACACGAAAAATGTGCATTTTTTAAGTACAGCATTTCACCCTAAACAAAAAACCGAGTGTCAAAGAACTATGAAAGATGGTTCCAAGAAAAAAATCCCCTTTCCTCTGGCAGCGGCTGAGTACACAAAGAGGATGGGAGGATTGGATAGGTTTGACCAAAAACGTGGTTCCTATGAAGTTCGTCGCCGAAACAGACGTTGGTGGTATCGAATCTTTTATTTTTTGATTGACTTAGCTATCACTAACGCGTACATATTGTACTTGACTTCGAGTAGAAATCCAGTAAAGCTGACAAATTTGCAATTTCGCGTAATGTTAGCCAGGTCACTTATCAGCGACTACTCATCGAGAAAAAGGAGCTTAGGTAACGCACCTAATTTTGTCGCCAAGAAGAATCGCGTCGCGGTTAGTTCTCACTATCAAAAACCTGTAAGAGTTCCTGATGATATCCGATACAAAGACGTCGGAATACACCTGATTGACAAGTCTAACACGTGGTACAGGTGCCGTTTGTGCAGTACTAAGACAAATAACAAAAAAAACCTATTTCTCCTGCACGACATGCAAGGTATTTATTTGCGCTTATCCCTGTTTCAGTCAATTTCATCAGAAACCTTAAAAATCAATTCAGTTTTTGTAATTGTATTCAAGTAATTATAAGAGCCAAAGTTGATTGATCTCAAAAAAATAAACCTAATTATAAGAAGTATGGAGTTAGAGAAAAGCATTCCTATATTTAGTAAACTCTTTCTAACAAGATATTTAAGTTTGAAGACATCTATTGTCCCTTTTTAATATTTGTGATTTTAAGTAAATAAATATATTGTAACAAACTACATTGTCTTTAATTTGCTTAAATTATGCCACTTTACTGCTACCTCGGATGGGCAGAGGGACATATTGTGCCACCAATTTTTCCTTTTATTTTCCGAAGATTTTCCGAACTGAAAAACTCGCAAAAATGCTTATATGTGTGTCCTTAACAACATACTAAAATTTCATTTTCGAACCTTTTCTGGTTCTGTCTGCCTTATAAAGGGTTAAGTGCTGCGGGTGGGTGCGGTCGCATGCGACCGCTTGGAATTTGCCGGGCGCATGCGACTGCATGGGATTTTTATTGCGATTGAAGGGTTTAATGCATGTAAACAATGAATGATAATGAATCTATTTTACGCTAATTAAAAATAATTGAAACCCCATACCCTAAAGCTAAACTTCTATCCTAAATATTAAGTTTAACATTGTGTTATTTTAGTTAGTGCACAAAAGTACTTGCTTAAATGAGATAATATTAGAGGTAGTAAGTATACAGATCTTTCTCTTCTTCTCTTTATATCCTCTCCCCCATTTCTAAAAGGGTTATAGATACATGTTTACGCAATATTTAATTTTCTCGACAAACAGGTTTCCTCATGATTTTCCTTCACTGCCGAGCAGCATTTAATATTACAATTAACTATTTTATTGGCGCTGTTGAGGATCAATCCCAGGTTGCTATATAGTAAGGGCTAAATACCCATATGATGTAAAAATAATAAACAAACATAGGTTATAGAGACATACAGTTCGACACTGAACTAAAAATTTAAATATTGCGTAAATCAAGCATACTTCAAAATTCTTGCTATATAATTATACTGTCGCTGATATTGAGTATTACTTCTTTCCTAACTCTTTGCTTCTAAGTGCTGCTGCTTCAATCGCGTTGATCAATGTTGCTCTGAAAAAAAAATACACATTCTCAAAAAATTGTAATACAAAAAGTACATTTTACAGTTAAGTAAAATCTGGTGCAAAAAAACAACACTACTAATGCCTTATTGATATTTGTCAAACAAATAGTTATCCTCATTTATTTACATTATTACCCTTACTATTTATTAATTTATTATATCATTGTTTTCCCCTGATATAATATGACTGTCACTATTATTATATCTGTTTTTGGCGAGATAAGAGCTTTGTATCTATATTTTATTGCAACTTTATTTTAAACTTCTCTATTTTCATTTATTGTCTCTTAATAGTATGTATTTCTCTCAATTTATATCAAGGATGGTAATAGGATCTTAGAGGCTGGTCTGTTTTATATTTTTTTATCGCCCTTGTGCTGATTGTGCGGATTTTTTCACTGATTTATTTAGAAAAAATCTTTCTTACTTTTTTATCCATCTTAATCGCTGCATTCTGCATTCTTCAATTAATGGAAACTCACCACAATAATATCAATGATAACTGGTGAACTGATCAATCTATTATTGCTTTCTAGTAAAACTGGACTTACTAACAAATTTCTTAGAAACAGTTCTTTTATTTCCTCACATACCAGGGTTCTAGACTGACTAGAAAGTCAAAAAGTATCTTCTTACTTACTGTTCTGCGATGCTTTAGAAACTGAGTGATCAATATGGTTAACAAAATTAAGTTTACGATCCATTATGACACCCAAGTCACGAGGTTACTTCCTCTAGTGTTTTCTTTGAGTGTAATGTGTATCGGGAATTCTTTTGTTCTTTTTTTAATTTTATGTGATTACACTTGTTTACATTCAGGGTCATATTTTTACGTTACCATTCGCTTAATCTATTGAGATCCTCCTGAAGAGAGGTCGAATCACTCAAACTACAAATTTCCTTGGTGGCTTTGAGAATCAGCAAACATATAAATGTCAGAATTCCGAAAGGATGTATCAAATGTCATTAATGAAAAGTATAAAAATTATACGGCCCTTAATGAGATCCCAGTGGGATACCGGAAAAGCAGTATAGGGGATCGCACTGTGACCACTTATTACTACTTAAAGCTTTCTTTTTGACAAGTAAGACTTAAACTAGCAAGAGCAGCGAGATTCCAAAGAATTTAAGTTTGTTTGTTAATATGTCATGGTTTAGAGTGACGAAGGCTTTGATGAATTCGGTGTAAATGGCGTCAATGTGAACAAGCTTATCAACAGCCTTGGTTGTTGACGTATGTATGTAAATAAGTTTGTAGCAGTGGGGCTACTCTTCAGAAAGCCATGCTGGCTGGAGGACAAATAATAGTTTCAAATACTTTCGCTGGGACTGACAAAATCGCTATGGGACTGTAACTTACGACGCTACTTTTTTCGCCGGGAACAATCCTAGTCTCTTTCCAGGAAGCAGGAAAATTGCCACTACGCAGGGACCTATTAAAATAATCGATAGAGGAAGTGATAGTTTGTCCGCCAGTTTAACCTTTTGAGCGCCAAAGTCGCCTATATTTGACCAGCACCTGCGGGCCCTGAGCGCCAACGACGTCTATAATTGACAAAAAACTCAGCCCACAAAAATATGAAATATAGGTATTGGAAAATTATTACTGATATTTTAATTCTACACTCCTCAAAAAAGAATAACCCAGCAACATGTGAGAACAAAAAATAAGTCTCCTAGAGCCTCAAGTACTAAGAAACATTGAACTTAAAAAAAATGATTTCTATCTAAGCAAATACGTCGTCTATGTTTGACCGCTAGTTTTGTAATGCGTACAGATTTATTGAAAACTATTCAAAATTAAAGGCAAAAGTGTTAATTTTTAAAAATGATTAATGATATTTGAATAAAATAAAAGGTAAGAAACATAAAACTATCATCAGTTACATAAACAAAAGATAATTTCATCAAATCGACTTCACATAATAAATCTAATATCTCAACTCTGGCGCATCCTTAGCGCGTCATCGATAATCAGTTCATGGGGCGCCGTTCAGTTCATAAACGAATAACGCAAAAAGTAGTGCAGTGCAACACGAACGATTCCTCAGAACTCATTCGCATTTTGGAAAGCGTCGATGACGATGAATTTTTTATTTTAATAATATATCACAAATCATAAATGTTTATTTTTTTCTTAAGGTATGAAGAGCAATTTTTCATTTTGTGTTGTGCGATTTTCTTTCTCAATCTCAAAATCTTCTGGTAGCACCACCATTATATCAAACTGTCATAAAATAAATAAAAATAAAATAAAATAATTTTTTATTCAATATAGATTACAAGTAATTCTTATTGAAAGTCAATATTTTACGTTACCACTGGTTCGAAAAAAACCTCTGTCCTGGGAAGAACCAGCAAGAAACCCAGCGGGACTTTTTTTTAAATAAATTTTACAATGTCAAGGGTCACAAAATATTTACAAAATTTATTTTAGAAATAGCTTGGAAGCGACCACCTCATTCTTAGGGGTTATTATCAACCATGTATTCATTTATATCATAATAACCCTTTTTATACAATCTTAGTTTAATAAAATTTATGAACTTTGCGTATGACAAATTTTGTATATTTTCTGGGATTTTATTGTAATAGCGTATACATTGCCCCAAGAACGAATTACTGACTCTATGGAGTCGAGAAACTGGTAGCACCAGCTTATGTCTTATAGATATACTGAGAGGCGAAAGTTAATATATTTATTTCTTTAAATTTTTCTCTAAGAGACTCTCTCGATTAAAGATTGTAAATAGCTCTAACGGCCCTCTTCTGCAAAACAAAAATAGTTTCTAAATCATCCGCATTCCCACATAGCAAAATTCCATATGACATCATGCTATGTAAATAACTGAAATAAACTAATCTAGCTGCCTCGCCACTAGTGAGATCTCTAATATTTTTTACAGCATGAGCTGCAGAGCTTAGTCCGCTTGCTAGTTTAGATATATGGGGGTCCCACTGAAGCTCAACTCTCAACAGGACTCAGTTCTTCCCCATTTAAAAGCACATTGGTAATCAGATTTTTAACATTTGTTGTTGTAAATTTAATACATTTAGTTTTATTGCCGTTTAAATGTAGATTATTAACGTTAAAACAATGCACTAATTTCGATATAGCATTATTCACTTCGTCACATTTAAATGATTGACGTTGAAGTATAGAAAATAAAAGCGTAAAAGCAAGTAAAAGCGCATAAAAGCGTAAGACTTTTCTTCTGTGCTTCACTTGGCCTACGCCTCCCCCGACACATAAAATATTTTGAGTCGATCTCTGTATATTTTGGTTAGATCGATTTCGACATCGATACACAACGTGCGACACGACTACATCTCTTAGAAAGTTTCAAAAAGGAAGGTCAGCTGCGCTGTTGTCTTCCAGTCGTGACAGTGACGTCATCACGATGAAGAGTAGTGCTGTGGCTTACTACTTTTTTATTGTTATTGTTTGTTTTTTATTTATGTATAAAGTACATATATAAAAAGAGTGGAAGACAGCACAAGATTAAATTAAACATACCAGATTATAAAGTCATTTATTGCATAAAAAACCAACAAAATCAAGTTATTTTGTGTTATCGATATATCAACTCTTGGCAACACTATTTTTTTCGTAGGTATTTTTGTTTACTTTTCGCTTTGGCGTACAGGACACGGTAATGCGTTTTTGGCTTGGCGCTCTAAAGGTTAAATAAGCAGATTTGAAAGGCTGATTGTCCGGTCCTACATACCTTTCGTAACATCCAATCTTTTCAGAGCCCTAGCAACCTGATCCTGTGAGACTTCAATATAACTTAAAATTGATTTCTTATGCAGTATCGCTAATATTAGAGTTATTATTTTCCCCTGAGCCAATATAAACACTAAAAATGCGATTCAAAGAAATTACATATCTTCTCAAAGTTTTCAGAGCTGTTGGATTTAAAGATCAACCTTCCCGGTTAATTACTAATTTCACCTCTTTTAATTTTTATATGGCTCCAAAAGTACTTAGGATTAGCGGCAATTACTGGTCCTATTCTATTTATGTATGTAGTACCTGGATGACCGAGCTTTCCTCTCTTTTTTTTTTTTGGAAATTATATTTAGATACAAATTACATACTGATGAAATATAAATAATATTTTTTGATCTTATTGACATAATAGAAAAAACTGAACTGGTTATTTGAATAAAAAATCATAGTTTAATTTAAATTTTCGTATTTTAAAAAAAATACTAAAAAAAAAGACGACTCAGAGACAGGACGCGAACCAGGGCACTCCGATTACGCGACCGCCCGATATCCCACTTCAGCTATTACGATCGTTAAAACGTTGTCATTACCTTCTTATATTGTAGCAGTTTTTCATTGCCTGAAAACACGGACAAAGGACATTTTCTAAAAATGAAACCTAGCTAGATCGATTTATTTCCCCCGAAACCCCCTGGACACTAACTGCTATGAAAATCGTTGGAGCCGTTTCTGAGATTCCGATTATATATATATATATATAATCGGAATCTCAGAAAAGCTCGTTTAAAGGTATAGGATTATAACAATCTAAAGTAATTTTGTCGCATCTAGTCTTCAACAAATCCAATGTCACTGCATCCGTAGAATTCCTGTGTACGTTTTTCTGTAAGAATACGTTTAAAAAAAATAAAAGTCTTGTTTTGCGGTATTTTTCCTTTACACTTCTGATTAGCAACCGAGAAAACCAGTAGCGCGACTTTGTTATAAATATAAAAGGAATATGTTTTTCTAATAGAAATACAAACGATGGTATAGAATTTATCAAGATCATCTAGGCACTCATGACAATCAAATTCACTACGCCAATCCATATATCCATCCAATAAAAAAAATAGCACTAATAGCAAAATTAATCGGAATATTACATAGCATAGGTGGATAGTAGTGAGAGAAAGGACTGAGCATTAGCCTCACAAAAGTGACCATTCTCTAGAAAGAGACAAAGCGACTGTGCGGTAAATACCTGTCTCTATCACATGATTATTCTAACCACCAATCAGAAATTCCAAGATTCCAGACAAATCAGAATTCTAGAAAGAGACAACTACTAGCCGCACATTCGCTTTGTCTCCCACTTTTCGATATGTATCCACTGCATAACTGAATACGGAACGCACAGTCTATTCTCTATGTCGATATGTAGTACTGATGACATTATTTTTTTCTATACAGTGTACAATCAGTGTTCTCAACGTCTTACCTGCTGCTAAGGTTGATAGTGTTATTTTTTTTGTGACTAGTTGGAAAACATCCAGTCCTTTTCAACTTCCTTAGATTGTGAATACTAGTTTTTTCTTTTCTTATTATAATTTAAAGAAAATTGTCTTATTATCAAAATAAGATTCTGTACAATTATTTGTATACTATTAATTTATAAAATATTATTAAAACTATTAAAATGTAATTCTGTAAGGTGACCTATTTTATTATTATATGATAGACTTAATGCCAAAAAGCATTAAGTCCGCCCTTTGTCACCCTTTTATTAAGGTGTACAATAAAGTGTAAATAAATAAAGCAATATTAGGAGCATATATTAAAATATGCGCAAATCAAAATGTGTGCGTGACTGCGTGAGGTAGGCCGAGCGCAAGGTTACCAGTGGCATCTAACACGTATCATCTTGATACTTTTGGAACTAAAAGAATAAAATAATTTCCACATAACAGCTTATGAGATCAGTGCTGACATAGTGTACAGAAAAGTTAATATTATATCTAGCCACGATACCAGAAGCTAATATGCGGATATTATTTTATTACTTTTTATCCAATTGAGTAGATTAAGGAGGTTGGCTATAGATATCCGGTACTTGGTTTTAATAATGTTTTTACTCTAGGAGGCTTGTTAGGGTTAAGCTTGAACCTATTATACTTTTTTAGATGTCACAAATGCGTTTTGAATTAATTACAACCTATAACCTAACATATAACCTTTTTCACATTACTATCTCTAGAAAAACCCTTTGTCATAACTTCGCAGTACCTAAACTTTGTAACTACAAGTGATACAACAAAATTTCTAAAAATAATAGACTGGATATTAGTTACAGCTTCCCAGAGAAAACCTAGCGCTTTTTTAAGAATAGTATAAGTAGTATACCGATTTGCATTTTAAATTTTAGTGGTTTTATCATTTGTTTTTTAAATTTTGTCATTATTTTTAATTTTTGTTCAATTTTCTAATTTTCTATCACTTATGTTTTATATAATTGGCTCTTATAATTAAAGTAAGACATTGGTTTTAATTTTTATACTAGTTTTTAATTGAAGTAATACTGTGTTAAAACATAAATAAAAAAATTAATTAGATAAAAGTACCTTAATCCTCCATTTTCTAGAGCTGTCACACCACATATTGTAGAGCCACCCGGTGAGCAGACTTCATCCTTCAAAAGACCAGGATGTTTGTTTGTTTGTAGAACCATCTCCCCGCTGCCAATTAAAACCTGGGCAGCTAAGCGTAATGCCATCGCTCTTGGTACACCCTGTTTGACCGCACCATCTGCTAGTGCTTCTATTACAATGTACATCTGGAATAGGGTATTACACCCATTATCAAACAGTGTTTTAAATGAATCCCAGAGTAATAATGACCCAATTTTTAAACCGAATAGTGCCATAAAAATTACTTTTAATTTATCGTGTTAAATTTTCGTGCGAAAACGCTAGCAGCCAAGCTGTTAAGCTCGTGATGTCACTGTCCTAGGTATTTGCCGATTTTGCAAAGGAACAAGATATTTTTCATCTTTATCACTGGTGTATAGTGCCTGAATGCAAAAATACGAGCATAAGACTGCCGGGGAAGTGATGTTAATTTTTTGGGATCATCTAGCGAGAAAATAATCCGCTACCCATGGGTAGGGTGCAAAAAAGGCCACATTCTATCCCGATCCGCTGACCTGTAGTGTGCCACACACAGGGCCAGCCTACAGACCGTGCCTGCAATGAGCAAGTGATGGATACTGTACTCCGGATCAGTAAATGATCCGAAGAGCCTGAGACAGCCGTTTAGATGGGAGGTCAGTAGCAGTTTTTCAGTTAATTCAAGTGCCAACTGATTTAAATATGAGATGTAATTGGATAAAACTGGCTAGAACAACTGGCTCGAATACACTATCTATAAAAACTAGACTATAATTCTGTAAAGATCATTTAGATGGAATCATGACTTATATTTATTTCATGAGGTTATAGGTACTGGAAGTAAAATTTTGTTATAGATTACGATATCTTAGATATTATAACTAATGATCATAATCATAAATATATATAACTATGTATTATCAAAATACACTCTGACCTGGTATTGTATTATTGTACAAACAAAAGTTGGTAATGGTACCTACTTACATTGATATTTTATAATCCCACAACTCAGCAGAACAAAAATAGGGATTGTATAGAAATTTTTTTGCCACCATCAATGTATTTACCCTTGGTAGAATAGTTTTTTCTGATTTGACGAATTCGTCTTTCATGATGCCTTTTCAATAAAATCCAGAATAAAACTCTACAATCCCAATGATAACTTGAGAAATTTCAAAATAACACACAACACATTAGCAGACTTACTTAACCAGTGACGTCACGATGGATTCGAAGATGACGGATAACGTTTTGCAGATTTGAGGCACAGATAAAAAATAAAAAACCAGATAAAAAACAGATAATTAAATAATAGTTATTAAACGCTTTCTGTCTTGAGGATAACCAGGGCGAAATTAGCAGGATTTTAATATTTTTCAATAATGTTAAAGCCTGATGGTCAATTCAACTGTATATTAAGGTCTTGTCAGTCAAATCAGTCAGGTCCGTTTAAAATTACTTTATCAAGTATGGAACAAAAATGTGTATAATTCTTTTGGCTTACAAAAGCTGGTCCACAACCAGGTAAGGGTCCAGCAGCATTCATTAATGATTCGGAAACTTCTTCATAAATACCACAACTACTTAAAAGCTTCTCTAAAATTTCACACTGCTCTCTTGTCACACTACTGTCTGGTGTGTACAAACAAACGCCTGCGCCTACACTCATAGGTGTATTAGGCATTATTCTTACAACACTAGAATCTTTTGATAGAACTTTTATTGCCTGAAATTAAAAAAAAATTAAACATGAGCATAAAATCGATTTCTTTATATAAGTTTTATAATTCAAGGTAATTTGTAAAACTACCTTGAATTATAAGAACACATTTCATACTCGTAGAAGTTTTTAGGCACGGATAATAGTTTTAACAAATATCAAATCGCATCTATGTAATATATTTCAATATCTGATCATCATCATGATTACAGCCTTTCACAAGTCCACTGCTGAACATAGGCCTGCCCCACGAAATGTCTCAAAGCATGGTCCTGAGTCAACTGCATCCATCGCCTTTTTTTAAGATACGGTGACCACCTAATGGTAAGTGGTTGCTGTAGGCCATAGACTACATCTATCCTCGATTACGGATCAAAATGCAGATGCGTTGTAACCCATGAGGACTAAGATGGAATGCCTCGTTTCCAGTAAAAATAGGTCTCCGTTTCTCTACACTTACCATCCGAAACACAGTAACGTTAAGCTGCTATTTTATAATAGTATTTTGTGAGAGCGTGGTCCTTCCTCGGTCAAGCCGATCTATTCATGCTACAAGTATACTACTAATACTACTAATAACTGCAGCATGGCTCTACCACGTATAAATCTTCTGTATAAGACTTCCTGCATATCTTACCAGATCATCGCTCTATCTAGTGGTGGGCCGCCCCACACTTCACCTACCGGTACTAAGCTGCCACACAAGAACCTTTCTTGGTTGCTTTCTTTCTGGTTCTGCTGCGGATATCCTCACTTCAAGTTTATCGCACAGAGAAACCACGAGCATAACTCTCTCCATAACTCGCTAAACGACCTTGAGCTTCCTCATACCGCCAGCAGTGAAGGAACACGTCTCAGATCCATAAGTCATCACTGGCAACACGTGCTGGTTGAACAATCTTATTTTCAAGTTTTGAGGTATACGAGCACTTGACGTGATGTGTCGTAATCTCTCGATACCTACCCAGCCGAGTTGAATCCGTCGATTGACCTGTCGGTCGAAGTTGGACTTACCTAGTCGAACTATTTGTCTCAGGTAAACATACTCGTCAAAAGCTTCAAGGTTAGTGCTCCCAACAACTACCGGCATAGGTGTGACATCGACGTTACACGTATTATCTCTGTTTTGTCCATGTTTATCTTAAGATCTATTCATTGGGGGCACTATGAAGGCCATTCAGCATAGTGCTTAGGTCCTCAAGCGATTCTGCCATAAGGACTATATCATCGGCAAATCGATAGTGTGTGATGTACTCGCTATTGATATTAATATCGCATACTCTCCGGTCGAGTAGCGTGAAAACGTCTTCCAATGCAGCGGTGAAAAGTTTCAGGGACATAACGTCACTCTGTCTTACACCTCTTTGCAATTGGATAGGTTTCGTACTCTGGTTCTGCACTTGGGTAGCCATAGTAGCCCTGTATAAACACTACACACATCAGCACGTCGATATACGGACAGTCAACTTGGCTTTGGCGTTGAAGGGACTGTAGCACCACCCAGATTTCGACAAAATCAAAGGCTATATTTATGCAACAAATACATAATATTATATGTATAATTATACGTTTTCAAAAATATTTATACACTTCCGTTAATATTATAGGCATAGTTGAAGCTGGTAGGTGGCGCTGTTGTACAATCCAGATAACACCCGTGCGTAGCCGGGCAGATCGCTAGTAGATTATGAGTAATTCTTATTGAAAGTCACTTTTAATAACCACGTAAAATATTTATATGACACGTTGAAGAAGTTAAGCGTGCGAAAGAATACGAAGTATTATTCATATTTGAGTAAAACAGATATATATATATATATATATATATATATATATATATATATATATATATATATATATATATATATATATACATATATATATATATATATATATATTCCACATGCGCAAGGCAAAGTGGCAGATTGTACTCTTCCGTCTTCTGTACAATCTACCGCAGGGTATGTATGTAATCTATGGTACTTAAGCCTTATCGGAAACCGATTTGTTCAGGGACTGGAAGTCGTCGAGACTGCGTGCGAGACGATTCGTAATGATTTTCGAAAACAGACGCAGCTCAGTAAGGAAATCGGTACGTAGTACCCAAGAGAGCGTTGTCGCCTTTCTTGAAAAACAAGACTACCGCACACCGTACCCACGCCTTCGGAGTAATGCCACCATGGACGACGGAGTTAAGGAGCTTCTGAAGTACTTCAAATACTGGTTTTCTACCAGCTTTCATAAGCTCCGCTGTATTTTCATCCTCGCACGGTACCTTACCGTTTTTAGGTGCTGGAGAGCCATTCTAACCTCCCTCAGACAGACGTACGGGATATCATCGGAATAGAGTCAGATAAGACGCTCTTGGATCGTTACTCACACTTGCGTGTGACTCCAGCGGTGACGAGTACAGCTGCCCATAGAACATCGCAATCTCACTCAAAATCTCAGGTATCCCGGAAACTCATTCGGTCTTCAGAGTCGCAAATAGGTATTGAGTTGTATCATACCTCATATTGAATCTATATATTTCAATGTCGGTTAATATCTCTACGTGATTCTGTAACTCTGTAAGAAAGTCTGTATTCAGTACTTACTACACGCTAATACGCGATTTTTAATGGATTTGGTTTGCTTAGATTTAAAGATATAATACTGTTATATATAAGTATTATAATACGTATTGTGGAATTGGTTAATATCTATGATACTCTAAAACGAGTATATCCTGTAACAAAGAGCTGAAATAGGTACCTACATATATCTGTTTTACTCAGATATGAATAATACTTCGTAAATATTTTACGGGGTTAATAAAAAAGTGACTTTCAATAAGAATTACTCATAATCTACTAGCGATCTGCGCGGCTTCGCAAGGGTGATATCTGGATTCTACAACAGCGCCACCTACCGGCTCCAACTATGCCTATAATATTCACGGAAGTGTATAAATATTTTTGAAAACGTATATACATATTACGTTATGTATATGTTGCATATTATATATCTGTTACTAAAAAGAGATACGACCAAAAACTTGTTTTTAATCCTATTTCTAAAAGCTAATATATAATATGGTTCAAGGTGACCGTGGAAGGATATATATTTATACCTATATTTTATCACTGACTTCCGGGTACGGGTATTACTATACGGCATTGACGTTGGTCACGTTGCTGCTTTTTTGTATTTATTTCAAAATCATCTTCATCATATAGCATGTATAGGTAATATTTTAAATGGACATATTATTCATCTACACCACGTTTGCTTGTCTGTGCACTATGTTTTTCCGGAACTACTAAAAGGATTTTCCATTAATCTTAAAGTACCTAGTATAAATACTGAATTACGTACAACTTTGTTTTATACCATTAATTATTGAACAGTGCAATATTTTAACTTATAATACCGGTTAAAACTACTAGACATAGCTTTTGGTTTGTTTTAGGTTGTGATATTCAAATTTAATTGTTGATTTCTCAATATTCCCGTTAGATGCAGTAAAAATCCATTGCTTCTTTTCTATACAAAAAAAAAAAAAAAACTCCTTTGACATTGTAGTTTATTAGTTATTGATAAAATAAATAACACAAAAACAAACCTTATGCAATTGATCAATAGAGACACCAGCCAACATTGAGATAAAAAGAACATTTTTACTAGAAGCATTTGGAGGTAAGGTGTTAAGACAGTCATTAATGGCATCATTCAGTAGACCAGGTTTCACACCGAGAAAAATAATATCACACTTATAAAATACTTCTCCATTTTTTGTAGTAATATTAGCACCCATTTCTTCCCAAGGTTTTAATTTAGGCAAATGAGGACCAGATACCCATATTTTTGATGCCGGATGTGTATCTGAAAAAAAAAACATTATTTATATTAAACATCTTAACGGTAACTTTATCAAATACTAATGAAGCCATAAGAACGCCATATTCTTGAAAAATTTGGATTTTAGTAATTGAGAATATTGAAATTTTCTCTTTGCCATCCAAGCAAGGGGAGGCAATCAGGCAAATCATCTTTCTCTCTTAGATTCAGTCACTAAAGCTTCGGTCAATATACTATTATTGATCGAAGCACTGAAGGTAACTCATGCCAGTTGAGCTATTATGTACTATGAGCCCCGCACGTTGATATTGCAATGGAACCTTGTCACAATAACAGCTGCGTGACGTCATCCACCGCAAAAAGTATAGACAACAAAAAATTTAATCTTCTTTTTCGTGTGAGGTGTTGCCACCTCTGATGAAATAAGTTAATAACCTAGGGTTCATCATCATCATCATCATCATTACAGCCCTTCACAAGTCCACTGCTGAACCTAGGCCTCCCTCAAGTAACGCCACAAAGCACGGTCCTGAGCCACCTGCATCCATCGACTTCCTGCATGTCTTACCAGGTCGTCACTCCATCTAGTGGGGGGTCACCCTACACTACGCCTACCGGTACGAGGCTGCCACTCGAGAACCTTTCTTCCCCATCGGTTATCGGTTCTTGGAGCTATATGGCCAGCCCATTGCCACTTCAGCTTACTAATCCGTTGGGCTATGTCGGTCACTCCGGTTTTACTGCGGATATCCTCATTTCTGAGTCTATCACGCAGAGAAACTCCGAGCATAGCCCTCTCCATAGCTCGCTGAGCGACCTTGAGCGTCCTCATACGGCCAGCAGTGAAGGACCACGTCTCAGATCCGTAAGTCATCACTGGCAACACGCACTGGTTGTACACTTTAGTTTTCAGAGATTGAGGTATACCTGCGAGACGATGTGTCGTAATTTCCCGAACGCTGCCCAGCCGAGTTGAATCCGTCGATTGACCTCTCGGTCGAAGTTGGACTTACCTAGTCAGACTATTTGTCCCAGGTAAACGTACTCGTCAACAACTTCGAGCATAGTGCTCCCAACAACTACCGGCATAGGTGTGACATGGACATTAAACATGATCTTTGTTTTGTTCATGTTCATCTTAAGACCTATCCGTTGGGAGGCACTATTGAGGTCATTGTGCATAATGCTAAGGTCCTCCAGCGATTCTGCCATAAGGACTATATCGTCGGCAAATCGAAGGTGAGTGATGTACTCGCCATTGATGTTAATACCATATACTTTCCAGTCCAGTAGCTTGAAAACGTCTTCCAACGCAGCGGTGAAAAGTTTTGGGGATATAACGTCACCCTGTCTTACACCTCTCTGCAGTTGAATAGGTTTCGAACTCTGGTTCTGTACTCGGATAGCCATCGTAGCCCTACTGTTACAAACACTTCAGCACTTCGATATACCGACAGTCAACTTGGCACCGCTGAAGAGACTGTAGCACCCCCCAAATTTCGACGGAATCAAAGGCTTTCTCATAGTCCACATACGCCAGGCAAAGTGGCTGATTGTACTCTTCGGACTTCTGTACAATCTGCCGCAGGGTATGTATGTGGTCTATGGTACTGAAGCCTTTTCGGAAACCGGCTTGTTCGGGAGGCTGGAAATCGTCGAGTCTGCGTGCGAGACGATTCGTAATGACTCTCGAAAACAGCACGTAGACGCGGCTCAGAAGGGAAATCGGTCTGTAGTTCTTCAAGAGAGCGTTGTCGCCTTTCTTAAAGAACAAGACCACCGCACTTCTGCTCCACGCCTCCGGAGTAGTGCCACCATGGAGGACGGAATTGAAGAGCTTCTGAAGGACTTCAAGTACCAGTGTTCCACCCGCTATCAGAAGCTCCGCTGTAATTCCATCCTCGCCTGGGGCCCAACCGTTTTTAAGGTGCTGGAGAGCCATTCTTATCTCGCTCAGACTGACGTCCGGGATAACATCGGAATAGTGTCGGATAAGACTTGCTCTTGGACCGTTACTCACACTTGCGTGTGGCTCCAACGATGATGTATACAGCTGCCCATAGAACCTCTCAATCTCACTCAAAATCCCAGGTGTCCCGGAAACGATGCTGCCACACTCAGTCTTCAGCTTTGACAGTTGGCTCTTTGTGGCAGACAGATCTCTGGCAAAGACTTTGGAGCCCTGGTTCCGCTCGATCGCTTCTTTAATACGAGCAGTATTAAAGTTGCGTAAGTCTCGCCGCATGCATTTGGAGATCTGTCTGTTCAGTTGCCTGTATGCAGTCAAATCTGTTGACGATTGCAGCCTCACCTCCCGTCTAACAGCCATGAGATTAAGAGTGTGATCGGAGAGTTTTTGTGTTCTTCTGCGGTGGGTCTTGCAGAACTTAGCTCCGATCGCATGGACAGTTTCCACGAGCTTGTCATTCATATCGTCCACTGCATTGCAATCTTCTAGGCACTGAAGGCGGTTGCGTAACTCGAGCTGAAAGGTTTCGTGATTCTGGATTAGAGCACGAGGGGAACGGAGCGTTGACTTCATTAGATGAGACCTCTCCAACTTTTCGGTTTTCACCCTTGCGATCACTGAAACATCACTGAACAGTTGGCGACGGGTCGTCATAATGAAGTCAATCTCATTTTTTGTCGAACCGTCGGGGCTCGACCAGGTCCACTTCCTGTGGGGCCGCTTCTAGAAGAAAGAGTTCATCATAAAGAGTCCCTCTTTCTCCATAAAGTCGGCCAGCTGCTGGGCCCTTCGGTTCCGTTGCCCTACTCCAAATTTCCCTACCTTCAGCTCACCGCTTTCTCTTGTGCCCAGTTTTGCGTTGAAGTCTCCCATCAACACCGTGTAGTGGGTTTTGGAGGAATGCATGGCTCTGGAAATATCCTCATACATTTCCTCCACCTCCTCATCGGGATGTGCCGAGGTTGGTGCGTAAACCTGTATGACCTTCAGCGAATACCGTTTGGTGATTCTGAGTATCAGGTACGCGACCCTCGTCGACACACTACCAATCTTTACAACGTTGTTGACGAAAGACTTGTGGACGATAAATCCGACACCTCCTTGGGACAGATGGTTGCCCTCAAGGTGGTAGAACAAGTTGCCGGACTCGAGGATTGCCGTGTCCTCCCCCTCTCTTCGGACCTCGGATAATCCAATAATATGTATCTCCAGTATCTTCTCGTCAGTCCTCAGGGTGCGTGCGTTATACGTTGCCAGGTCGAGTCGTCGTAGGTGGCAACCGAACCTCCACCGGAGGTTCTTAGCACTCCCTGCCCCGCCGTTACCATGGTCGCCACCGTAGCTAGGAATAGCGGGGCCGCCGGGGATTGGGAGCAGTTTGTTGCTCATGGGGGGATATTTGCCATAGTTGCCACGCTTGGCGAGCGGGTTGGCAACCGCAGTTTTTTATTATGTTATTGTTGTTATCAGGAAGATGCTGCTGCCCATCTCCTGCCTGTTTCCCTCTGCCGCCTCTTACGACACCCACGGGAAGATATGGGGTAGTGGATATTCTCAACCGCCACTACACGGCAACTTAGGGTTATATGTATTTATATCATATAATATACATATATTTATAGGTATTTAGTTATAAATACTTTCTATTAAATTATCTACTAATATAATAAACGTGAAAGAAGTCTTGTCTGTTTTATAAGTTTTCATTAAACCTCTCAACCAATTTTAACGGACAACAAATAAATAAACCAAGTATTAAAACATCGATGTGTATTAATACAATTTAATGATTCTAGACTAGTTCTTTAATTCCACTCACATTATCATCTAAATCAGAACTAGTTTCAGAGCCCGTTGTATCAGAAACACTATCGTCTGCCGTATTGATGATAAATAATTTTACTTCACTTTAATAATCATTTCACGAGCACGACCGTTAATTACTTTCTTACTCATACAACATAGTAACAGGATAAGTATGATAACAATAACAAAACTTAACAACAAAAATAAAACAGGAATACGAAATTAAAAAGCTATAAAAAAACACGCGGTAGAGGTACTCTATACGCGTAAAGGCTGGCTGACCTTGCGAAAACGGTACTGACAGTTCGACTACGTCACTAAGACGGCCGCCAGTCGCAATATCAACATGCGTGACTTATACGTACTAGAGGCGACACTAAGCCTAGTGTCTAACACATAAACATAAACACTCACGCCTGTCACCCAGAGGGGTGGGCAGAGACTACGGACTTCCATTTGGCACGATCCTGACATACCTCTTTCGCCTCTTTTACATCCATATATCTACGCATACATGCTTGTCGGTTAAGGGTACTTCTAACGTGGCCCATTTTCAAAATATCGCCAATTTGGTCGATAAACTTTTTCCTAGGGCGTCCCTTCCCGACTCGGCCGTTCACATCTGCCATATAAATTTGCTTTGTCACTCTTTCCTCATTCATTCTTTCCACATGACCAAACCACCGAAGCATTCCTTTCTTAATCCTGGTCACAACATCGTCTTGCATACCACATTTATCTCTTATCACGCAATTTCTCACCCTGTCATTCAGATTCAACCCTAGCATATTCCTTAAAGACCGCATTTCTACAGCATTTATTCTACTTTCGTGCTTCTTCTGCCACACCCAGCTTTCACTACCATACATTAAAGTAGGGACTAACACAGCATTATGAATTACCATACGTGCCTGTTTTGACACATTCTGGTTCTTCATAATAGAGTGTAGTGCCCCATTCACTCTATTCCCTGCATTTACTCGTCGTTCTATATCCCTATCATATCTACCATCCCTGCTAAATACACATCCCAAATACACAAACCCATCCACTTGCTCAATTAACTCTCCTTCTATTCTTATTTCACATACCGTTTTGCTTTCTTCTCTTTCAAAAACCATCACTTTCGTCTTACATGCGTTCACTTTCATTCCCCTTTCTTTTAATTCCCAGTTCATTAATGTAACCATCATTTGCAACTCAGCCGCCGATGACGCAAATATGACTTGATCATCGGCATACAAAAGGCATATGACGGTTAACTCGCCCATTCTTAACCCACATTCTTCATCTTTCAAAGTTTGCAAACACCGGTCCATAAATAGGTTGAACAGCCAAGGGGAAGCTACACAGCCCTGTCTGACACCTTTATGGATGCCAAACCAGTCCGAGTAGACCCCATTGATCCTGACACAAGCACTAGAGTCGCTATAAAGAGACCTTAATGCCTGTATCAAACCATCGCTCAACCCATATTAGTTCAGTGTTTGCCATAACACATTCCTGTCCACTCTGTCATAAGCCTTTTCCAAGTCCATGAATGCACAAAAAACCTTCTGGTTTTTGGCCAAAAACTTCTCCGCAATCATGCGCATGGAAAAGACTTGATCTGTACACCCCATTCACTTTCTAAAACCCGCTTGCACATCCCAAATTTTTCCATCACTTTCTTTCATAACTCTTTCAATTAACACCTTAGCATATAGTTTACCCACAATACTAAGCAAGCTGATACCGCGGTAGTTTTTGCAGTCCTGCTGTGACCCTTTTCCTTTATATATTGGTACTATAACTGCTTTACACCAGTCATCCGGTACCCGTTTTAATTCCCAACATAAATTAAACAAGGTGTCAGCAAGCCTGCCACCACTCCCTCTCCAGCCCTTAGCATCTCGAGTGATACACTATCATATCCAGCTGCCTTACCTGCTTTCATGCTTTTCATTGCTTTCATTATTTCATCTACACTTATCTCCATACCCCTTTCCACTTCTTTCGGAATTTCTAGTTCATTTAATTCAGCTTTTCATTGCTTTCATTATTTCATCTACACTTATCTCCATACCCCTTTCCACTTCTTTCGGAATTTCTAGTTCATTTAATTCAGACGACTCTTCACTCATAAATACGCTTTCAAAGTATTCCTTCCATCTGTTTAAATTCGAAACTTCATCATTCAGAATACATCCATTCTCGTCTCTTATAGCATTTATTATAGGCTGTTTTGTATTTCCCCTGGCAGTTCTTACGAGTTTCCAGAACATTTTTATGTTAGCCTGGAAATTATCAGATATCCTTCTATCATTCTTATCCGTTCTTTCTTTCTTTTTCCTTTCAACAACTTCTTTTACTCTCTTATTTAGACGTCTAAATTCTGCTTTTTTTCTTTCAATCTCATCATTCATACCAGAAGAATTACCAGCTTTAGTTGCTAGTAAATCTAACCATGCTTTCTTCTTTGATTCAACTTCCACCCGTACCTCATCATCCCACCATAACGTATTACTTTTCCTTTCATTTGTTCTCTTACTTACACCACATACTTCGGTGGCGGTATCCACCAAACCTTTCTTAATATTATCCCACACAGTATTCAAGTCTAAATCATTCATACACAACTCATTCAAACATCTAATATTTCCTCTCAGTCTACATTTATACTTCTCTTTCACATCTTCATCTTGTAACTTCTCTATTCTTATACGCTGTAACGCAGTGGTAGACACAGATGTCCGATGCCGCCAACGCTTGAAAAGACCATTAATTCGACATAAGACCAAGTAATGATCCATCCCTACGTTGGACCCCCGGTAAACCCTTGTATCTACGACTGCGCTCCTCATTCTTTCATCCACAATTACGAAATCTATCATGCTTCTATCATCACCTCTTTCCCATGTATACATGTGAATCTTCTTATGACGAAAAAAAGTATTCGTCACAAAAAGATTCTTTTCCGCACATACGGTGAGGAGGTCTTCACGATTCTCATTTATACTTTCATCACCAAATGTTCCCAATATCCTTTCATAACCAGACCTCTTCACCCCAACCCTACCATTAAAGTCTCCTAACATAATAATATTTTCATTTTCCTTACATTTTGTCAACACCATCCTTACCATGTCCCAAAACTGCTCTCGGATGTAAGTGGGCTTAGACATGTCTGGGGCGTACACCCCTAGCAGGAACAGCTTCTTTAAGCCCACTTTCATTCGTAACCATAGCAGTCTCGGGCTTACACATTCATACTCTTTCACACATTGACCCAATCTTTCTGAAAGGATGAGAACGACTCCCTGGCATGCCCGTTCGGTCTCGCCTACACCAGACCAATACCCGGTATACGCACCATGTGCAGTGGCATCCTTTCCCTTTCGTTTCGTCTCATTCACACATAACACATCTATTCCTCTGTCATTCATCATTTCACATACTTCATCCATCTTATCATTCATTCCTCCACATACATTCAGCGTAGCCAGACAGGTTTCCGCAATCCACTTTTCGCCCCTCCGGGAGACAGACCGTGACGGGTGGCGAACCTCGTCGCCGGTTTTTCTCCCGGAGATTCTTCGCACCCCTGCCCCATTTAAGGGGCGCCGGGAACTCGGGGCCATTTCTTTTATTTGCTGAGTCATGGTGCGAACAAGGGGTGGTGGTAGATTTTACGCCGCTACCATACGGCGAGGAGCCGAGTCTATTTTTTCGGCTTTGTCGCTCGTTTAACACCACCCGGGGGACACGTGTAGGGTGGGCCTAAGGTTAGGTGGTCGAAACCTACGGACGCGAGCGACTCATCCCCCTATATTGATATTATTCATAGTGTCTAACACTATGAATAATATCAATATAGGGGAAATCTCTATCCTTGCGCGTAAACTGCGCGCTGCTCAGTCCCCTCAGGACCGTCTCCTTGTTCTTGCTGAGCACATCGACCTACTAAAGTCGTTGTAATAACACTATGCCGAAGCCCTCTGCTCCCGCAATATCGCACGGTCGTATCAAATCCGCGTTTCGTTCAATATCCGCGGTTTGCGAAATAACCTCCCAGAGCTTAGGCTATTTCTTCGAGATCGCGAAGCCGACCTCCTCCTCCTTCAGGAGACCCACCTCAGCCCTAAGGTCTCTAAAGGCCTCTCTATTAAAATTATTCACTTCTTCGTAATGACATACCCGACCGCAAAGGCGGCGCGGCGGTACTGCCATTTATTACAAAAAGTCCCTTCATTGCTCCCACATTCCCACTCCGACGCTTACCAGTATGGAAGCCACTATCACAAGATTAGCCATGACTGGACACCAGTCTATCATTATAGCCTCTTGCTATATCCCTAGCGGAACCTTCCCCGTTAAGAGTGATTTCGAAGCCATCCTTGCATTTGGCGACTCAGTCATTATGTTTGGAGATTTTAACTCCAAGCATACTGAATGGAGTAGTGGCAGGGTGCTGCTCAATATCACTCAGTCTCTCGACCTGACTGTCTACAGCCCCCTCGCTGTCACCCACTATCCATACAACATTAACTAGTTGAGTTTAGCTTTATTTTTAATTTGTTTGCAGGATGACAAAATATAGATAGGTACTTACACAATTTCATTTATTTTGTTACTGTGTCGAGTGGACATACTTTTAGGTAGGTATTGGATGTTTTCATTTCAACCTTTTTATAAATACTAATAATTAATGATTGTACTTGCTTGTTTGGGGCAATCTTTTATTTATTGTATGGAAACCAAATATTGGCTACAGAAATTTGGGAGTAAATTAGAGATTACATTATTGCGGTCATTTTGTTGTTCATTTACACAATAAAACACAAGCATACAGTTTATCCAATTAGTTTCTTGGTTCATTCGTGGATCCATTTATTTGTCTGATCGATCGACTAACTGAATGTTTTTATTCAGATTAGTGTCTTTCTAAGTCTTTGCAACAGTTTAATTTATAAACAAATCATCATCACTTAGAACTTCATCACTTAACCCCAACACAACTTGCTTCAACAAAACACAATATCTCAAATGTATGCCAATGTTAGATGAGCAAGATTAACAAAGTAAAATTGAAATTTCATTCAAAATTTATAGTAACCTTTAGATTAAAGATGAGCAGGATTCTGGTTGTTCATTTCCTGCAACCATATTCCCGGTGCCTGATTTTGCCAGTTATCTGCCTACCCTGCAAGTTACCTGGTGGCATTTGGAAGCTAAAAACTATACATTCTGATCGCTAAGCTAGTTTTCCTTCACAAAAATACGGCTCTAAAAACTTTGAATATGAATTAAGTTAATCTTCATCCATAATTTTATTCAAAGTTGATTTCAAAATTAAAGTCCAATTGTTTTGATTGCATAGAAACTCTTATAGGGGTTAATATTGCTTTTCTTCAACTTTTATATATAAAGATGATTAATATCACAATAAGAAAACTGTTTCCATTTATCAGGCACTGCCGAATACCTGACATTATTACGGAAAGTGTCAGATCCGCCTGTTAACCCATTCACAAATGAGCGAAGATAATAATATAAATTTTAATGAAAGATTACAATTAACTGATGATGAATGGAAAAGTGAACGTGATCCTACTATTATACCTATAGATTTTGATGGATACGAAAAAAAACTCAAAATATTGCCTGAAACAAATGAACCATACGGCTATTTCAAATTGTTTTTTACAATGTTAGTCACAAAGATTAACAATTACGCGTTTAAGTTATTGTCGAATATATTAGATCCTAACAGCAGACTGAGACTATGGAAAGATGTAACTGTTCCAGAAATTAAAACATTTTTGGGTATTTTGTTTCACATGGGAACTATCAAACTAAATCGAGTCACAGACTACTTGAAAAGGCATCCACTGTTTAATTTACCAGCTTTTTCAAAACACATGAGCAGAAACAGATTTCTGTTAATAATGAGATCATTAAATTTTGAAGATGACTTATCCGATAACAGGCTGGCAAAAATAATAAGTTTATCAACTTTTTTAACCAGCGAATGGGAGAAATTTATTTCCCGTCTAAAAATCTGGCTATAGATGAGTCAATGGTTTTGTTTCGTGGTCGTTTAATATTCCGTTAATATTTAAAAGGCAAAAAGCGTCCCTACAGTATAAAACTTTATATACTAACTGACGAATATGGGGTAATTATGAAGATTATTGTATATACCGGCGCTTCGGATACTTTAGTAGGAGGAGCCAATCACAGCGAAAAAGTTGTTTTGAATTTACTATCGGATTATTTCAAAAAGGGGTATTCCGTTTATATGGATAATTTTTATAATTCAGTAAATCTTGCACAAAAATTGTTGTCTCTTAAAACATATTGTACAGGTACTTTACGTATAAATCGAAAAAATAATCCAAAAGAAGTCTTACTTAGAAAATTGAAACGTGGTGAATCGATAGCGAAATTTAATAGTAGTGGTATTAGTGTTATGAAATGGAGAGACCGACGGGACGTTTTAATGATTTCATCACAATATGGATTCGATATGACCATCGCTACGAATCGACGCGGTGGGACCGCTTCCAAGCCTGAACTTGTTGTAAAATACAATAAGTACATGGGTGGTATAAATTATCAGGATCAAATGCTTGCATATTACTCATGTGAGCACAAAACTATACGTTGGTACAAGAGGTTAGGAGTTCACGTGTTCCAGCAAATGTTATATAATTCGTACACACTGCACAACATTTTTTCGACGAAGAAAAGTTTCTATGATTACAGGCCTGAAATCATAATGAAATTGTTAAATATTGATGAAGAAGACACAATGCGTGGCTCAGTTCCAAAAAATCAAGTGATGTTCTTCAACAGTGTTCCCGTAAAAATGATGGCAGAAAGAGAAAAATTTTACGACGTCGGTGTAGACAGTACTGGGTTTCTAAAACAATCCGAAAAGACACTTCATATTTCTGTCCCGATTGTCCCGAACAATACGGTTTCTGTTTGAATGATTGTTTCAAAGAGTACCACAACTATTAATTTTTTTTTTAATTCTTTATTAATGAGCTTATTCACAATATGAATATGTCGCTCCGTTAATTCATCACCAAAAAAAACAATTACATAAGGTATACTTAAACTTATTACATTATAAAGTTCTCAAATCAATAATTAATTACAGAAAGTTGAAGAAGATATGCAATTAGTTACAAAAAGCAAAATGAAAAGTTCCCAGATCAATCACATTGAGAAGTGAGTGATTGATGCGAGAACTTCACCTTGTAAAGCTTGACTAATATTTTTATATCGTCAGAATGTGGCTTAGCTAAAATTATATTACAATCAGCGAAATCTTTTAAAATGTGGTGGCATTTCTCATTATGAAAGGCAGCGTTGTGGGCACAATCCATCAAGAGATGCATTAGGTCGTCTGGAACACCGCATTGATCACAGTTCGGTGACTGGACCTTTTTCATAAGGAATGCAAACTTTCTAGACGGAATGTGTCCAGTACGCAGCCTCATTATCACTACTGCATCCTGTCGCGATAGCTTATGGTTATCAATCCATGGTATTTTAGGGGGATGTGACTGTACCGTCTTGTACCAAATACCCTTTTCTTTTGAACGTAAATCGAAATATTCTTTCCATATGTTGTAACATAGCCTTTTTATAATACAAATACAATCAGTGTAATGGGGTAACATGTTGTATTTGATGCCATCCGTAATAGCCTGTCTAGCCAAGATATCTACTCGCTCATTATATTCCACACCGCAATGAGACGGAATCCACTGCAACTTTATCGATTTCGACCTGGATGTTAACCCATGTATAGTATCCAGAACGGTGTAGGCTATCGGTGTGCCTCGTGTACCCAAGGTGCACCGAGCCAAGTGTTGGAGTGCGCTTCTTGAGTCTGTCAATATCACAATATTATGTTGTGATACAAACAAACTATTAATTGTTATTTTTTATTTTTAATAGTAAATGATTGTCTTCATGGGTTTCTCTCACTTTTATTGTTTACCAACCTACGTATAATAAAATAGTCAACCCACTCAAAGGTCATCCAGAGTGGTTTTTATTGGGTGCCGTAAATGTAACAATATACAAAGTGGATATATATATATATATATATATACAATATGTAACCTAATTAATGCACATCCTCAGACACCCCAATTAGTATATTATGTTATAATCATAATACAAACACTGAATTTTTAGTTAAACATTTTTATGCACTGATTATTTATCAAATTAGTTATACTAATTCCGGAAGAATGTGGTCACTGTACAAATCCACGAACGCAATGACTTTTAATGTGCTTGAAATAAAGTTCAGTTTTCTTTATTTTTATTGAATGACAGAATTAGTAATAATACAAATAAAACTGCACTCTTAAAAGTCTTATTGCCTTAAGTTAAGGTCCATTTCAGTTTGTTTTGACTGTACAGATTTAGTGTGACTGTAATTTACGTAGTTTTAATTATTTTTGGGATAAAAAATTACCTATATTAAAAATGATAGGAATCGATTCAGTAAACGATTCTGAACAAACTACTTTCTTATATATATATATATATATATATATATATATATATATATACAAAAACTTAGGATATAATAAAGTAATATTATGTGTATAAAACAATAACTTACACCTATCTATAAACAAACATAGATTATATAAATAAAACAGTAGTCATATTGACATATTGGGCATCAGCAGTCTCTCAGAACATGTTGTTTAATACTATCCAAACGTCAACGCAAAGGGCATGTTGAATGGCACTTATGATTAAATTTCTCTTACCAGTGCCACCAACATGTATGGTGCGTTTACCATTTTTAGATGGGTTTTTGTTATTTACGGGATTTTTATAATTAAAGAACACATTCAATTACGCCTTTTCTTTAGTAATCCACAAAAATATTTACTGGCACCCAGATGATGTTTTTAAAATGTAAGTGGCAATGAATGGGTTAATAGATCCAACTTCATCTCTACTTTCGATTTACTACCCAAAGTTATCACTTTCAAATGACTACTGTCAGAAAGATCTACTTTTTAAATTAACCTGTACAATGTTTCAAGTGCTCAGAAACACAGTTTTGAGAAAGTTGTAAAGAAAATAATTTTTTCATTCATAAATCTTTGCTGATTTGACATGTTACATTTTATAAGATAGAGCAAGTTATGTTGGAGTTTTAAAATATTAAAATATTCTTATTTTTGTACTTAGCAATTAAACTCCAAAATAATAAATTATAATATGTTACAGTTAAAACTATTTCTCTGTCAAAACTTATCTTGACAGAAAAAACAGTAACACAGTCATAGAGAACATCTGGATCATCATGTAAGGGTTAGGAATTTAGCCTTAACCTCAAAAAACTAATTTGTTCTTCAATTCAAGCCTTTGACTGCAGATTTGCTGAACACTAGTTTTGATGGCAATTTGTATGACAAGGCAGAGGGAAAGGCAGGTATCCCTTTCCCTCTGCCTTATTTTTTAATTAGAATAGAAGAGGGAAGGGTATTCCTTTCCCTCTTCTATTCTAATTAAAAAAAAATTACACTAAATTCCTTCATATTGCCGCTCAATTACGATTTTTTAAATATATAATATAAAAATTTCTATTTCCGAGGGGAGAGTGCGGTAGGGAATTTAAAAATCACCGTGCTATATCATCTAAAGAAATGTACATTTACAAATAGCATACTACGTTTACTTTGCACACTGTAAAATACATACCATTCCTTAAAATTCCTTTAACAATAGCCGTGGACATGTTACCTCCGCCAATAAAACCAATATTGTATGACAATGACATGATTTTCTTTCCGTATAAGTTTTCCTTTTCTTTATAGAATATAAATAATACAGCTATAGCTAAGCTCTGAGCTTTGTCAATTCAAATAATTCAAATAATGAATACACACATTATTTGAAACACTGACTAAAAGTATGGCCACAGAGTACCTTTGTATAAACTTTCAGTTTATACAAAGGTACTCTGTGGTATAAACTGAACTGGCTATGGGTAGGAGTGGGCGATACAAATCGTATATAGATACAATATCTATATATCAGTACAATATTCAACATCTATATATCGGACGACAAACCAAATGTATATTAGATATTACGATATCGCTACCGCGGCAATACAGCTAGCGGTGTCTGAATCGCAGAATATCTAATATCTACTCGAAACGAAAAAGTTAAAAAATATCAGATCAAATATCATAGATACAATATCAGATATTCGTTTCCAATACATATGTACGATTTGATATAGGCTAAAAGTGATATTACCCACCTCTAGCTATGGGTCATTGGATTAATATCATAGAGGAAAGTAATATATCGCAGTGTTGCCAGATTTTTTCACCTTCCCCCCTAGATTTTTCCAAAAAACCCCTAGTTGCCCTATGTAGGGGGATAAAAAAACCTCTCAAGTTTTATTCGGTCAAGTTTTATCAAAAATAAAAAGTTTCTACTACATACAAGCTACGTACTTAGACTATTCAACCCCATGGACGAGTAATGCGCCTAATGCTACGAATAAAAAAAGTCTGTCACTTTTGATGCGGGGGAAGAAACACTACATAGATAGTACTGCACACCTACTCAATGAAATTTTGTGTCAATTCTGTCATGTCACAAATCTAAATCTCCAACACTATTACATGTTATGCACACATGTAGGTTAAATACATCATTATAGAAAAAGTTATGAGTATAAGAAGGACAAATTAATTACGATACTACCATATCGATATTTTATATCGATAATGGATAGTCGGCATTGCCTGTTTTAAAAAAAAATTCGGAAGTTGGTAAGACTAGTGAAAAACCTCCAGAAAAACCTCTAGATTAATTCCGTGATATTATAACCTCTAAAAAAACCTCAACGTCCTCCAAAAACCCCTAGATTTAGGAAAAACCTCTAAATCTGGCAACACTGATATATCGTACAATTATATGTACTTACGTACTATATTTACTATACTCTTTGGTACTAGAACCGCTACTCCAAACAAAAAATATGCGCTACTCTGTGTTCCCGCTTCGCGCGGTTGGTTTTTTTATCACCGAATAAACGTAGGTGTAATGATCCGTAGGTAATAGTAGATTGTATTGATAAATAGGTAAATTATATCGAGAACAATATTTAAATTTCGTCATTTATTTTGTATATTATATTTGCTAGTTTAAAATGTAATTGTGATATAATATATTACAAAATATTATATCACAATTACATTTTAAATATTATTCCTGCCGACTGCCAGGCGCGGTCGCCGGTACAAATTAATACGCCCCCCTTGCAACCCGCCAACCGGTTCCTCGCCCGGGAAGCGCCTTGCAAGTTTCAAGAGTTATGATTTAGCGTAAACAAACCCCCGTCCCGGGCAAAAGGACTTATGCCCGCGAGTAAATTGGAAACGGGATAGGGTCGCGACGGCACGTTGCAAGACCGAATCTCCAACCAAAAATCTCGGTCACCCTAGGCACCCCATCCGGTTCATACGACAATTTACCAATGCGCCCACGGCGCCAATACAAGGGCAAAGCGTTAGGTTCCTTAACTAACACGAGGTCTCTAACCCGAGGAGGATCCGTCCTGTCAGACCACTTAACGCGCTGCTGCAAAAGATGTAGGTACTCCAGAGTCATTTGTTGCAGCAGGTCAAATCTGCCCAACCGCGAAGAGTATGTTTCCCTGAAGGGGTACTCGGGCAGGGCGTTAAACGGCTGGCCAATCAGGAAGTGGCCCGGGGTTAGACCTCCAAAGCATTCGGATCGGACGAGAGGGGACAGAGGGGCCGAGAGTTGAGTACCGACTCAATTTTACAGAATACAGCGTCAAGCTCCTCAAAATTCAAAATAGCCTCATCAATAACGCGACGGAGATGCGCTTTTGCAACCCCAACCACAGCCTCAAAATCACCGCCCCAGCGTGGGCAAGCTGGAGGGTCGAATTTCCACTGGATGCCCATCCCGGACATCGCAGCAGCCAAATAAGTCCTGTTGCTGGGCAGAAATTCGACGACCTCCTTCAAATATCTATCCGTGCCCCTACAATCCGTTCCGCAATCAGACCGGATCAGGTCCGGCAAACCGCGACGCGATACGAAGCGGCCCAGCGCGGCCACAAAGACTTCAGTGCAGAGGGCACTTACAAGTTATAAGTGAACGACCTTAGTGGCGAGGCACACGAAAACGCACAGATAGGCCTTATGTGAACGCGCATTGCGTAGTTTGGAGGACTTGTCGAGGAAGGGGCCAGCAAGACGGTTCCGACTCCAGCGAATTGTCGGATGGCCCTGGCGCGGTCGGGTGGTACGTCACCCATCATCGGCTGCGTTATGGTGTCCCTCAATTTATGACAAGGTATGTTCTTAAAAATGAGGCTCCGAATGGGGCGTCGGCCAGCCAAAATCCAAAACTCCCGCTGCAAATTAGTCGCATTATATTATAGCAGCATTCTGAACATGATAGTGAGTTACCAACAACCGAAGCACAATAATAAAAACACAAGAAGAAAAAACAAAAAAAAAACAAAAGGGACACGTTTTAAGAGCTACATCGTAAAAATGTAAAATGTCACAAACTATGATAGTAAGCTCTACTAAATATCCTTTAACATATAACGTTGATTGTAACGTTTAAATATAATAAGTTACTCAAATATTTTATCTTCAAATAAAACGTTAGATATTTAGAGCCCAGCTTGTGAACCCGAATCCAATAGAGTGCGAACCGGACCGGATCGGACCGGTACTCGAACCGGGGATCCTGAAAGCGGCATTCTGGCAGCCTCTCAATGACCCGTGATTGGAATTCACCGAACGAGCCGACCTGGGGAGCCTCGGGGAACCTCGGCCTTGAGACCCGGGAAAATTCGAGGTCGCAGGAACCCCGTAATACCGGTACCAACCAAAGGGAGGAGGGTGGTACTCCAGTCGCGGCCTCTCAGCTAACGGGGATGAGAAGGGTCTAGCTGACCGCTGAGTGGCCGTGCAGTTCCTCTCGACACGCTGAGGGGGGGGGGGGGGGGTGACGACCAACCCTTCGGCAAATTAATCTACAGTACAAATACTAAACACAAATACCTGACGCGTAGGTACCTAACTCTAAGCTACACTCCGTTTGCGCAGCCTAACGGCGTGGTTCGAACCACCGATCCGCTAACAAGCAACAAAAAAAATTTATTATATTACGGCTGGGCGTGATTGTCGAAACAATCCACCACGCTCTGCTACCAGCAATGTTACGGCCCTCCGTTACCCCGACAAAAGTCGATTGAGCTAGGGCCCATCAGTAACCCAATTCGACGAGTAACTGAGGGGAGGGCCCAAGGGCCTATGGATAATTAATTTATAACGGCTAGATACGCAAACACAAAACTTACCGAATTCCAGAAGTAGGTCGACCACAAGGCGTCGTCAGGGGCAAGTAAATGATATGTGTGTAACCTGACGTCACCGATATAATCAGATAGCAGAACCGCATGTGCTGCCCAGCTTCACTTGTGCAATCACTCCAGAGGGCGTTGGCCGCTATCGGAACTAAAGTCCACCGTCACTTAGCACAAATATAATCGGAGGGAACGCGATCTACACCGAGATCACAAAGTTTAGCGTTCCACACGAAAGCAAAATTCCTTCGTACAATTTAACTAATTTATTTTAACTTTAATTAACTACACAAGCCACTCGTTGACGCAAATTAATAGCAATCGAAGTTAAAATAGTCAATCAAAAAAGCCTCGTTTTCACGTATATTAACGACAAATTACAACACCAGGGAGGCCGTCGTTATTCGACGCGGCAAGTCTTATCAAAACCCGCGACCTCTAATCGACACTGTCGTCGCGCAATCGAATGTTCTAGGCTAATCTTGCGACCCCCACCGGCGCGGCCTCAGCGCTCAAGAATTCCTGCCAACTGCCAGGCGCGGTCGCCGGCGCAAATGAATGCTACCCCCCACGACCCGCCAACCGATTCCTCGCCCGGGACGCGCCTTGCAAGTTTCAAGAGTTATGATTTATAAACAATAATATAGAAAAACTAACACTAAAAATTTAAGTAGTAATAGTCCTGATCCCCGTGGTGTAGTGCCGAGAACACTGGCTGCGTTCCCTCGCTGAATAACTATAAGCCTCTGAGCGAGGAAAGAACCAGCCCTCTTATCACCAGCAGCAACGACAAGCCGTGGATACAGTTCTTTTAGGAATTTCACTGCACGTGGACCCCACGGACCGATAGTCTCTACAGCAAATGGCACAAATATGTAGTCATTTCTAAAAGACTCATATTTGCGCCATTTACTAAATTCGGCTGCCTCTGATGCCACCCCGGCTCTAAAAGAGGTACCCTTGAGATGAGAGGCTGCCAAAGTGTCAACGCAAGTAGCATCCCACACTAGGCCCACAGTATAATAAAAACATACAGTAGGATGACGCCTTTGATCTCGTGGTAAATGCCGACAACGACTAGACAGCGTATGGAGGTTAGGGTTGTCACAAATTAACAACTTTTACTAATTTAATTCAAGCCGTGATAGCTCAGTGGTTAACGCTCGCTGTAAATATAACAAAACGCGAGTAACCCAGGTTCGATCCCCGCCGGTAGCAATGAAAATTTGTAATTGCAATTTTAAGTGCTGATTTACCACGTGCTCGGCGGTGAAGGAAAACATCGTGAGGAAACCTGCATGTCTGAGGAATAAGAAAAAAATATATCGAAGACATGTGAAGTTCGTCAACACGCATTTGGGCAGCGTGGCGGACGCTTCCTTGCCCTAAACCCTCTCAGAAATGAGGGGAGGCCTGAGCCCAGCAGTGGGACGTATATAGGCTGTAACTATACTTATATTTTTTTACTTTACTAATTTCATTATTTATTTTAGATCTACATCGTGATCAACAATATGATTACTAATATAAAGAATAAGTAATAATTTGTTCTAACATTTTTAGTAGTAAGTACTCAAAACGCTAATTGCACGCCTCACAACGTGAGGGAGTGCTCTACTCTCGATATGTGGCCATACCTCAGTTTCGCTACATAAAATCGTTCTTATACTCTTAGCTAGACATCAAATCCATATATTATATATATATATATATATATATACAATGACTACAGACATTGAATTATTGGTTTATTTTATAACTGATTCACTTTAGATTACACGACAAAAAATGTAATTGAAAAAATATATCGACTGCCGTCCGTTTGTCTATGCGTCTGTGAGTCTTCTCGCTTAATAGAAATGTAAGGAAAGGAGGGTCCTTATTGATTTTTGCTATTGAACTGAACACCTTTTAAAAGTTATTTATTTTTTTCATCAAAATTAAATGAAACGCTCATGAGGCGTGCAATTTGGATTTTCCAATTTTTTTTGCGCCCAGAAGCAATTAGAAAGGGCTACCCCGTTACGCGAGGAGGTGGTGAATGCTTTATGCAAACCACGACCAGTCTGTCGTGGTTATGTGGGACTCACTGTGACTAAACCCTAACCTAACCACTACCCTAAGTGTACCCACTAAACACCACCTGTGGGACTGGCAATTGGCGGATTAAGCCTCTTTGCCGGATCGGAAGCGACCCTCTTTACCCCTCTACAAATATTTTCGGTTTTTAGATTTACTGGATTTGAAATTTCTATTATTGAACTTAATTATATAAAAAATTCTCATCCTAATAAATAATTTTAACAAATAATTTATTGGGAAGCATGCACATGGTTTGGTGTTGAACTCTATTATTCTCAAGTGCTCAAACAATTTGAACCCAATATTTCCAGTAAAAGTAAAAATCGACATCAATTCTGTTTCCAAGCTATGTATGTAATCCACAAAATCATCTGGAGGGATAGATAGATAGAAAATTCTTTATTGCACTCAAACAAAACAATTTGGTACAAAGGCGAACTTAATGCCGAAAAGGCATTCTCTGCCAGCTAACCTTTTGTAGTGTGGTGAGAGCTATGGGTAGAGCCGCGAGCGAAAGAAAAACTAACTTATTTATTCATACTATTCAAAACGCATTATATAATATTATGTATACATATATACACTCATACACATACATACATATATATACATGCATACATATATATTTAAATAAAATATATACTAAACCAATAAAGCATACAATATAGTATACGAAATTATAATAAACATAATCAATAAAATTAATCAAGTAGTTTTAAATAATATGCCTCAAGCTTACGTTTAAATGTATTTATTGAAGGAGCATCTTTTAAATCTCGTGGAAGGTTATTCCAAAGTGTAATTGAATATACCGTGTAGGAATCCGAGTAGTATGCAGATTTATGCATAGGGATAGTTAGAGTTTTGTTGGTCATCGAACGGGATAAGCTTAAATAAGAAAAACGCTCTTTTAGATAAACTGGGGAACAAGGATTGTGAAGAATACCATACAAAGTGGTTAGAAGGTGTGTGATCCGGCGAAAACTGATGTCGAGCCACTTAAGTCTTGAGCGAAATTGTGATATATGATCAAACTAGCGCAGGCCAAAAATATAGCGTATGCACAGATTGAGCAGACGGTCGAGTTTGCTAAGCAGCTCCTCAGTTATATCTGGATAGGCAATATCGGCATAATCAATGATAGGAAGCAACAGAGAGTTGACTAGCGTAACCTTGGCCGTCTGAGGAATAAATTTTTGCCAGAGCTTTAATGAATGCATAGTTCCAAAAATACGTCTCCTGACCTCATTAACCTGTAGCACCCAACTTAGATCGTCAGCCAAAATTAAGCCAAGGTTCTTAACCTGCCTAACATATTCTAAATCTACACCGTTTAGAGTGACCTTAGGTAGGTATTGATAGTCAAGTCGACATGTAATTTTTCTGCTCCCTATGATTATAACCTGTGTTTTGGCAGGATTTAATATTAGCCCATGACATCTTGCCCACTGATGAACTGCAGCAAGATCAGAATTCATTCTGTCAAGAGATGAATTTAGGTCATTTAAACTAAAATGCTGATACAGCTGGACATCATCTGCGTACAGGTGATACTTGCTGAAATTTATTACGGAAACAAGTGCATTGATGATTTGATTGACACAGAAAAAAGCAACGGAGATAAAACACCGCCTTGAGGAACACCAGCAACAACGTTACACCAATCGGAGAACTTATCATCAACACGTATGCGTTGCCGGCGTCCCCGAAGATAGGAACTGAACCATTGTAGAACTGACGATGTTAAATTCAGGGATTTCAAAATTGCTAACAGGATGTCATAGTCAACACAGTTAAAGGCGTTACTGAAGTCCAGAAGGACAAGAAGAGTGAGTTGACGATTATCCATCGCGAGGCGGATATCATCAGTTATTTTAATTAAGGCAAAATAAATGGAAGTACTGTGCAGAGATCGGAAACCAGACTGATAAGGATTAAAGAGGTTGTGTTTGTTTAGAAATTTTGAGAGTTGGCCATGAACAACCTTTTCAAGAATTTTGGAGAAGAAGGAGAGGATAGATATTGGCCTATAGTGGCTGAAATTAGTAGGAGAACTATTTTTGGGGACAGGAATCAGGAACGCTTCTTTCCACTTGGTAGGGAAGGTACTGGAGGCAAAGGAGAAATTTATTAGGTGAGTGATATGGGAAACTATTTGGTCCAAAATCGGCAAAACCATGTCACGTCCAATATTATCTAGGCCGACAGCTTTGCTGGATATGACGGATGCAATTTTTTTTACTTCATTATCTGTCACTGGTTCAAAACAGAAAGGAGTACAACATGGTAAAGGGAAAGAAGTGATATCTTTAATAGTATCGCTTTTGACTGTTGAGTCCAACGAAACTGGTAAAGAGCAAAAGTGTTTGTTGAGCGCTGTTAAATCAAGGGACTGACTAACATTCTGTTTGCTTTTACCAAAGCCTAGGCTGCGCAAAAACTTCCATAAATTCTGGGTTGTGCAAGTCTCAATAGTATTGTGAATATGTCGGCGTTTGGCATTTCGTATCACCTGGTTGCAGCGATTTCGTGCTTTTTTAAATCTTTCCCAGTTCTCATCACTGGGCGAACGTTTATGTTTTCTTTTAAGGCGGCCCCTACGTGCCATAAGAGATCGAATATATGGCATTAACCAAGGTGCTGGTGCCCGTTTCATTCTTACTGGTCTTAAAGGCGCTACTTTGTCATAAGCTTTTGTTATAATGTTATTGAGTAACTGCAGTTTATTGTCAATATTATTAGTGTTGTAAAAGTCTGCCCAATTAGCATTGCGTATCTCATAACTTAATAGCTGGCGATTCATACGGACAAGGTTACGCTGAAACATAATTTTGGGAGATGATTTAGTGGATTTAAGAGCATATGATGCGAAAATTAGATCATGATGGGAAAATCCAGAAGCCACGAATTGACCATATAGAGATATACGATCAGGATCAGATGTAAGGATTAGAAAGGGACTTGTAGTCCTCCGAAGCGATCACGGCTAGTATCATAAGCTCTCAGATGGATGCATAAATTTCTCTCATTTGATTCATCGTCATATGATGATGCGTAACTAATTACCGATAGGCAGTCACGCTTGTGACTTTCAACACACCTTCGCAACAAATAACCGCAGATATAGTGGAATGCATTTTTTCTGGAATGTCGCACATCTTTGTAAAATTCTCTTTGGGTTGTATTTGAGGTGGATCCTGGATAGAAACTTGAGTTTGAGGTGTATTTTTGGCATATTCTACAAATTGGGCTAGTATGCTGTCAAAATCTTCGGTACAATTTGTAGCGTCTGATAAATTTAGAATTTGGCGTAGAAACATTTTTCGGAATGCCCTGGTGTATTGTATACAAGAGGGTTCCCGACAATTTCCGCCAGCTTGCCTCACGAGCCCAAAAAAATTTTCTAAGCAATCATTGTTAATTCTCCGTTATTAAATTTTCATAATTATCACCCACAAACCTCAAACTTGACATCCCTAACATTAAAAAATGATGTCCACCATCTTGGATTTAAAAATAAATTCCATTTTCGTTATTAGCACCCCAAGAAACCTCGAAATTGATACCCATATCATATTATTAAAAAAATGTCCGCCATCTTGGATATGAAAACGGATGCCAGTTTCGTAATAAGTACCCCAAGAAACCCCGAAATTGATACCCATATCATATTATTTAAAAAAATGTCCGCCATCTTGGATATGAAAATGGATGCCCGTTTCGTAATAAGCACCCCAGGAAACCCCGAAATTGATACCCATATCATATTATTAAGAAAAATACGCCATCTTGGATATGAAAATGGATGCCTGTTTCGTAATAAGCACCCCAAGAAACCCCGAAATTGATACCCATATCATATTATTAAAAATGTTCGCCATCTTGGATATGAAAATGGATGCCGGTTTCGTAATAAGCACTCCAAGAACCTCGAAATTGATACTCATATCATATTATTCAAAAAATGTCCGCCATCTTGGATATAAAAATGGACGGCGTTTTCGTAAGCATTACCCCAATAAACCTTGAAATCGACATCCATATCCTACATATATAAAAAAATGACCGCCATCTTGGATTTAAAAATAAATTCTATTTTCGTAATTAGCACACCGACAAACATAAAAATTTACCCCTAAATCTTAATATTTTATAAAAAAACTTCGAAAGACCGAAGACGAGGCACTATAGTATGGTCTAAAACCTTAGCCTGTCCAACCACACGATTTAGATGAAGAAAAATCAGTAATGCCCAGCGACTATATAGTACCTATTTTTTACGTCCGCCATTTCTTTTACTTTGGCTCGTTGGCATGACATGGCAAAATATACATAATGTAAAAAATAATAACAATATTTATTTATCTTTCTTCGGTGTGCGGAATTTGGTGAAATCGCAGATCTTTATTTATGCGAGATGACGAGTTGCAATCTCTCACAGCACACGTCGTATGAACCATTTTAATTATAATTATCAACACTAAGTTTAATAATTATAAAAGCAAGCGCACGTTAACCTTGGAAGTCGTGTCCTGAGCTACTAATACGATTGGCATAAGCAGATCGGGCTCGTCCTTCCCGCGTCTCACCCCGCACACCCCGCACGATTGCCTCGTCTAGACGTCTTTGTCGGACGACTGTATGGATTTATAGACTGTGCTAGGGCTTTACCTCTCTCCCAAGGGACCAAAGTCATACCGTTGGGTCTCATGATATCGTCTCTAAATATCCCGCAAAGTTCTAAAACCAAGGGGATATTTATGGAGACAAGAGCCCTTCGGATGACTTCGTTCAAAGAGCCGTGACGGGAAAACCTACCTGCACTTTTCTTGCACGATAGTCCGTGGAGCACAAACTTATCGATGCTGCTACCACAGGGGCACTGGTGAGGTTGACAAATTGCCGCTCCAAGCTGGATTCCTACGGCGATGCGCAAGCTCTCCCCATCAAGCAATGTGCCGAGATTACTTGATGGTAGAGCGTGTAACCAGTGACTGGATTCCTTAGTCGAAACAGCTAGAAGGCGAGCCTGATCTTATTGACTGTGTAAATTTTGAAATAAATTTTTCTGGACACTCCGTACCAACGGAATATCCCACTGTTTTTGTTGGTTAACTTCCAGTGGGAAATTTTCGCCGGGACAGAGAGTTAGCCATGTTTGCCTTGCCTCCGCAGCAAAACACAGGTCTACTTTATTTTTTTTAATTGTGTTACATAAATCATTGACACTATGTATGGAAGCAAGGAAAGAAGGCAATGCGACGCTAGAAATGTTTCTTACTCCAATACCACCATAGGTAAAGTGGCTTGATTCCATGCTATTGTATTTAATCGCAAATTATAATATTTTCCAAAGCAATTTTACGACTATTATCAATATATTTAAAAATATCCGAACATTTCCAGACTGGACTTGAGCGTATGTAAATTTAGGTACAAGGAGACAATATTTTAAAATAGTAAGGGCAATACGGGGGTTTAAGACATATAATTTATTAATGTGATTTAAAAATTGATCAAATTTTGTTTTTAAAACAGGTTCAATACTGTTGCGCGCCTAAGTTGACGGCTGGTACCTGGAGCTTTTAAGAAAATGCTATGACTAATCTTTCAACCAACAGCGCCATCTAGTATCGAATTGAGGAACTAAGCTTTCTAGAAGCCCCACACTCGAACTTTCTGCGCCTGGTCGGTCGGGGCCCCTTATTTACTGGAATATTCTGGATGTTTTCGTGGAAGAGCCCTATATAAAGCCGTTGATAACCGCGATCGGGCCAGTATTGAATTTGGCGAGACAAGCGAAGCTTCGGAGCGAAATAAAGTGAACCAGTGTGATTAATTATTGGTGTTTTTTAAGTTTTAATTGGTGTTCGGTAATAAAAGTGTAAATTTTGGTAATTCAATCGGCAGTTTTTATTGACACGAACCTCAAGCTCGTAACTATTGGTGTCAGAAGTGGGATAAAATCATGCCGATTTTACCTAAGGAGGAAACAGAGGGTGTCCGTACCAAGTGAACAATCGGGTTGACAACGTGGTAGCTGACGTGAAGAAAACGCTTGACGACCTCAAACTGGGGGATGGAATTACAGCTCCCGTAGTTGTTACAACACCTTCGCTACGTGGGTTCAAGGTGCCACCGTTCGACGGGACTTCTTCCTGGTTGGCCTACAAAATCCAGTTCATCATCTAGTCCATGCTGTTCACCCGTGGTGCTTTTAAAGAAGAAGGATAGCAGCATGCGGTTTTGTGTTGACTACCGCCGTCTGAACGACGTTACAAAGAAGGACAGCTATCCCTTGCCAAGAATTGATGACACGCTGGACATGCTTACAGGAGTAAAGTGGAAGAATTGATGACACGCTGGATCTAAAAAGTGGCTCCTGGCAAGTTGAAATTCACCACAAGGATGGCAAGTTGAAATTGACCACAAGGACAAGTTGCGAGGTGTATTGAACTACTGCAGGAATACGACTTTGAGATCAAACATCGCAGCGGGAAATCTCATGGCAACGCAGATGCATTGTCAAGAAAACCTTGTCCAGAAGATTGCAAACATTGTACTAGGCAAGAGAGTAAGTTAGTGGTATCCGTGAGGATGCTCAGGACAGACCACCTCAGCAACGAGTGGAAGGACAGCTTACAACATGCACAGCAGGAGGATCCGGACATCAAGCCGACTCTGGAATGGATGAAGGCCCGTGCTACCAAGCCTAAGTGGAGCGATGTCTCAGCGATAAGTTTGACCACCAAAAGCTATTGGGCCCAATGGGACAGCTTGCTGATTCAGGGTGGAGTCCTCTGCCGTAAATGGGACAATGGTCGAGGAGACAGCTGTCGTTTGCAAATGGTTGTCCCTAAATCTAAAGTGCCAGATGTTCTACAACTGTACCATAATGGTTGTTCTGGAGTCCATCTGGGAGTTAAGCGAACTCTACTGAAGATCCGAGAACAGTTTTACTGGGTCCATTATCGTGACGATGTCGAGGATTGGTGTCGCACATGTACAAGCTGTGCGGCTATGAAGGGACTTCAGACTCGTAGTAGAGGAGCATCGAAATTGTACAATGTTGAAGCACCATGGGAGAGGACAGCCCTTGACGTTGCGGAGCCGTTTCGAAAAGGTGCAAGAGGTACTCCTAAAATCGTCCATGTGGATCGCCTGGCGCGTTATTATGGGGCCGATAATGCTCGGGACGAGCTACGAGTTACGAGGGGGCAGTGTTGCGCTCCTAAGTTGACGGCTGGTAACTGGAGCTTTCCAGAAAATGCCATGACTAATCTTTCAACCAACAGTGCCACCTAGTATGGAATTGAGGAACTAAGCTTTCTAGAAGCCCCACACTCAAACTTTCTGCGCCTGGTAGGTCGTGGTCCCTTATTTACTGGAATATTCTGGATGTTTTCGTGGAAGAGCCCCCCATATAAAGCCGTTGATAGCCGCGATCGGAGCAGTATTGAATTTGGCGAGACAAGCGAAGCTTTGGAGCGAAATAAAGTGAATCAGTCAAAATAAAGAAAGACAGTTGTCACCTGTAATCTTTATTTTTCCATTTTAATGATATTTTTATCTGAATATTTTAAAAGGTATCTATGTCAAATATAAAATAAAACATACGAAATGTATGTTTAACTAAACTTATTAACATAACATTTAAATTACAAATATATTTATTTAAATTTGAATAAGAGTTGTTCATAAATGCTGGGCACGCGAGAGTTAAAAATGGACAAATTTGTTTCACTTTGACTTTGATGTGGAAACCTAAAAATAAAATAAAAGAATAATAAGCAGATTTAAATATGAAAATTTTAGCCAAATTTTAATAACTTAAATATGTTTCTTTACCAAAAAATTGTATAATAATATATTCGTCCTATACTTAAGTACCCACAGAAATGTCTCATCTGAACATATTAATTTCATGATCTATATTCCATGACATGAGATGGCGTCTTAGGAATAATTTATTTTACGATTAATCTATAATACATTTTTTTATTGAATAAGTATCTTATTAACCAATGAAAAGTAATTCCTTGGTTTTTACTGAAATTTCTTGAATTATTTGTGCAATATCTAAGTACAGACGATGGCATATTTTTATCTAGAGATTTTTTTTTATATAGAAGAGGAGGCAAACGAGCATGCGGCTCACCTGATGTTAAGTGACTACCGCCGCCCATGATCAACCGCAACACCAGGAGAATTGCGGGTGCGTTGCCGGCCCTTTAGAAAGGAGTAAGCTCTTTTCTTGAAGGTCCCCAGGTCGTATCGGTCCGGAAAAATCGCCGGTGGTAAACTATTCCACAGAGAGGTTGTACGTGGAAGAAAACTCCTTGTGAAACGTACAGTGGTGGACCGCCAAGCATCCAGATGGTGTGGATGGTATCGGGACGTTTGCCGTGTAGTGCGTTCACGAAATTTGGCGGCTGGGATTAATCCGAACAATTCCTCAGAGCACTCCCCGTGATAGATGCGATAAAATACGCAAAGAGATGCAACATCTCTTCGCAGCGCCAGTGAATCGAGCCGATCGGAAAGCACTCGGTCGTCGACGATTCGAGCCGCTCTGCGCTGGATGCGGTCAAGTGGAAGGAGCTGGTACTGGGGAGCCCCAGCCCAGAGATGGGAACAGTATTCCATGTGCGGCCGAACCTGCGCCTTGTAAAGTTGCAGGCGGTGTGCCGGCATGAAATACTGTCCCGCTCTGCTGAGCACGCCAAGCTTTTTAGAGGCCAATTTGGCCTTCTCTTCCAAGTGACCACGAAACTGCACGTCACTCGATATGACGACGCCGAGGATTCCGATACTGGCTGAGGCAACAAGGGGAGTGCCTTGAAACTGAGGGGATACGACAAAGGGGTTCTTTTTAGCGGTTAACGCGCAAACTTGTGTCTTCTGGGGGTTAAACTGGACTAGATTTAGTCGTCCCCAATCCGAGACTCTGTTTAGCAAAGACTCGACTTCAGACACAAGTTTGTCCCGGCACTCGGAGACGTTTTCCCGAGAAATATTGGCTCGGCCGGTGTAAAGAGCATCACCAGTGCTGTCATCTGCATAGCAATGAATGTTACGGGTATGCAACATATCATTGATATGCAGAAGAAACAGCGTTGGCGATAGCACGCAGCCCTGTGGAACACCAGCATTAATAGGCTTGCAATCGAAGCTTGCACCGTCTACAACGACCTTGATGCTCCGATCTGCAAGAAAGCTGGTGATCCAATCGCACAATTTCTCGGGAAGCCCATAGGAAGGGAGCTTCGAAAGAAGCGCTTTGTGCCAAACCCGATCGAAGGCCTTCGCAATGTTCAAACTAACGGCCAATGCCTCCCCCTTGAACTCTACTGCCTCCGCCCATCTGTGAGTGAGGTAGACCAAAAGATCACCAGCTGACCGACCACGCCGAAAACCGTATTGGCGGTCACTAATCAGCTGGTGATGCTCAAGGTACCTCATGAGCTGGCAGTTTACAATGGACTCCATTGTTTTGGAGAACAAGGAGGTGATGGCGATTGGCCGGTAGTTGGACGGGTCTGAGCGGTCGCCTTTTTTAGGGATCGGGTGGACGAAAGCCGTCTTCCATGATTTTGGGACTACGCCTAGGGAGTAGGAGTACCGGAAAAGACGCGTTAAAACCGGTGCCAACTCTGGAGCACACGTCCTCAGCACAATTGGGGGGATTCCGTCAGGCCCACTCGACTTGTGGATGTCCAGGGAGAGGAGTGCTTTGCGAACCGAGCGCTGTGTGAACTGCACTTCCGGCATGGAGCACTCACATCGCGGGATGGTCGGCGGCGTACTCCCCCCGTCATCGAGAGTCGAGTTAGACGCAAAGAAAGAGCCTAGAAGATCGGCTTTCTCCTTTGCGGTATGGGCCAGTGAGTCGTCCTCCCTGTGCAGAGATGGAAGAGATGGCTGACAGAAATTCCCCTGGACAGCCTTGGCGAGAGACCAGAATGCACGGGTTCCAGAAGGAAGGCGAACTAGTTTCTCTCCAATTCTGCCTATGTGCTCTGACTTTGCCTTGGCAATGACTCTTTTGAAGGACCTAGAGGCGGAATTATACTTCTTTTTTAGAGCGCTGGTGTTTATATCCCGGGACGCTGATGCATCAACCCAGGCTTGGTAGCACTCCTGCTTATAGCATGATGCTATTTTACAGGAGCGACCAAACCATGGCTGAGATTTGCCTCCAATGGGCACCACAGAGGAAGGAATAAAAAGTTCCATACCCTGAAGTACCACATCAGTAACAGAATCTGCATCAACGTTGAGATCATCCGGCGAGAAGCCAACCCGCCCCCAAGGGTAGGATGCAAAGAAAAACCGCATCCCATCCCAATCGGCTGACCTATAGTGCCAAACACGGCGGCAGCCTGCAGAATGCAACCGCGATTTCAGCGTGAGTGGCACAACACTCCGGACCAGACAATGGTCCGAGGAGCCTAAAGGGGCGTCGACGCAAATTTGATATCCGTCCGGGTGAGAGGTCAGCAGAAGGTCCAACAGGGAAGGTGCATGATCCTCCACATCTGGAATCCGCGTAGGCGAAATAACCAGTTGTGTCAGACCATATGCCAAGGCAAAATCATGAACAGATCTCCCCGCATGATCGGTTAAACGTGAACCAAGCCATTCGGCGTGATGGGCGTTAAAGTCGCCGAGGATCACGATCTCTGCGGAGGGGATCTGCTGTAGCAACGAATCTGCAGCCATTTGGACGTGGTCGAAGAGTCGGTCTGTTTCGGCATTACCGCTATGGGACCTATAGAGGCACCCGTAGACGCGCGGATGGTCGTCGCTGTCTACGCGTAGCCAAAGGATGGACAGGTCCGAACCTTCAAGTCTGCCGAGGCGTCGAGAACAGATGTCCTCTCTGACGTAAACGTAAACTCCAGCCCGAGGCACAAAGGAGTGTTCCAGTTTGTATCCCGGGTAGGAGAGATACGAGACATCAGCCGGAGAGGACACCTGCGTCTCGGTCAGAAAGAGCAGAGCCGGCCTCGCCGTCTCGAGATGGTAGTGGACGGCGTTTAGGTTAGAGTGAAGTCCCCTGATATTGCAGAAATTGACGGACAGCGTGGCAGGGGTCGCCTTGGTCTAGTTGCTCCGTTTGCCCCAAGCAGTTGTAGTCTTGAGCGGAATTTTGCCCCCCCCCCCCCCAGAATACGCGGGGCAGCCTGAGCACCCACGCTCAGAAGTGGAGAAACATGGTCGTGGATGCTCAGCGAGGGATTCTCCAGGGGTGCTGGTACCCTCCTGGGGTAGTCTATCATTATTTAATTCCGCTACCATGTTGATAGGGGGGGGGGGATTTGGGCCTGAGATTTTTTTTAAATCAACAACACGTGACAAATCTAGAAGCGCTTAGCGAGTGACTGATTAAAAAGTACGGTGTATGCACCGCAGTTAAGTGGAACAGTGTAGCTGAATGCAGTATCGCCTCTAGTACGTATGATAGTACCGAGTGTATTATACTCGGCGACAAAAAAAATATCACATCCGAAAAAAATAATTTAAATACTATTTTAACACAACAGGCCAATGGCAATGTTGTGGTTTGAGGGTGGTTTGGTGTGGTTCGAAAGGTAATTTCATTAGCTTTCAGGAATTTTAATTGAATTTTACTTTTATAACCATTAACCACATTCCCCCCCGGATCTCTGAGGTGTTCAGACGTGTTTAAGTAAATACGTATATTTCATTTTAAAAAAAAATTAACAAGTTTAAATAAAGTCATAATATTAGGAGTGCAGAAAAGGCAAGGAGGTGTTAAAGAACGAAGCGCTTGCTTATTGTATTTGCAAGGGTTCATAAACAATTGCCCGCCCGTACCCCTCCATTAACACTCGGAACACTCTAAAGGTGGAGGAAGACGGAACTATCTAATTAATGTCATAGGGTAAAGTGAAACAATTGTATCTTCGTTGCGTTCTACTTGATAAGCGTTGTGTTATTTTGTGTACGACGAAGAAAGTATCGCATGGAAGCTGTTGAAGAGGTCAACTAAGACTGGTCGACTTGTGAAGTTGTATGAAAACCCCGATTGTCACCCAGTAAGTGAGATCCCTAAAGCTATTGTGTAGTGAACACTGTATATCTATTGCAATAAGATCTAAAATAGTAAGTTAATTGATTTACGGTTGCACATATTATAAGCCTGTTATTTCGTACTTTGTTTTAAATATGCCTGTCGACCGCATGCCGACACCGACGCAATCTGGCTCGAAATCTACCTTGCTAGCAGCGCAAGCTGATAATACGAAAGTGCCAATGTTGTCTGACTCTGAACTTACTTCTAATGTGTCAAAACGCAGCAAAAGAAGAAAAGAAGAAATTGGAGAATCAGAAATGTTAGCATTCAAATCAGAAATTTTATGTATGTTTGGGGAGTTTGAAAAGAAACAGCAACAATACTTTCTGTCTTTGCAGTCGCTAATAGAACAAATTAAAGAACAAAATGCTAAATTACAGGAGTCTGTCGAGTTTACTGTGGCAAAATATGATGATGTATTGGAGAGATTAGTTCAACTTGAGAATACAAAAAAAGAAGGTAAAAGCCAGACGCGAATATTCGAAGAAAAAATTGAACAGTTAGAAAAGCAGATTCGTTCTGCTAGTATTGAAATTAGAAACATACCAAAAAATCAGAGTGAGACTAAGCAGGATTTGGCAAATACTGTTATAACTATAGGAAACATAATTAAAATTCCAATACAGAACTCGAATATTAAAGATGTTTTCAGACCCTATTCAAAATCAACAAACAAGCCGATAATTGTCGAGTTCACGACTGTATTAGTAAAGGAAAAATTTATAAGGGCTTCGAAATACTTCAACAAAGAACACAAGGAAGATAAGTTAAACACAGACCAATTATCAATCAAAGGTCCACGCACACCAGTATTCATTTCCGAAAATCTAACGCCAAAAAGCAAACATCTCTTTTATCTAGCAAGAAAACATGCTGTCATGTATAACTATAAGTTTTGTTGGACTTCCTTTGGTAAGGTGTTTTTAAGAAAAGAAGCTGGTGCTCCACAGATTGGCATAAATTCGGAAAGTGATATTAATAATCTAAAGAACATGGAAATATGACTAGCACTATTCATCGGCTGCTATATGTTGAAGATTACACCGCTAGTATTAATGCCTATTTATAAGCACTCAATTTTGTTTAGTACCTTAATATTCTTTAAAATATGTTTTCTCTTAATATTGATAGTATTTTTAACACACATACAAACGCCTACTTTCAATTACATATTATAAGCGTCGTCCACTTCCAAATATACTTAACAATACCACGAAATATACCATCTTTAATATACTTTTCAATATGCATAAAATTTGTCCTTGAGTATATTGATACTGTTATATTCTTTTATAACATTCAATCCAAATAATATTAAAGACATTGACAATAATGTTAATCCGCACTGTATCTATGTAGATGACACAACATGTTGTTCAGAATTATTGAGTAGCTTTTGTAATAACTTATCAATATTAGCTCTTAATATTCGGAGCATAAATCGTAATCTAGATACATTGCTTATTTTTCTCTCTAGCCTGGAATACACTATCGATATTCTAGTACTAACAGAATGCTGGACTAATGAATATAAAAATCCACCTGATATATATGGCTATAAAGTACATTTTACTAAAAAGAGTTACAACCAAAACGACGTTGTTGTAGTTTACATACGAAACACCATAGAATGCACGGTGAATGAATACTATATAACAGAAGGTAATTGTTTAACAGTAACATTGCAGAACGACACTGTTATCGTTTGCACGTATAGACCACCTTGTTTTTCTAAGCCTACAAACTACATTGACTCATTAGGTAACCTACTTCAGGACCTACCCGCACGCAATATTATCTTGGCTGGAGATGTCAACATTGATATTCTTCCTAATCAAATATCTAGTCACGCTTGCTCGTACCTAACGCAACTGGCCTATTATGGTCTCATTCCGGGCGTCGATAAACCAACTAGATATAACACCTGTATTGACCATTTCATGATAAAAACAACCCAACGATGGCAATCGTTCGTTTTTAGTGAACTTACCGATCACTCGCCAATTTTGCTACTTGTGGAAAATATTAACTCACCTGCTCAAAATAACAAATTGAAGTACATAAATAAAATAAACTATAGTGCTATCAAAAACGACTTAGCATTGGAAAATTGGCAAAAGTATTTACTTATAAATGACACCAACAAAGCTGCAGAAAATCTTATAGATAGAATAAAAAATGTGATAAATAAAAACACATACGCTATAAAAGTCTCTAACAGGAAAAGACGCCTAAAACTATGGATTACGGACGGAGTAGTTAGAGCAATAAGAAAAAGAAATAAATTGTATAACAATTATAAAAAGTCTACAAATGATAACACACTCAAATTTAAATACATAAATTATAGAAACATATGTAATAAAATAATTAAAACACTTAAAACTAATTATTACAAGCAGCAATTTACTAAACATCTTAAAGATATTAAGAAAACGTGGAACCTAATTAAAGAAGTTGGGGGTTTCACAAAAAGAACCGAAACAACTGAATGTCTCTTGAAAATTAAACCAACAGTAAAGGAATCACTTAACGAAATCAATAATTATTTTACCAGTATTGGACACAGTATAGCTAATAATACACTCAAGACCTTAAATACTACAGACGTTGAATTAGCTTCCAAAATCTTTACAAAAATTGCTCCACTAAACACATTTGTGCTTTATCAAGTTGATCCATTGGAAGTAGTAAGTGCCATTAAGGACCTCAGGCAATCTAGTGCAACTGGCTGGGACGACATACCTTGTAGGGTACTGAAAGACAGTTGTCATGTTCTGGCGGAACCTATGATGCATTTGTGTAACCTGAGCTTTAATACAGGTACCTTACCTAATATATTCAAAAGAACAATAGTTACACCGTTATACAAATCAGTGACAAAAGACTTCCCACCAACTATAGGCCCATTTTATTGTTGACTTCCTTATCTAAGGTTATGGAAAAAATTGTAAACAAAAGACTTTTAAGATATCTGGAACAACATAAATTTATATCCGATAACCAATTTGGATTTCGATGCGGACGATCTACGGATGATGCCGTTCAAAATCTTACATCACAAATAGTCAATCATCTGAATGCGGGTGATAAATGCCTTGGCGTGTTTTTGGATCTTCAAAAAGCATTCGATACAGTGTCTATTCCCATCCTACTGGCACGTATGGAAGGCTTTGGTATAAGAGGTACCCCGCTAATGTGTTTTAAAGACTATCTGAGTGAAAGAAAACAAAACGTACGACTTTATAACCTACTAAGTGACAGCGCAACCTGTACATATGGTATTCCACAAGGAAGTACACTGGGCCCCACGATGTTTGTGATCTACATTAATGACCTGTGTAATACAGTAGTAAATGGTGCAACAATTCAGATGTTTGCAGACGATACTGTACTTCTATTTCGGGACCGAACCTGGAACTCAATATACAAGTTAGCTGAAGAAGGTTTAAAAACCGTTACTGCATGGCTGGAAGACAACCTACTATCATTAAATACGTCTAAAACAAAGTTCGTAAGCTTTAGCATTACAAATGCTTGCAAGCCGAGTTTAAATTCAAAATTTGTAATACATAAATTTCCTTGTAACAGGTTTCCAACCACCACACCTGAATGTAACTGTCCGCACTTATTGCGTAGTGACAATGTAAAATACTTGGGCGTAATTATTGATGACAAGTTAAATTGGTTAGCACATATCGCTGCTGTTAGTAATAAATTAAGGAAGCTCATATATGTGTTTAAAAACTTAAGAGATGTTTTAGGTAATGAGGCTGTAATGAAAGTATATAAAGCCCTTGCAGAATGTGTTATGACTTACTGCATTAGTTCTTGGGGTGGTGCAGCTAAAACACACCTTATAGAACTCGAACGTGCACAATGTGCTTTATTAAAAGTTATTAAAGGCCTACCTTTTAGACACCCCACTGAGGACTTATACAAAATATGTGGCGTACTGCCACGCCAGTGGCGTTTCCCTTATGTGGTGGTCATGGATACGTCAGATTATAATTCTAAAACACAAGAACTTTTGTCGGATGTAAGTACTTATAAAAAGGTTAAAAACGACCCAACAAATAGCACACTAAAAACAACTAGTAACCTCATAAAGAAACACTCCGAAAAATTAAATCTGGACGTAAAATGGATAATACCTACGTGCGCCAAATCACCAAAGTTGTATGGGTTACCAAAAATACACAAGCCCAATGCTCCATTACGCCCCATAGTGAGTCAAATCGATTCACCAACTTACAGATTGGCTCAACACTTAGCGAAAATACTCTCACCGCTCAGGGGACATACAAGAGCACACATAAAGGATTCCTACCATTTTGTCAGCGAGATTAAAGACTTACGTCTGGCAGACAATGAAACTATGGTCAGTTTTGATGTGTAGTCATTGTTTACATGCTTACCTGTTGAAGACTGCATCTCAATTGTAACTAGAAGGCTGGAAGAAAACAACATGCCCGTAGAATATGCAGTATTACTCAGACACTGCCTTACATCTGGCTACCTATTGTGGAAGGAGGAGTTCTACAAGCAAGTAGATGGTGTGGCGATGGGCTCACCTGTATCTCCCATTGTCGCCGACATATTCATGGAAGACTTTGAGGAGAAAGCCCTGCTTACTTCTCCCATAAATCCAAGATTCTACAAGCGGTACGTAGACGACACTTTCACAATTCTACCTTTAGATAAAGTAACTGCATTTTTAGACCATCTTAACTCTATAAATTCTAAAATTCAGTTCACAATGGAGTTAGAGGCAAACAATTCCCTAGCTTTTCTAGATGTGTTAGTAATTCGGAATCCTGATAACACCTTGAGCCATACTGTGTATAGAAAAAAGACCCATACAGATAGATATTTAAACGGTGATTCTCATCACCATCCTTCACAGTTAGCTACCGTGGGTAAATCTTTGTTTCAGAGAGCACGAGGGATCTGTGACAGTAAACACCTGGCTGCCGAGCTCCAACATGTCAAGCAAGTTTTGCATGACAACAAGCTTCGGGTCCCGCGCCTACGTCACAGAGAACGAGTGAAGCCGGCCACAGTCGACCGTGTACCTGCTGTACTGCCATATGTTAGAGGAGTCACTGACAAGATTGGCTACATCTTGAAGCGCGCTTCCATCAAAACATACTTCAAGCCGCCGAAGAAGATTGGTCAGTTTTTACCATCAGTCAAGTGTAACGTCCCTCTGCAAGATGCAGGAGTGTACAAGCTTGATTGTGAATGTGGTCTCTCCTACATAGGACAAACTAAAAGATCAATTAAAACCCGCGTCAAAGAACATATAGCTGATGTGAAGAATCGACGCTCCGGGAAGTCTGCAGTCTGTGAACATGTACAAGATCGCCCCCGTCACTACATCAGATTTGATAGACCACAAATCCTCGCTAAAGAACACCGATTCCTTTCAAGGATGATTCGCGAGGCTATTGAAATAAAAAAAACATCCTAATTTCAATAGAGAAGATGGCTGGGTACTACCATCTGCTTGGGATCCTATAATAAATAAAATTAAATCCCAACCCAAGCATACAACTGCAAGACTCCATGATACCATAAGTTCATACTGCGTAGATCGGAACAAAAGTTAAATTTTAATCTATGGTAACCGCGGTTAACTATGACAGCTGGACGTTGAACATCTCAGTCCTTGTCCTTCCCGTGACCATGGGTGCTGTAAAGCTCTCGAAACGTCGGGTAAAAAAGTTAAATATACGCGATAAATTCCGTAAAAACTAGTATTATTTCAACTTCAGTTCGTTGTTTAACTTCTCCTATCCTCCTATTGAATCGGACTGATTCATTTGATTCAAGAACTAGCTAAAATTCCCAAACTGGCTGTGTTAAGATACCACAGTTTTTTAATTTTTTGCCGTTGGGGGACGCAAAAACAAACGGTCGTACTTGGTTGATAATTTAAAAGCAATATATATTTGAATAAAATAAATGTTTATGAACGCATCCATCAATATCGAAACGTTGTCATTTCATTTCCATTTCTAAAATTCTTAAGACCACTTTCCACGAAGGGATATAATGTAATTTAATATTACATCTCGAGATATAAATAAATATCGCTCACCGTACTTTTAAATCATCCAAATAAGTACCGTTTCCACTGAGGTGTTATATATATTACACCCCAAACTATAAATATTTTTTCGATCGACCGAGCGATATTTTCGTATTATATTTCACCTCCTGTACTATAATATAATATTATAGCTGTGAACCTGTTTGAACTGTGAACTTGTGAATTTACATTATTTATTATCAAAAATATACATACTGTAAGCTGTAAGTACACTACAAGTACTACAAACTGTAAGTACGTTGAAGTTTATAGAGGTTTATAGTAAAGAAATAACCAGTATTGTGTTCGTGTAGCATTCATTTCAATGTGATAAATATTGAGTAATTAGATTGAAACAGATTTGAAATAGAGAAATGTCTGTTGCAGTTTGCACTTTTGTAAAAGTATTCTTGTTGTTTTTAGCCTAAAATATCAAGTAAAAGTGTTACGTGGAATCACTTTGTAAAAAAGCGGCCAAGAGCGTGTCGGGCCACGCTCAGTGTAGGGTTCCGTAGTTTCCCGTCCGTCACAATAAGTGTTCCCACTAATGGGTTTAAAGGTGGGTATCCATTATGTTCGCGCTCCAGCAGCGCTCCAGCAGCGCTCCGCGCTCCTGCAACTGCTCCCGGTAGTGGGTACTGTTGTTTCCATCCAAGTTCAAAATGATTTTCCTAGAAAGTCCTTATAAAGTTCTACTTTGCAGATTTTGTTCATATTTTCTAAACTTATGGTTCAAAAGTTAGAGGGGCGGGGGACACATTGTTTTTTACTTTTGGAGCGATTATTTCCGAAATTATTGACATTATCAAAAAATTATTTCAGTAAACCCCTATTCATTTTTAAATACCTTTCCAACAATATATCACACGTTAGGGTTGAAATTAAAAAAAAATCACTTCCCACTTTACATATAGGGGGGCTACTCTAATAAAACATTTTTTTTCCAATTTTTATTTTACCACTTTGTCGGCGTGATTGATATACATATTGGTACCAAATGTCAGCTTTCTAGTGCTAACGGTCACAGAGATTAAGCGAGGACGGACAGACGGACAGACAGACATGGCGAAACCATAAGGGTTCCTAGTTGACTACGGAACCCTCAAAAAGGGATCGAGTAGAGTATGTGCGACTCCACTCCTAACACAAGCGTTTCAAGCTTACCAGGAGTGGTTAAAATGAATATTAGTTATGTTAATCTATAAGATTACTAATATTTTATTTAAAAAATATTACAGTTTAGAAGTTAAAGAAAAAAAATCGAAAATTCTTGAAATTTCATGTTTGAAAATGTCGCGATTAATCGAAAATCGATCTTTTATTCCTCGATTAAATCGATAATCGATTCAAGTACCTTCGATTCAAATCGATTCAGAGATCGATTTTTTAAGAGTGAATTGACTGGAATTGACATGCCTACAACGTATTGGTTGGTAGCACTGATTGGCGCAACTTATTGTGCAATAACGTTCTTCGATCTTGGACATTCTTGGACATTACCAAAGACATCATTGAATGGTCTATGACTACAATATTATGTGGGGAAGACGTTACTGAAAACACTTAACGCGCGATTTGTCGTAACGGGTTTCATTTTTATTTTCGACGCAATCTGTTGCTAGATATTGAAGCTGGAAGAAGAGGTACACAAGTTGCGCTAGCATATTATTGGATTATGCGAGCTTCGAAGAGAAGGGGAGGACACGGTAATCCTCGAGTCCGGCAACTTGTTCTATAATCGGGAGGGTGACCATCTGTCCCAAGGAGGTGTTGGATTTGTCGTCCACAAGTCTCTCGTCAACAACGTTGTAAAGACTGGGAGTGTGTCGACGAGGGTCGCGTACCTGATACTCAGAATCTCCAAACGGTATTCGCTAAAGGTCAAACAGGTTTACGCACCAACCTCGGCTAGGCTTCTGGGTACTCTATCAAAGGCCATTTCTAGATCAATGAATAGGAGGTACAGATTCTCTTTGTTCGATCGATGCTTCTCCATCACAATTCTAACTGTTTCTATGGCATCGATGGTAGATTTGCCAGGTGTAAAACCGAACTAATTTTCAGTTATTTGAAAGTGAAAGCGACAGTAGACTAATGGCAGGGCGCGGACCGCGAACTCAAAAAGGTCGTGGGTTCGAATTCGCCATTCAACTACTGGCGTGAACCACTCGTAACACAAACAATTTGAGCTTACCATGAGTGGTTAAGGGGAATATTAGTAATGTTTATTGCATTGTTAATATTCTTTAAAAATATTTAAAAAATACCTCATTCGAGAGGCAATAATTCTTTCGGCCAGTTTAAGCGCGTGTGATGTGAGCTTTATCCCTCTGTAGTTACTGCATTGGGCGATATCCCCTTTTTGTTTATATATAGGGCATAAGGTACTATTACGCCAGGATTCTAGGATTCTGCCTTCTTGGTGAGACAAGGTAGTGCTGCTTCCTTTGACTTCTTCGATATATCTGCTGATATCTGGTCGGGGCCAGTAGATTTGTGGTACTTCACTTTGGATGTGGCCTCCATCACCTCCTCAGCTGAGGTAACATTTAATAGGCCTTTCGGTAGGTGGAATATAAGGCAATGTCTTACTGGGGAATTCCTCATTCATCAGTTGCTCATAGTACTCCTTCCATCTTCTATTAATGTCCTTGCTGGTCGTTAGGATTGTACCCTGGGCGTTTTTAATATATTTGTTAGATTTAATATCGAGAGTAGATTTGTGACGCTGATTAGCTATTTTATAGATTGTGTTCTCATTTTCTCTGTTTTCCGGTATGTCATAGAAATCATTTCAAGATTTGGCAATGGATTGTGCTACTGCGGATTTAGCTATCTTCTTGTGACTTTTATATTCTAGACGATCTTCTTCAAGGTTTGATTTTTGCCATAATTTAAATGCATCGCTCTTATTAAATCTTTGACGCCTTCATTCCACCATGATGTTTCTTTATTCAGACGCAGTGCCCACGTGATTTCCTTGGCTTTCTCTAGACACTGTCTCTCGAAATCATACCACATCCGGTTTGTTGACTTGTCGGACGCTACGTCGCCTTCTACATATGAACGGACCCATTCAAGGAGTTGTGATCCCTTGAGACAGTGCAGTACTTTCCACTTTAATCTCTCTGTTCGATCTATGTGTGTGTCTTATAGGTTTTCTTATAGGTTTAACAGAGAAGAGAAGTCCATGCTGAGATGTAAGTGCATTACCTGGGAACCTTTTGCAGTCTTTGTCACTACTGGCAAGGGTGTAGTCTATCTGTGTGCTATGGTCTGAGCTTTTAAAGGTTATAAGGTGTTCCGCTTTCTTTTGAAAGTACGTATTATTTTTAATGAGTGCTTAGCTGCAAAATTTAGGATGTCGGGCCTTGTCGGTTGGTATCGCCATAACCATATCCCCCACGGACTTTACTGTAGAGGCTGCTTTTTTCTCCAACATTTCCATTCAGATCCCCACCTATGTGAACATATTCGGTTGGGGGTATGTTTTGCATGACCTCATCTAAGTCTTCCCAGAAGTCTTATTTCTCTTGTTCAGAACAACCAGCCTGTGGTGCGTATGCAGAGACTATGTTTAATGGCAGTTGTCCGTCCATTGCTAGTTTTACAGCAATAAGTCTATCACTTTTCCATCTTTTAATCTCAGTCCCGTGATACACAAGCTGATAACCATTTCCAATATCCCTTGACTTTGATCCTTTCCATTTGGTTTCTTGGATGGAGCAGGCATTGATTTGTCTGGTTTTTAAAATATCACTGAGTTCAATGCTGCGTCCAGTCATTGTGCCGAGATTCCATGATGCGAGTCTGAGCTTGTCAAAGTCTTTTGGATGCGAACGTTGATTCTTGTCCTTAGCGTCGATATTGTTGTACGCCCTAGCATTTGTCGCATTTTTTGTATAGATCGCACCAACGTCGTTTGAGGGGGACGCCCTAGCATTTGACTTACTCATTTTTCTGGTTTCTATCATGTACAAGGAGTTAGAAGTTTTGGCTTAAGTTTTACAGTAGCTCTTTTCTATTGAAAGAATTTACTTGGCATGAATTTACTACAGCCATCCAATCAAAGAGGGATTCCACTCCGGGATTGGATGGAACTTATTAGCAACATGTATTTTAATAGACAAAAAACTATTTTAAAAATCTTTAATATGTTTTGGGATATTCAATGTATTCCAAAGTCTTGGAAAACGCAATGTGTGATACCTATTTTGAAACCTGATAAACCAGAACATGCCTTCAACTCCTATAGGCCAATTTCACTTTCCTCTTGTGTAGGAAAATTATTTGAATTCATGTTGAAAAACAGACTAGACTATTACATAGAAGAAAATAATATTTTACCTGAACAACAATTTGGTTTCCGGAAAGGAAAAAGTGCAGCAGAGAGTTTTGCCTTTCTCAGATATAAATTATTTATTTACCAGTCATGCAACTACACTATTTTATTATATTTTATATTTTACTTTATTTTTGTAAAATGTAATAACATACCATTCATTGCCTCGGTTAAAGAAAAAAAATTTTTAAGGATATTGCTTGATTAGAAGCTAACTTTCCAAGAACATGTAAATAATCTATACAAAAATGCCTGTAGGGGTTTCAATGTGCTAACATCATTAGCAGGTGTGCGTCGGAGAGCTGACCCAAAGTTGTTACCAATGCTTTATAAAAGGATAGTTCGAAGTCATTTTCATTACAGCACATGTATATTTAAATGCGAACAAATTGATTTTAAAGAGATTAAATATAATACAGAATAAAGCATTGCATATAATAACTGGGGCTACGGCTGTGTGCTCTACAACAATCCATGTAATGGAAGTGGAAAGTTGTATTCCTCCACTTATAATAAGAAGGCTACAAATTACTGAACGGTTTTGTGTTAAATTAATCAGTTCCCAAAATAATTTAGTTTTAAAAAAAAAATATTTCCTTATGAAGTTCCCGAGTTTGATGATAGCTCATACATTGATGTAAATATGCTTTTATCTGGTCGATTACCAGACATCCTAAGGATTGTAAGGATTGTATTATAGTCACAGACCCAAACTAAAAATGTATATCAAAGTAAACCATAGCCTTTATATAAAATCATATATGATGCTTTAGTGAACATTAATGTTTCTGTATGTCAAGAAAAAGTGAATTCTTAAGTGGAAATGTAACATATTATAATTATACAATTTATACAGATGCATTAAAATCTGAAGAGCACACAACTTCAGATTTTATGATTCGCAAAAGAAAATATCCAAAACTTTTAAAATTCCCAATTTATGCTCTATTTTGCAGCTGAATATTATGCAATCTACTTAGCTACATTGTACATACAAAACACTGCGAATTTCTAATTATAACTGATTCAAAAAGTGTTAGGTATATTAGCTATTGAAACTAACAAAATGGATTACAAGAAAAATTACATTATATACAATATAAGAAACTTACTAAACAATCTCAATAAAGTAAAGAAGACTGTTATCTTTATGTGAGCTCCTACACACTCTGGAATAACTGGGAACGAGGAAACAGACATTGCTACTAGAGATGTATCCTCATCATCTGTTCAGATCACTCCTCAATGCTTGAAATACTATATATGCCTTGTTAAGCAAGAACTTGAAATCCTTGTGGAAGTCATACTGGGAAGAAATAAGTGGGTAAGTCCAAAGGAATTTGGTATTATGAAATATAAAAAAACCCGCCAGCCACTCTTTGGTACAATAAAAAAGGGATTAATGATAAAAAATTTATTACGACTGTAAACCAAATGAGATTTGGAGATAGCAGAGTAGCTGCCAACATTCATCGTTTGGGAATGAAAGAAAACGCAAATTGTGAATATTGTGGTGACACAAATGGAGACCTAAACATCTGGTCTTTCATCGTTGTCAATTTGGTTTGAATAGATTACTTCTCATTAATTCCATTCAAGATATTAACAATGATAAAGTTCCTGATACAATTCAAAGTCTATTAGTAGATGAAAAATTATTCCTACCATTATATTTATTATATTCCTTTATTTCTGGTGTTCAAGATATATGAAAAAAACGTAATATTAATCAATAGAGCAAACGTGAATAAGCTTTTTTTGATTTTTGTACCAGTGTGGAAATGAATTTTTGATGAATGTTTCGTAATTTTAAAGATAATAATCAAACACTGTCACTTCAGGCTCAGAAGGGCTAGAACCCAGAGCCGAAAAGCCAGTTAATAAAAAACTACTATTTTAATCTGATTTTAATATGTAATCTGTGGTAACGTGTACGGCAACACTGACAGTTTGTGGCTTCATTTTTAAGGGTAAGGTGTCTGGTGTACTTAACAAAAAACAATTTGTTATCGTTTTAATTTTAAAAATGCTGAGATAGTGTTTGTTTTTGAAAACGCACAAATATGTGTTGTGGTAGTGATTTATCTGAATATAGTTTGATTGAAGTGTAGTGTCCAACATGTTTCGATGTATACCTTTGTTTAAATGTAATCGCCAAGTGGAATGTGTAGACAAGCGGCATTGCTCTTTGCCAACAGTACCTGAAGATATCTTAAGATATTCCCGAAGCTTAGAGGAACTTTTTTTGGATGCCAATCATATAAGAGATTTGCCCAAGGTATGTTATTGCTTGGCCTCAATTTATATCACTGATCGTGGGCGTTTACCTTATCACTATGAGGTGTAAATAATATTTTGACCCTGTATTTAATTTTGTTTTCCTAGCATCTAATGATTTGCATTTACAATAGTTCTCAAAATGAATACAGCCTTTCGGTTTTTATGCTAAGAGTTAATTACATGTAATTTGATATACTTTTTTAAAATTTTAGTTATTAATTGTTTTCGAATTCATGAAAAATATAAATTATTATCATGAGTTCAATTCTGTTCTTTAGAATTTTATCAATTGTAAATCTGAAATCATCGATACTGCTATTATATTTTTAGAAACTGTAACTAAACAAGTTAAATTACTATACCCGTGTTATGGATAAAATTGGGATGGAATTATTTATTATACTAAAATTTATTATATAATTTAAGTAAAACATTAATTTAATCTTGGGAGTCGCATCCTAATTTGTAGCACAAGTACTGTATCATAAGCTTATTCCAAAACTGCTTTATAAACATAAATTGTTATTTTCTCATAAGCATTCAATATGTGTATGTTGGGTTTCAAATACAGTTGCCTGAATTTGAGGATTCCGTCCCTGTAAGGGAATCAAGGGGGTCTATCTGAAAACTCTCATGAGATTTTTGCTGCTGAAGCAGCGTTGAAATATTTTTAATTATTTTTCAAAAATATTGGTAAATCACTAACTAAATATGAAATGGAATGTACATTTGGGTTGGGTTTGAAATTATATCAACTAAATTTGAGGATTCTGTCCCTGTGGGGCAGTCGAGGTCTATTGCCTCATTTACATTCAGCCCCTGCCACTGCTCCTCGTGCTGCCGGCAATACTGCCGTAGCAGGATCGCGGGAAGTGTGTATTCACACTCTGCCCTACCACTCACATCGCTTTCGGCTTTTGACTATGGCAGACGTCGAAATAATTACAGCGTCTGCGCTGTGTCCTCTTGCAATACAAAATTATGTTAATAATTTAAAAAGATTTCAAATTCAAAAGAAGATAGATAGATAGATGGAAAATTTATTTGCTTAAAAACATGGTACATAAGATGATCAATGACGTGGACTTGACATGTTTTGCCATAATTGGCATACAAAAATGATATGAAATATAGCTAATTACACAAACCCAATGTTACATTTTAAAATTATTGTATTGCTTAAAAGTTAGGTACTTACAAACATTCTTTTTGAATTCAAATAGGTATTATGTACAATTAAATACTTATACAGATCCACTCTATTTGAACTTTCTTATACTGTAAATTGTTCAAAAATTATTAATTGAATTATTACATTATTGTTACATAAATAATATTAAATATTATATGAGATTAGTTAAGCTATTATTATTTTAATATTTACACTGTAGTGTAAATATTAAAATAATTAAGTATTAATTAAGTAATTCATAATTTTAACTACAATAAAATTATAATTTAAAAATCTCAGGCTATTATGCAAATATTACCATTTAACTTATTTCACATTTTAATAAATAAATAATCAATATGAGTTACTAATCATTGTTAGAAATAAAATGTCAATGTTCATTAATTCTTTAAACTAAATTGTATATTAATATAATAAATTTGACAAATTTATAATTAATTATGTACATAGGTACTATGTTATCTCAAAAAGAAAATTCGTATTCGTAGAAGATGATGAATTGTGGTTTTTATCATTGAAATCCCATATAGTTTTTTCTGATTCCAGAAGTTCTAAAAACTTTATTGTATTCTCATTATTCCACTCGAAAGGCATTTTGGTAGATCGTACTTAATATTTAATAACAAGACGGCAGGCACGTCCGTTTATCCAGGCACTTGGTGCGAAGTGAGCGATGGAGCTGAATGTGAAGACTCACTGCCGCTCGCGCTGCCGTCCTTTGACTTCCGCGCGAAAAACCGACATTTGAGCGATCGTCGGGCAGTGTCAGCGCGAGTAGCCCGTTTACATATTGCCCTGCTCACTTCCCTGCCCAATAGGGCTGAATGTAAATGGGGCATATCTGAAGAACCCTCATGTGATTTTTGCTGTTAGAGCAGCATCGAAGTATTTTTAATTATTGTTTAAAATGTTGGTAAATCACAAACAAAATGTGAAATGGAATGTACATTTAACTAAATTCTAATGTTTTTGATGTTGCATCTGTCAAAGTCATCTTAAAATGCGTAAAATGAATTTAAAGGCCGGCTATTTTGTTGACAGGGACAGATATACTTTACGTCATTCCATTGTTTCCGAGTTTACTTGAATTTGCACCCTAACGTTTTTATTTGCTTCCATCTGTTTTTCGCAACTCACTACCCCTCTGCATCCTTTTTTACAATTGTTGTAGGTTTAAATTATGCTTATAATTTAAAGTATTTATAAAAGTTAATATTTTGCTGTTTTTGATTTGATTTTGATTGAGTGTAAGAGCTGGCTCCGGGCTTAGGGCACCCCGACTCTGATAGGTTAGGTTAGAAAGGGATGGCGAGGTTAAGTGAGCGAGCGAATAGAGCCCGCCATCTCCTTTGTGGTAATTTTTTTATAAACCACTCAGAAGTGGAAGCCCCGCAAAGTGGGCTCCGTCGACCGGGCTTCCCTAGAATGCGTTATGTTGAATGGTCCGGATGATCCCAACGTTGTTGCGGATTCTGTTACTGATGTGGTACTTCAGAGTATGGAACTTTTTATTCCTTCCTCTGTGGTGCCCATTGGAGGCAAATCTCAGCCATGGTTTGGTCGCTCCTGTAAAATAGTATCATGCTATAAGCAGGAGTGCTACCAAGCCTGGGTTGATGCATCAGCGTCCCGGGATGTAAACACCAGCGCTCTAAAAAAGAAGTATAATTCCGCCTCTAGGTCCTTCAAAAGAGTCATTGCCAAGGCAAAGTCAGAGCACATAGGCAGAATTGGCGAGAGACTAGTTCGCCTTCCTTCTGGAACCCGTGCATTCTGGTCTCTCGCCAAGGCTGTCCAGGGGAATTTCTGTCAGCCATCTCTTCCATCTCTGCACAGGGAGGACGACTCACTGGCCCATACTGCAAAGGAGAAAGCCGATCTTCTAGGCTCCTTCTTTGCGTCTAACTCGACTCTCGATGACGGGGGGAGTACGCCGCCGACCATCCCGCGGTGTGAGTGCTCCATGCCGGAAGTGCAGTTCACACAGCGCTCGGTTCGCAAAGCACTCCTCTCCCTGGACATCCACAAGTCGAGTGGGCCTGACGGAATCCCCCCAATTGTGCTGAGGACGTGTGCTCCAGAGTTGGCACCGGTTTTAACGCGTCTTTTCCGGTACTCCTACTCCCTAGGCGTAGTCCCAAAATTATGGAAGACTGCTTTCGTCCACCCGATCCCTAAAAAAGGCGACCGCTCAGACCCGTCCAACTACCGGCCAATCGCCATCACCTCCTTGTTCTCCAAAACAATGGAGTCCATTGTAAACTGCCAGCTCATGAGGTACCTTGAGGATCACCAGCTGATTAGTGACCGCCAATACGGTTTTCGCCGTGGTCGGTCAGCTGGTGATCTTCTGGTCTACCTCACTCACAGATGGGCGGAGGCAGTAGAGTTCAAGGGGGAGGCATTGGCCGTTAGTTTGGACATTGCGAAGGCCTTCGATCGGGTTTGGCACAAAGCGCTTCTTTCGAAGCTCCCTTCCTATGGGCTTCCCGAGAAATTGTGCGATTGGATCACCAGCTTTCTTGCAGATCGGAGCATCAAGGTCGTTGTAGACGGTGCAAGCTCCGATTGCAAGCCTATTAATGCTGGTGTTCCACAGGGCTGCGTGCTATCGCCAACGCTGTTTCTTCTGCATATCAATGATATGTTGCATACCCGTAACATTCATTGCTATGCAGATGACAGCACTGGTGATGCTCTTTACACCGGCCGAGCCAATATTTCTCGGGAAAACGTCTCCGAGTGCCGGGACAAACTTGTGTCTGAAGTCGAGTCTTTGCTGAACAGAGTCTCGGATTGGGGACGACTAAATCTAGTCCAGTTTAACCCCCAGAAGACACAAGTTTGCGCGTTAACCGCTAAAAAGAACCCCTTTGTCGTATCCCCTCAGTTTCAAGGCACTCCCCTTGTTGCCTCAGCCAGTATCGGAATCCTCGGCGTCGACATATCGAGTGACGTGCAGTTTCGTGGTCACTTGGAAGGGAAGGCCAAATTGGCCTCTAAAAAGCTTGGCGTGCTCAGCAGAGCGGGGCAGTATTTCATGCCGGCACACCGCCTGCAACTTTACAAGGCGCAGGTTCGACCGCACATGGAATACTGTTCCCATCTCTGGGCTGGGGCTCCCCAGTACCAGCTCCTTCCACTTGACCGCATCCAGCGCAGAGCGGCTCGAATCGTCGACGACCGAGTGCTTTCCGATCGGCTCGATTCACTGGCGTTGCGAAGAGATGTTGCATCTCTTTGCGTATTTTATCGCATCTATCACGGGGAGTGCTCTGAGGAATTGTTCGGATTAATCCCAGCCGCCAAATTTCGTGAACGCACGACACGGCAAACGTCCCGATACCATCCACACCATCTGGATGCTTGGCGATCCACCACTGTACGTTTCACAAGGAGCTTTCTTCCACGTACAACCTCTCTGTGGAATAGTTTATCACCGGCGATTTTTCCGGACCGATACGACCTGGGGACCTTCAAGAAAAGAGCTTACTCCTTTCTAAAGGGCCGGCAACGCACCCGCAATTCTCCTGGTGTTGCGGTTGATCATGGGCGGCGGTAGTCACTTAACATCAGGTGAGCCGCATGCTCGTTTGCCCCCTCTTCTATAAAAAAAAAAAAAAAAAAAAATGGTGTGGGCTTCCCTCCCACAACTCTCTCCCCCCATAAATCAGGTTTATAGTCTAAAACATAACCTCAAAATGAGATTTTTCAAAATGTATAAAAAAAAAATCTAAGCATGTCCGGCAAGGGGGAAATTGGGGCGACTCTACTACTCCCCCGCCTGCATCCCCACCACCTAATTCAGGCAACTTAATTTCAAACCTTACACATATACAATAAAAACCCTAAGTTTTGTGACATTTTAGACTAATCTTTATAATTTCTATAATAACTTATTTTAAACAAAATCTTCCATATTTTCTTACAAAGTAATGTACTTACTTGTACAAAATAAAAGAGGGATCAATGATCATAGGGATATGTAAAAAAATACAACATCTTAGACATAAAATCAAACTTTCTATATTCCATTGACACTTTTTAAACTGACTATCAATGTTGTTGTTTGCTGTGCTACACTATCGTTGAAAGTTACTAGGAGTGGCAATGTTGCAAACATCAAATTTTTATAGTTATTGAGCAAAATATTCATATTGGGTCTTACGGCAAAGCCGCGGATTTACAAATTTTCAAAAATAGTGACTTCTATAGAAAACTTCAGGGAAGAAGACTTGATATCCCAAATAGCGCATTGATTGATAATAATGGAGGTTCAATATAATTAAAAGCGTGTCACTTCCCTACGCAAAAATGACATGCGTGTGTCACGGTAGTGGCGCTGCAAATGCGCTTCTAGAAATTGTATAAAATTGGTAGCGGCGCGGCTAGCGCACCACAGTGGCGCCACTGCAGCGCTTATTCAAGCCTCTAATTTGGAGGCGCCCTAAGACCAAAACTTTGAGAGATATGAATATTTTTGTAAACACATAGAGAATATCTCTAGAAAAAAACAAAACGGCCGCCACATAGAGGGGGAGGGGATTAGACCTCAGTGTGTATTGGATTTTTGTATTAAAATAGCTGTATTATAAGTACCTAGAATATTGCTGGTCCGTTACCGGACACACTGTATAGTACCAGTATGAGATATACTTAGTCTCAACATTCAAAAATATACCAAGTGTTATGCCTTATACATAAGTAAGCTTGTGTTTTAATTTACACTGTATTTAAGAAAATCTTAATTTTTAAATCAATGAAAACAACAAGAGACATAAAATCATTCAATAGTCTTTTATTTATGGTCTGTCACTGGTCACATTTCATAGATTATTTGTACTAAATGTAATTAAATTGGACAGTAATAAATTACATTGGCCTTTTTACGATACACTCCACCCTAATTATAAAAACAATAAAACGAACTGCAATAATAATTAGTTATATTTTGCAAGGGTCATTATGTATTTTACGCTATCACTATCATTACACCCCCACCCCAAGCTCCACTACTGATGGACGATACACATTGATGTATTAAAAACACATTGAATGATTCTGATGTTTTGTTAACTTGTCAATATCGAGTAAACATCAATGTGTTTTACTTGAGGCAAACGGCCTAAGGAACCATCTCTTTTGCATAAGCACCACTTTGCGAGTAATCATTGAACTGAAAAGACATAGTCCACATGCTTGGAGGATAAAATTCATTTTACAAAATTATAGAAAGTCAATTGATGTTGATTCAATTTGATTTTGTCTTTTCGGTTTGAAGACTATTCGCAAATTGGTGCTTACGCAAAAGCAATGGTTCCCTAGCAGGTTTTCCTTTGCCTGTTTGCCAGGCTTAACTTTTATAAAGGCAAATGGCCGACCTCTCTTTCTTACTTCAAGTTACTACACTTAACTCACTCATCACATCCCAGAAAATAAATAATGAGTGCATGTATTGTTTTCATTAAGTTAATAAGTTGCTCATGTCGATTCCCAAATTTATTAAGTAGAAATCTATTTTGAAATTTGATCTGTTGAATTAGTTTTTAAAAAAAAACAATTGCTGTATGTAAAACATTAATGTTTTTTTCAATGTCCATCACTAAAGCTCACTGATAAACACAGGCCTCCCCTGTAGATTGCTACTGTCTATTCACTCCAAAAATTTATTCTAATGATTCTTGTACAGACAGAGACTTTGACAGCTCTGTAGTGATCACAACGGCCAAAACATTCCCATGTTTTGTTATGCACTTACACAAAGCAGTAGGTTGATTTCTTATTGGTACTAACTACCTGAATGGGATCATGCCAGTTTATGCATTTGCCACTATAAGGTATATATCCTAGGGGATTTTGTTCTTAGAAGTTAAGGCGAGAAAAAAACACAGTCTATCTGATGGTTAGTAGATGCTGTGGCACATAGACTATGGACTCTATCATTTATCATCAATTATGAATGAAAATTAAACATGCATTATTACCATTGCGGAATGAGATGAAATTCCTTGTTATAATTTAAAAAAGATTCTCCTATAAAGATTATCATACTAAACACATCAGCATGAATTAATGATTTTTTATTCAATATAGAATATTACATAAATTGAAAGTATTTTTTTTATTTACAACTGGTTCGGAAAAAAAATCTTGTGTCCTGAGAATAACCAGCAAGAAACCCAGTGGGACTTTTTTTAAAACATATTTCACTTTAAGGTAATTTATTTTGTACAGTTTTTGAATTAATTTTAATAGAAGCAGCATGGTGGTGATCACTTCATTCCCAGGGGTTATTTTAATGCTTTTCCTTGGATTTTGTTGTAAAAGTGTATGTATGCATTTTAAATATATTTATGTATACATTACCCCATATATTAATTACTAATTCAGTGGAGTCAAAATTCAAAATTTCAAGGTTCAAATTTTGTCCAATCATGGCCTTTCTCCGATTGAGCCATTTAAACTGCAGCCATAATACAGCTCCAGGGTGGTTCCATTGCATATTAAAATGTCATCATGTACCTATGTGGATAAGAAATTTTTATTCATCTTTGTATTTCATAAACCAGCCTTATATGATAAATACTTTGAGTAACAGAAATGTCTTAAAAAGTATAAAGTGTTACTATCAAATAAGAACTTTTTACATTGATTGTTTCAGAATTTCTTCAGGCTTCATCGTCTTAGAAGACTAGGTCTTAGCGACAATGAAATTCACAAACTTCCATCTGACATACAGAACTTTGAAAACTTAGTAGAACTAGATGTATCTAGAAATGGTAAGTGTTGTTTGATTTAATTTGTTTAGCAATGTACACTTTGCTTACAAAACTTACTGCAATTTATCAAATTATTGATTAATAAATAACATATCAACACGTTTTAATAAAAATATTGTCAAGTAAAAGCTAGAGTAATTTACTTTTATACATAGCTAGTACTTGAATAAGGGTAGGCCTCCACGAAAGCAGAGAGACAACATGCATTTTGTGACTTATTTCAGTCTGCTAGTTACATCCTTCATTATGAGGGATTTCCATTTGTATGAAAACAAGCTCTTCTTCGCACCAGTGGAAATCCGCCATAAAGTTCACCATGTGGTAATTTGTTGTTTCAATTCATATAGTAAAATGGTATGTGAATGGGTAACGGGTGAATAAGATTTGGTAAAGTCATATTCATCCTTTTTTCATAACCATCATCATTGTTACAGCCCTTCACAAGACCACTGCTGAATATAGGCCTCCCCCAAGAAATGACACACCGCACAGTCCTGAGCCACCTGCATCCATCGACTTCCTGCATGTCTTACCAGCTCGTTACTCCATCTAGTAGGGGGATGCCCTACGTTTTGTCGAGGCTGCACTCAAAAACCTTTCTTCCCCATCGGCTGTCGGTTTATCGAACTATATCGCCGGCCCATGACCACTTCAGACCGTATAACAGAAATTGAAAAGAAATCAGGGATTTTACATTCAGCAAGGCATTGAAATAATTTTGCAAGAACCAGTATGTAATAAGTTTTCCTGTAAAGAAAATATTGAATAGGTTTTAAGTAAGCAGGCGCGTTTTATCTTAACCATCCAAGACTGCATCGCCTCGTTACTAGGTAGGGTTGATTTGCGCAAGCTGGGGTCATGAATAATGAATGATATTATATTGTTACCACCCAGCTTAACTTTGAACTTTGCCAAAATGGTTAATTTCACATTTACGGTTATAGTAGGTACACTGTTTCTTCATAATATCGTGAAGCATTTTACTGTTAAGTGTAGATACATACATATCTATGGCATGTTTTGAAATATGAACCGGATGTAGCAGTATTCGCGCTAATGCCGTTACTGAAAAGGCATCGTACCTTTAAAGTCCGCTGTTTGAAATTCATATGCGAACCGCGTACCTATTCCCAGGCCGCATAACAACGCGTACACCGTCGAATCGAAACAGGTGGTAACAAAGTGTGGCTTTGAAATTGAACTGCACATAATATTGTAAATTTGACAATGTTCACTGATTGCGACGTGGATTGTTCGTACTGAAATTTGAACAGCATTTCCTTACACACTATACAATATATTATAATACAAGCTATACCTTGTTTCTTTTGCAATTTAAAGTAATCTTGAAAAAAATCAAATTGCGCGTATTCTCACTGGTTCTTTTATTTTTATGAATTTGCTGTTTGTTTGCACCGGTAGGTGTAGAGTATGGTAACCCCCCACTAGATGGTGTGACCAAATGGTAAGACATACAGGAAATCGATGGATGCAGGTGGCTCAGGATCGTTCTTTGTGGCATTCGTTGGAGTAGGTATATGTTAAGCTGTGGACTTGTGAAGGGCTGTAATGATGATGATAATGGTGATGACTGTTTGTTCTTTATACGAATTTAATTTTTTAATTTTTACAATGTTCTTTTGACGTTATTCCTTTGAATAATAAAATTATACTTTGTTATATAAATATACTAATAAAATAATTAGTATATTTATATTATTTTATACTAATAAAATAATTATTATATATATAATAATATAATAATTATTTTATTAGTTTTAAATTAAACCTTTACGGTAGTATAGCATAAAACAATTATCGGATAGACATAAAAAATAATGGCGATTTATTGAAAACGGGCCAAATTAGGAGTACCCTTAACCGACGAGCATGTATGCGTAGGTGTATGGATGTGAAGGAGGCGAGAGAGGTGTGTCAGGATCGTGCCAAATGGAAGTCTATAGTCTCTGCCTACCCCTCTGGGTGACAGGCGTGAGTGTTTATGTTTATGTTATAAAAAATAACTATACTTCTACACTCACCGGCACGGAAACTTGGCCACTCGTGAATTTGCTGATTATTTGCACTGAAACGTTTTTTTAACAGTAAATTAAGGGTAGATGCATTCAATAAGTGTCTCTAATGGTTTTAGAACATAGAAATTTAATGTTTACTTCACCGAAATTTTTCTTTTCAAGATAACATGTTTTCACTAAAATTAACATCTTTCCATTGTCACTTTAAAAACACTACAAAGTTAAAAATTAAGTCTGTTTCTTTATTGTCTATCAGTTTTAATATCGGGTGTTTCCTCCTCTAGCCCTGATAACCCCTTGCATTCTATCTGGCATGCTTTGAATGATGTTTCTGACATCAACTTGCGGTATGCTGTCCCAAGCGGCCAGCGCTGCATTTCGGAGCTCATTTAGAGTTTGTGGTGGTTTGGAGCTGGACTTTATCTTTCTTTTGAGCATACCCCATACATGCTCAATTGGATTTAAGTCCGGGCTACGAGCTGGCCACTGTAATTTTTGTATTCCAACCTCTTCCAGATATTCCTCTACACAATGTGCGACGTGCGGGCGTGCATTATCGTGCATGAGGAGGAATTGGTCGTGTCCAATGAATCCCGAATAAGGCATTACGTGCTCCTGAAGAACTTCCTCGATGTATCGAATAGCTGTAAGCCGATTATCGACGATGACCAACTCTGTACGTGCGTCGGAACTTACACCTCCCCATACCATTATTGAGCCTCCATGGAAACTCACAGTTTGGGTGGTGGTAATGGGTAGAAACCTCTCTCCTCTTTTTCTCCACACTCGTTCTCGACCGTCTGGAGCACGTAAAGCTATTCGACACTCATCTGTGAACAACACTCTAGCCCATTGCTCGTGGGTCCAATTGACATGTTCTCTTGCGAACTGAAGTCGGGCTACTCGGTGCTGTCTGAGAAGTTCTGGACCTCGTGCTGGTCTACGAGCTTTTAAATTCACTTCCTCCATTCGTCTTCTCACCGTACGCTCACTAACATTAACGCCTCTTGCGATTTGGAGCCGCTGGCGTATCTCAACAGCGGTCAGGTAGCGGTTTCTCAAAATCTCCATAACAATAAAACGATCGTCCCGGGCCGATGTGCACCTTACGCCCCCACTGCCTGGCCTGCGGGTGTAGCGGCCTGTCTCCTGGTATCGTTTCAGTGAATACTGCATTGAGGACCGTGGTACGTTAAGCACAATAGCAACTTCACGCTGTGTCAGCCCTTGGTCAATTAATGCTACTGCTTGTGCAACTTGTGCAGGTGTTAATGGCATTTTTATTGGCTTTAAAGCACCTTTAGTTATTTAATTAAGACACAAGATCACAATAATTGAATAAACTTACAGTAAACTTTTCACAACACACAAATTTAAAATGTGAACTTAGTCGCTCAAATGACCCGATTCAACTAAAAATTAAAGAATTCGTCATGGTGCACTTAAACATAATGAATTACCCTCTTGAACTTGAGGGTAAACATTTTTTGACATACTTGCGTAACAAACATTCATCAGAAACACTTAAAGCTTTTGCTATCGCGAGATAACCGCTTGGCCAAGTTTCCGTGCCGGTGAGTGTATTTAATTTAATGTAAATCGTGTGAACTGAAACAGAAACAGTGGCGGTGTAAGAATACAGTGGGTACCATATTATCGTCCCGTGGGTGTCGTAAGAAGTGATTGAGGGAAACAAATCAGGAGATGGGCAGCAGCGTCTCTCTTTTAACAACCAGAAAATTACAAAACTGCGGTTTGATGCACTAAATGTACTACCCGTGCGGTTAAAAAATGGGATTGAAAATGGCGGCGCCTCTATTCACCTCTCGCTCGCACACTGTCGCTGTCTATACACTCACCCGCCGGTAACGACTGCATAAAAAATACGTTGCGATATGTATTTTTTGTACGTTCTATAACTTCAGTCCAACTTGTTACTATAATTATAACAAAATGCCATAAACCACAAAAAAATCGCATTCTGAGATTTCTTCGTAATTTAATTATATATAAATTTATTTTTGCTGTTGAGAAATAAGTAACCATTTTTAAAATTATTGTTTGTCTGTCTGTTCGAGCTAATCTTCGAAATGACAACCGATTGTAATTAAACTTCACGAACAAATAGAGAGTAACACCAGGAGTAATCTAGACTAAATTTTATCTTTTATATATATAAAATAAAAATATTGATAAGATAAAATAGATGGACTTTTATGATTATCTTTGGTCTAAATAGCGCCACATTATTAGAAACCACCCAGGCAAAGCCAGGGCGGGTCGCTAGTTATAAATTTTGAATTTAATTTTAAATTAATGACCTACTTGCGTGTACAGATTTTTCAAATATTTTTTTCATTAATAAAAAATGTCCAATTAACCGAATAATACTACGTTATAACGATAAATCGTTATTAGCGGGTTTCCGCTATTGATACTGTACTCTACATGTTGACGGTACAGGCTCTATGGGCCGTCATAATTATATAATCCCATTCTTTATCCGTACGGGCTATAGTGTGGTGTATTCAGCAGTATATGGGTGGTATGTGGGTATGTTCATTGTTCAGCAGTGGACTTTGATAGATTGTAATGAATGGATGAACGAAAGTAAAAATTAATGAATGAATGAGACAAACGAGGCTCCGTCGATCATTGATTCCTAAAAATTGATTCAAATATGTCAAATTTTGATTACCCGGACTGGCAATGGGTTCAGATTCGATGGTATCGTCTCTGCGATCAATATGGCGAAATCTTTCAAGAAATTTCGCGCTTGTAAAATCTAGTCGATCGAAATATTAAAGTGAATCCCTCACAGTCATCGTTAATCTCATTATAAAGAAAACCTATTATGCAAATACTTCTTATATGAACTCTATCGCTACTGGAAGGTTATAACTACTTGTAACTTTAAATATCACATGATTTTATTTAACCTGTGTAATAATTTCGGTTTCCATTATTATAATAAAACATAATTTCAGCAGCCTATACATGTATATCTAAGTACATTACGTGAAGTGAATTATTTATATTTAACTAATCGCGCACGGAGTAGTATAGATTTGGCATCGTTTATGGAGAAGGAGTGCAGAAAGCTAAAATTTATAAGCTAGATGTGTTTTATATACATTACAAATAGGATAAAAAAATTACACATATTTATTGTTAACGTTTGAACCTTTGATTATATACTTGGTTCATACTACCAATGTCAAACACATTTAAGTCTGTCGTTTGTTTACGTTTATACCACTAATGGGAAACACATAATAGTTTGTGCTCAATCGGTCGCTCAGAATATAGAGGTTGACGTCAAAGAATTGTAAAATGTTGCGGACAAATATATATAAAACGTTCCTCTATCAATAGCCCGTGGAGTGTATATTAAGGCAAAATACGTGGTTTAGCCATGCTGCGGCTATATTATGGTTGTAGTACGAATGACTCGGCTCGACCGGGGCAGGACCACGCTCTCACAGAAGAATACGAGCGTAAAATAGCAGCTTAATGCTGCTGTGTTTCGTATGCTAAGTTTAGACAACCGCATGTCATTTTTTACTGGAAACGAGACATTCCATCTTAGTCCTCAAGGGTGACAATGCATCTGCATTTTGATTCTTAATCAAGGATAAATGTAGATGTCTATGGGCACAGCATCTATAAATATGGAAATTGATAAATAAGGAAGAAATAATTTTTTATCGTAGCTATAAAATACAGCTCAATAAAAAACAAAAAATCATTTGTACAACTAACTTTGAATTACTTCAAACGACAATATGGTCACCGAGTCAGTATAAATCTATGTACAGTAATACTGCCGCAACACTGTCACACTGCACTGTTGCCAAATTGGGTTAAACAGAAGCCATTTATTATTTTGGTTACTTATTTGTCTTTTTTTACTTTAATTCTTCAGTGCGACATTCGAATATACTTAAATTTAAGAGGGAAAATTGATGTAACGAGCATGTTTTCTAAACAATTTGTCCACAAATGTAGTCAAACAAAGCAAAGCGTAGAGTTGTATCGGTCGGTGAATATGATTTATATTGCCTACTAGTGTACAACATTATTAGAAATGTACGAAACGCATGCTTCATAATAAATCTGTAAATGCACCGGGGACGGCTCACGTGAGGTTTCCGTCGCGCGGCTTCGCAATGTTCCCAGTAAATCTCCACTTAGCGTCTTAGGCCTGGTTTACATTTTGAGAAGTGACAAGTGCGTATTTTATTCCCACTTATCACTTGGCATTGCCTGTTCACACGCACTAAGCACTTGTCATTTGTCATTTGCACTTGCCACTTCGCAAAATGTAAACCGGGCCTTATTTTATAGTGCACACAATGCTTCAGCCGTGCGACTTTTTAAAATGCTTGTTACCTACAAAGTTTTTAAGAATACCACGGTGATTCACGTTGGTAGCCTGGTACCGCTCCGCAATGACACTTCGCATTCCAAATATGTAATTGAAAAAGCGATGAAAATTATGCGCTAATCCGAGTAAATTATGTGTTTAAGTTATGTTCTCATAATTGTTAATGTTGTATGAACGAAGAAATAATAATAATGTAACGATTTTAGTTCATTTAAAATATAATTGCATAAATACAATGTGTATTGCCGAAGGCAAAAGTGCCACCAAAACGTGCTTAGAAATATGTACATAAACATATAATTTTATGTACATATATATATATATATATATATATATATATATATATATATATATATATATATATATATATATATATGTTGAGATTTATACATAATTTTGAGTGAAAAATCTTTTGACGTTTGAAATGTTATTTCAAAGCTTTATTAATTATAGATAGTTCGAGGCGATTTTTGCGTATCATCTAATCAAAACTCTTATGGTGGCCACACACGGTCAGTTAAACTGATCATTCCAACTGATCGGTTCAAACTAAAACTGTTGATATTTTTTAAAATATCGGATTTTCGATATATCCATAAATAAAGTTGTATGTAAAACTTCGATATTAATATATTTATAATGATCGATATATCGAAAATCCACTATTTAAAAAAACATCAACATTTTTAGTTTGAACTGATCGGTTGGAATGATCAATCGAACTGACCGTGTGTGTGGGGTCCATTAAAGAACCTATGTATCTATATTCTACATATCTGGATGTAACATATTCTAGAGATCTGTTCACTATTTAATGTTTTATATTCTGGTCGGAAAAAGAAAGTGATTAGTGTTTTCTATCATAATATGTTTATTGAAAGTATTATGTTTATTTACGCGGTACATACATACATTAGACGTATAATAACTTCAAATTAACTTAACAGCGAGAAATAATTTATTCCTAAAATTATCCTTTCATCCGCTTAGTGGACTATCCGCTGTCTGACTAAAATTTGAAGCCATCTATTATACATTAGTCCTCCCTTCTTCATGAAGTCGGCCAGTTTTTGACCCCTTGGGTTTTGTAGTACATGAGCACAATATGCCACTTTGATTCCTTCGAAATTTGGTGGCGCTACAGTCTCTTCAGCGATGCTAGATTTACTGTCGGTATATCCAGGTGTTGAAGTTATATTGTATTGAGGCGACCGTACGAAACTATTATTGCACTAATATTGCAGAAAGGTGTAGACAGAGTGACTTCATATCCACGTAACTCTTTAACGTTGAAAGACATTATCAGCTACTGGGTTGAAAATGATACGGTATCAGCATCATTTTTTTTATTTTTATTTTTTTTTATAGGATAGGGTGACAAACGAGCACACAGTCCACCTGATGGTAAGTGGTTGCTGTGGCCCATAGACATCTACATCTATCCTCGATTACGAATCAAAATGCAGATGCGTTGTCACCCGTGAGGACTAAGATGGAATGCCTCGTTTCCAGCAAAAAAGGTCTCCGGTTCTCTACACTCACCATACGAAATACAGCAGCATTAAGCTACTATTTCACGCTGGTATTCTGTGAGAGCGTGGTCCTTCCCCGGTCGAGCCGACCCATTCATGCTACAAATATACTATTAATATAACTGCAGCATGGCTCTACCACGTAGAAAATTCATTGCCGAATAGGTACATCACACCTAGCGTCAACTCAAAAAAAACATAGTTAATATGTTTTTTTTTGGATTCACATCAGAACCTGGTCTAAAATCGTCTAGTCTAGACTTACCATACGAAACACCATAACAATATCCATAGTGTCTATGTAGTTTCTACATTTTTTGCCATGTACTTTTATAACTTTTGCACGATTGTAAACTACCTACATCGGTAATCCTTATTATCATTATGCCAAATATACTACGAATATATCTTTATAAAGTTAGAAATGTTAGGTTTAAGTAAATTATTACCAAAAATAGAACCCGATTGCAGTCGGAATGTAGGGCAAGAAAGCCCCATATTTTGATTTTTTCGAGGTTCGTATTACTATTACTTTTTATTTACTATCATAAAATGTAGAGACGAAAACGAACCTCGTTTTTAGGGTTCCGTAGTCAACTAGGAACCCTTATAGTTTCGCCATGTCTGTCTGTCCGTCTGTCCGTCCTCGCTTAATCTCTGTGACCGTTAGCACTAGAAAGCTGAAATTTGGTACCAATATGTGTATCAATCACGCCGACAAAGTGGTAAAATAAAAATTGGAAAAAAATGTTTTATTAGGGTAGCCCCCCTATATGTAAAGTAGGAAGTGATTTTTTTTTTAATTTCAACACTAACGTGTGATATATTGTTGGAAAGGTATTTAAAAATGAATAGGGGTTTACTAAAATCATTTTTTTGATAATGTCAATAATTTCGGAAATAATCGCTCCAAAAGTAAAAAACAATGTGTCCCCCCCCCCCTCTAACTTTTGAACCATAATTTTAGAAAATATGAAAAAATCTGAAAAGTAGAACTTTATAAGGACTTTCTAGGAAAATCATTTTGAACTTGGATGGAAACAACAGTACCCACTACAGTTGCAGGAGCGCGGAGCGCTGCTGCAACTGCTCCCGGTTACCCACCTTTAAACTCATAAGTGAGAACACTTATTGTGATGGACGGGAAACTACGGAACCCTACACTGAGCGTGGCCCGACACGCTCTTGGCCGGTTTTTTTATTCAAAATATTTCAAGCCTTTGTGGCCATACATTTATACTTATACGTTATATAACAATACATTATATACATTGTACATTAATTTCATCAATCCATTACAGCTTATTAAAGTCTACTGCTGAACACTAAGGCTCCCCCTTGATTACGTTATATCAGGAAATTTGCCATTATTGGCGAGCTTTACTGGCGGGATGGCTTCCGTCATTACATACAACCGTATAAATGTCCTCTATATAGGTTAAAACATATCCTATCTTTGAAATTTTTGTCGCTCATATTGTGCCTGAATTTTAGAGGAATTTCGTACATGTACATGCATAGAGATAACCTTCAATTCTATATAACTTGAGTTAATATACTTGTATCGCTTTGTCTAAGTGCACTCGTATATTCTGATTTACTAAAAACATGAGATCCCTATTGTAGTAGTAATGTGTGTGTCGTTATTTCACAAGACATGGCATATTTAATCTATACTGATTTTTGTCCTGATGTTAGCAGTTTTTGTGTATTTATTTATAATTAATTACTTTATTATATATCTAAAATATTTAAAAAAAAGATTTGGTCAGAAGGAACCGGCGCATTAGTACCGTTCCACCGCAATTTTTTTATGCGATTCTTTTCAAATAATTGCCCTATTTATGATAAAAATGCATTTTGCCATGTGGCAAGAACTTATTATTGACAACAATTCCCCATATGGGGCAATCTATGGAATATTACCAGGTTCAGCAATAGACTTGAAAGTCTGTAGTGAACAATCTGTTAAGGGTCCAAATGCATGCAGCGGGACTTACGCGACTATAATACAGCTCGTATTGAAGAAGCGAACGAGCGCAACCAGGGCTCCAAAGTCTGTGCGAGAGATCTGTCTACTAGAAAGAGCCTACTGTCGAAGCTGAAGACCGAGTGACAGACACGAGAGACACCTGAGATTTCGAGTGAGATTGAGAGGTTCTGTGGGCAGCTGTACCCGTCATTGTTTGAGTCACACGCTGTGTGAGTAACGATTCTCAACGAGCAAGTCTTATCCGACACTATTCCGATGATATCCCAGATGTCAGTCCGAGCGAGATTATAATTGCTCTCAAGCACCTCAAAACACAAGTCCTCAGGCGAGGATGGAATTACAGCGGAGCTTCAGACAGCGGGTGGAAATCCGGTACTTGAAGTCCTTCAGAAGCTCTTTAATTCCGTCCGCCATGGTGGGATTACACCGGAGGCGTGGGGCAGAAGTGCGGTGGTCTTATTTTTCAAGAAAGGCGGCAACGCTCTCTTGAAGAACTGCAGACCGATTTCGCTTCTGAGCCGCGTCTACGTGCTGTTTTCGAGGGTCATTACGAATCATCTAGCAAGCAAACTTGACGACTTCCAGCCTCCCGAACAAGCCGATTTCCGAAAAGGTTTTAGTACCATAGACCACATACATATCCTTAGGTAAACCCTACAGAAGACCGAAGAGTACAATCTTGCCACTTTTTCTTGCTTATGTGGACTATGAGAAAACCTTTGATTCCGTCAAAATTTGAAGTCCCTTCTGCGGTGCCAAGTGATGACTGTCGGTATATCGAAGTGCTGAAGTGTTTTTAAAGTACGGCTACGATGGCTATTCTAGTACAGAACCAGAGTACGAAAATTATCCAATTGCAGAGAGGTGTAAGACAGGGTGACGTTATATACCCGAAACTTCACCACCGCTGCATTGGAAGACGATTGGCTGCATCCAATCGGTAATGATGATGATGATGATGATGAATTAATGAATGGATGATTGATAATATTTTGAAGGAGCATAGAAAGAGGGTTACGTTCGTCTAAAAAGTCTAGCGATAATCTGGCAGAAATATACCGGCTGAAGTTAAGTAGATTTCATGAAGACATTTTCTTGTTTGTTTTGTAAGATGTCAGATGAAGCTTCTTTTAACCGTTTTAAGTATAACGGCCGAATAAATAAAAATCCTCAATTTTAATAAATAATGAATTTATCTACAACGTTTTTTGTTTTGCTAATGGCACATCAATGGAGGTTTTTATGGAATGGAAAAACTGCAACAACCATGTATTTGCTTAAAAGAAAAAACGTGACAATGTTATCTTATTTTGCACCACGTAAAACGTTATAATATGCATAAAGAGTATAACTACAAGAATTGTGTTCTTATTTTAGGATTCCCTCTATGCTAGTGATTACTCTAAGGTCTGAATATCAGCGAAATATTAGACAACCCTATTTCATTAATAAATTATCTGTTCCGTACTTCAAATTTCCTACAAAAGTTCGCTAATAAGAAATTGATTTAATAATAGCTCAAGTAATATTATCAATAGCGACTTTAACGCTGATTTATTGCTATAGTATTAGATGTTCTCTAGTTTAAAAAATTACCCTTCTAGTATACCTCGTCCTAGTATACGTATAGTATACTTATAGTACTCTTACTCGATTTTATGAATTATTTGTAAATGTGAAACGTTCTGTAGTATTCGAAGAAAATATTTTAGAGAACTCCACAGTAATTATCTAAAACGATTAGGGTGTACTGTTCTGTGAAGCCTTATTATTATCAGCGACAGTATTACATTGCGTACGGTAATTTCCTTGCTCAGCTACACGCATAGCTATTTTAACCCTGGCCTGGCAACTTACATAATGAGCTCTGTTTTGAGACGTCGTATAAACTTTTACGTTTCGGTTAAATTTGTTGATAATATTCAATAAACTCTACTAATGAAGATCAACTTAAAATGGCAAATATTATGTAGATTAAAATATTTAATATAAATGTGAATCAACATATGAAGGAAGAGTAGGTATTACTTAATGTGAATGTCTGGATAAGTTACATAATAAGTGACTAAATAACTCAGTATCTAAGTCTGTTGCAATAATGTGTCTAATAATATGTTTAACTATAAGTACTTATTGTGACTATGGAATTATTATGTGCTGTTGTAGGGGGTTTTGCTAGTCGCCCTACCAAAGCCAAAATAGTTATAACGTACGGGTATGTTATTAGAATGTAAGATTATTTTATTTTTAGTAACTTTTTATTGTATAAAAATAATATGAAAAAAATAACTGAGTCCGTTTGGGGAGAACAAAAAGGCCTGCGTTTTGGCGACGTTGAAAGTGACCACATTGTCATCATCCCATTGAGAGACAGGACTTAAGGTCACATTTATCCGCTCCACCATAGCCTCTCTGAGTGAACGTATTACTGCGCCTCCATCTTTTGCACTGGACATAAATCTGTCTATGACTGTGCTTAGAGATTGCATCCCGGGATACCGGGATCCCGAAAACTGGAACCCCGCACCGATTTTTTTTCCGGGATTACAATCCCGGGATCGTGAGACAATCCCGAAATTTCGGGATTAAGGAAAAAATTTTCGAATGACATCTTTTTGTTTCATTAAAGTCTCGAGAAAAGATTTTCTTTTCATGCATTGTTTTCTGAACTCAACGATAATTTTATTGTTCTATAAATAACTTAACGCTCAATGAGGGACTAAAATACTCAAAATCATAACAAGTGATTTAGAGTTTACGAATTTAGTTCTAAAAATAATTTTAAACATTTTAATCCCTAAATTGAGCATCAAGTTATTTATAGAACAATGAAATTAACTTTGTCGACATCAGGAAACAATACAATGATAGAAAGACTTTTCTTCAAGACTCGAATGAAACAAAATAGATATCACATGAAACTTCTATGTTATTCAAATACCGAAATTAATTCGTTTGTTCGTCATTTTTTTATGATCCCGGGATCAATACCGGGATCCCGGAATCGCTCCGACACGATCCCGAAATCCCGGTATTCAAAAAACCTTCCGGGATTGCAATCTCTAACTGTGCTGTCATCTCCATACCCAACAATACCTGGTAGAAGTAGGTCATTGATTACAGGAGGAAAAGATTCGCAGAGAAAACAGACCCCTGAGGAACTCCGGCAGTAATATGCATTAGTTAAAGCTCATATTTCATTAAGTAAAGATTGCTTTGGACTTTAGGAAATTAGTTTTTAGAAATGTAGAAACATTATTATTTTCGTGTTAAATTAATTTACAACAGGAATATAATAAGAAATAAAAAACTAGGTTACATTAAAGAGAAAATTGGGAAATCGAGTAATTAGTAATTACTTCAAATAATGATTATATTAGTTAAATGAGCTTTTAAGTAATTATGACTAATTTACGAAATAAGACCACTAATTATAATATTACGCAATGTTATGTTAATTTAACAATTATTTGTATTCTTTACGTACTTTTTGAAATAAATATAAAACATTATAGTTTTAAAACTTACAAATAAAACAAGCAGACAATAAAACTATGGTATCTTTTGTTAATTCACATTTTTTAATTTTTTTACTAACGCGTTATACACCTACTTTGTTATGAAATCAAACTTAGCGTTTCGCACTGACACGTATGTTTTCATAACAAAACAGGACCACTCTAATTTCACAAAAATTCTTTACCCAGATGATAAACATTGTTTGAAGAAGATTCCGCCTTTGTGTCATTCAAGTTTAGGGTCCTAGATGACACTGCTTATACTTAACAACGGCAATTTGAGTATAATACCCATTATGACCTTTAAATATTATGAGTGTAATATGTAATATTGCTTCAACTCTATGCATGCATGTAGTAAGTGGGAGCGATTAGGATGGGCAGATATCAAGGTGAATGTGTTGTGTGGCCGACATAATAACCAGTTGATACTTAGTACAATACTCGCATGCTTGATGACAATTATTTTATATGAAAAGAAAAATAAAACAGACTATGTCTTCATCTTTGTGCTATATAGCCATATTTCACTATATATGCAGTTTTTGGTTCGTTAACACATCGGCACGACTGTAAAAGGACCGTATTCTTATAGTAAATAAGAAAATGCCTCTATATTTCAAATGGTGTAACGGTACTTCAAAAAAATTCACTGTAATTTTTCACTACTCGGAGAACTGCAAAGTCGAGGAAAGTCGAGGCAAAGTTAGGGCACAGAAGATACGCAGATAAATTTACAAAAAAAAAACGGTCGGTTCATTGATCGATATAATTTAGACTTATATACCTAATATGTAGTTTAACTAATGAACAATCTTCATTATCTGCATATCTTTATCATTTGACATCTATCGAATTTGATCAACTGACAGAAGAATTATTTTTTGACTTGAAATTTCAAAAAGCATATGATACATTCCTATATATCGCTTCCGCTGTCTCAAGTCAATGAGTGCAGCTGAATTGAATCCTTAGAAAAACAAGAACAGGCGCACCACTACATGACCGCGTTGAGATGCTTATCTTTTTTGTGATGGAATTTGTAGGCGGCAGATTTTACTTATAGATGAGCATTAACTTTGACAATCTACTCTAATGAGGGTTTCTCATCTCTCAAGCCATGGGAATTCCTGACAAGAATTTCTCGAGAATTCGCGAGGTGTCGAGAAGTTTTAAAATTTTTAAGTTTGACAAAAAAAATTAAATGAAGTTACGTGTTTTAAGTATCATCAACATTTGTTAATTATTGGAGAAAGGAGTGGCCAAATTTTTCGAGGATTCCGCTTTTAAGAAATGTTGATGCGAACCCCTAAATCTAATATACATTGTAGTTTAAAAGTATTTTTCATATTATTATTTTGTGTAGTTAAACCAGGAAACTGCAATGTTTGAAACCCTCCATTTAATAAGCAATTGTACTTCGTATAAATGATAACATTTATAACAAAAAAAAATTATTTGCCGTCGCGGAAAGCCTGGCAGATGTGAAAAATCGAAATCATTTTGTTCAGGTAATATGTTTAAAATAATAGTTTACGGCAAGAAGAAAAGTGGCATAATGAATAAAATTAAAAATTTTTCAATTTTTTTTAAATTGAGACAACTCAATTCTTTTAATCATATCATAGCGTGGCGACGCATGCCGTGGCGACACGTCGCGTCGCGACGCCAACGTCGCGTCGGTCTAACCCGCCGCTATAGATGTTTCACATCAAAAATCGATATCGTAGATTTGTTTACACCTTCTAAGTGAGCGATTTTTGTCGTAGTCGGATTTAAGTTTTTAAGTTGCAAAATGTTCAACTTTACTTAAGGGTAACTATGTGTCATTTCATTTCATAACGTTGCTACAAGATCATAATGAAATTGCTGTCGAGGCATTGCACGCGGCGCAATTTCCGAGCGGTACTCTATGGGGTACCGTTTTAATGCCGTCGGCGAGGTCTCATGGATTGCGAATGTCTTCCATCTGCAATACCTACTATCATATCAAGTATTTTAAAATAGACTTTGGAAAGATATTATAATTAGATACAGATAGTACACATTCACGGAAGTATCTAAGTGTTACTTATAGATAAATAGCGATCCGCCCCGGCTTCCCACGGGCGATTTCTGGATCTCAACAACAGCGCCATCTAACGGGTCGAAATGTAAATATAAACCATCTAAGGACACATTCAAACACACACAAAAAATCATCAAAATCAGTTGGATGGTTTCAAAGTCTGTAACGAACTTACGTGGAAACTTTTTTCGTGTTTTATATTACCAGATTTAGCTAATAAGTTTACTACTATTACTTGTTACGTAACTAAGTAATAAATTGAATACAAAAAAAGAAATTTACAATTTTTATTATTCCACTGTTTACCTTTATGCTTAAAATAATAGTAAAATAAGAGCTGTACACTATTTTTGATGGACTGGTAACTTATAAAAAGAATCTTTTTGTAAAAATAGTAGGGTACCAACCACTGCGATGTGTACGATAGTAAAATAAAAAAGAGTATAAATAAAATAGCTGATCTTTGTGTGGCATGATTATTGATTACAATCTGCTGAATATTCGATGTTATTTTCAAATTTCAACAACGTAAAGAAATTTTTATGTTCTTTGATATTGAATATAATAACTGGGTAAGCTTCACTTGTTCATAAATTACGTTTTCATTCGTTCAAGATTCTGCTAATACTATTATTTTTTAATCTTGTTTAATATTGTAAAATTGAAAATATTTTAAAAATTATCTTATTATTACGATTTCTGTGATTAGAACAATGCCAATGCGTCGGAACCCACCACGCACGTCTATGTTTTTAATATAGAGTTCTTACATAGTACTTCATATTATGTATTAATAGCTTTATTGATCGAATTTTGTAATTGTATTAAGATTACACCTTTATATTATATGGTTTTATATAAATTTTGATATTTGTCGCGTTTACCTTTCAGTTAAAGTGTAATAAAGTACGGAACCTCGTAATTGGAACGCATCAACACTAACCAATTGAACAAGTGAAATAGATACGTTGTCAATTTGGTCAATGCCATCATTTTACCTTAATAAAGTTTCATCAGAGCTCGTTCACAAGCGGTGGAACTATATCGAAACTTGCTTATTTTTTAATTTTCTATAGAAAATTAATTACAAACGAGCACACAGTCCACCTGATAGTAAGTATGTGGACGCTGTGGCCCGCAGACATCTACATTAATTCTCGATTGAGAATTAAAATGCAGATGCGTTAGCGTTTCCAGTAAAAATGGTCTCTGGTTCACTACACTCACCATACGAAAGACAGCAGCATTAAGCTACTATTTTACTTTGGAATTCTATGAGAGCGTAGTCCTACCCCGGTCTAGCCGACCCATTAGCCCATTGCAACCATAGTAATATAGCCGCAGCTTGCCTCTACCACGTAAAATCTGATGGCAGTATATAATATAGGAATTATATGTAACGATAAGTAAATAACGAAAACGTTACCTCATCTCATCCCGTAATCGCCGTAAGAGGCGAGTTAATCAAAAGACCTTGTGGCCTCGGAAAGGTGGCAATATAGACATCTATCATTTATTTCAGGTATAAAATCAACAGATCGGTGACTGAAAGTAGCATCAAAGGTGCGTGACGTCTGATACGAAATGATTCTTAATCTGAAAATAGTTACAATTATTTTTGGTTGATATTAGAGATAGCCTACTAATAGAATTCATTTGCTGCTTATAAGATCGTCTGGGTGGGTACTACGCGGCAGTCCTTCCATCTCAGTCTTCACTCTTCAGAGGTGTCAACGCATCTGTCCTTCTTTGTTTGAAGTCAGTTGAGTATCGATTTCTGTGCTATGGCCCCTTAACATCGGATGCACTGTAAATTAGTTAGTCATTTCATTGTGCTTTTTGTACAATGTAACAATATTATATTACACGGTAAATTCGCAATGTAGGTATGTGTTGATAACAGACAATTTGACCTGAGTTTCAAATAGCACGCTCTGAGGACACAAAGGTTATAATGATAATGTTACGCTCACCTAGCCACCACCGCTGTAATTGTCTGGCGTTAAATCTACACACGATGCAGATATGGTCTGGTGAGCTAAGAGTCATGAATGACAATTTTAATCAAGCTTATGTGAAGCACGTAAAGTAGCTTTGAAATAAAATCAAGACACGTTATTTTTTAAAGCAAGAAAGTAAAAATACATACGTGAAACGTATTTGTTTTAAACTGTTACCTATTTTCTTACCAATAAAGAGTACACAAATATTCTACATCACAAAATTATAATAAATAGGGCCATAGTATAATTTGAACCTGTACAGAGCTGCCCCTCACAAGCTGCACCTGTTTTCAAGAATGACGTAAGGGAAAATGTCGGCTGTAGTCTATACAGCCAAACATAGGACACACGTCTGTAACGTTGAAATCGCTTTGTAGGTACAGCTGCAATATCGGCGTGAGCAATGCATTGACAATTTTTTTTTGTTATCGCTATAAAATAAAGTGATAAACACGCTATTATTTCACCTTAGTGGCTGCCGCAGGCCATGGACATCTACAAACATCTATACAAAGAAGGGAACAAATACGTTGTAGAAAAGTGTTACCCCTTTTTTTTTTCTTTTTTTTTGCGGATGGACAATCATCTAATGACGCCTTTCGCTCTGGGTGGAGCGTAATGGAGTGTCAGACTTTTACTGACTAAAAACCATCCGTGTTCCTTCAGTGCCCTTACGTTCCGGAGCCGCGGTATCTCTTTCGAACAGCCCGCAGCCCCGGCAGGAACAGCCCGCAGCCCCGGCAGGAAAGTGTTACCCCTGAGGATCACACTAATAATAACACTGCCTCTATCTATCTATATGCAACATAAAATATGTTTCTACCCATGTCCGTTATAGACCGAAACCATCCGACTGATATGCCCAACCCGATTTCCTTAGAAAGGCAATACCGCGAATATGATTTTAGACCACTAAAACAATGCATTAGGCACCTTAAAAAAGTTAATAAACAATTTTTTCCAAGAAATAAACAAAATGTACCTTTTTTTAGCGTAGTAGCACAAACCAGTTATCCGCTAGTTCAAACCACAACCCAGCAATGGATGAACTGTTCGTTGTCAGTAAAATTAGGGCCAGATAGTAATATCAAATAATGAAAATATTTTTTGTAATCCCCTTCGACCTTTAAGGGTATGCCCTTAGTAATGTCATGTTACAAATTTAATAAAAGGTGACAGTTATGATTTTACGCAGGAAAGAAAACTTTTACGTCTCTTACCCAGAGAAGTAGACAGACTCCTACGAACTACCATTTGACACGATATCTACATATACATCCTCCCCAGTCGAGGGCACTCTAAACTCCTCTTATATATTGCTAATTTTGGCGATATATGTATTTCCGTCTAGGACGTCCCTTGCCGACTCTGCCACTCACTTCTGCAGGATAAATTTTCTTGGTCACTCTTTCTGCATTTATTCTACGGCGTCGAACCATCGAAGCGTTTCTTTCTTAATACTAGCCGCAACACCTGCAAACCTCACTTTTCTCTTATCACACAATTTCTCACCTTAAAATTCAGGGTCAGCCCTAACATACTTCTTAATTGACCGCATGAATTGATAATAATTAAAGATATAGTCTGAACAATTAAACAAAAGGAAAAGCTGCAAAAGAGATAAAAATTATGCACGATTCTTTTAAAAGGCGATTCAAACGAGTAGTATAAAGGGGTTTTATTTCGCCATCTCGCTAATGAATTGGCTGTATCATTGTTTTATTATTTCAATAGCATTTTGAAAGTTTTTTAACAACTTTATTGTTTCTTTCTTGTACTTATAATTGATTCCTAACTTAATTTTGGTGTAACTACCACTCTTAATTAACCTTAAATATCGTAAATGAATAAATATCGTTTTTGTTATTTAATTTGAAACATGGAACATACTTGTTTCTCTTATATTTTAAAACGACCTATATTACGCTTTACATCTTTGATATTATAGGATAAATGAATTGAAGAAAATTAATTTAAATTGCGGAGGTAGAAAAAACCTCCCATGGACACCTAAATCTATCTTGTTGTTTCCATTGCTTTTTTTGATTGCCTCGTTGGTTTTGTGGTCGTAAGCCCGAGTGGTAATCATGAGGTTCATAAAATTAGTTACATATTTGGTTTTTCTGTCGATAAAATCTCAGTAGCAACTCGGAGTCTGAAAGCGAGCGGTATTTCACCCCAGTGCCTCGGGAATGGAATATTTCCACTGTTCCTGTCATATTAAAATCTTTTTAATTGAAAACTCCTTGGTTTTAAAAATCGAATACCATTTATTTATTTAAAAAAAGACTCTCTGTCTTGTCACAAGGTTTTGTCAAACTTGTTTAGTCGTTGACAAAATGGAATTGGAGAAAATTCAAGAGCGATGATTTATTATGACTTTCGAAGTGGTTTAACACAAAAACAGTTTGTTGATCGGACGATTTCTGCATTTGGTGATGAAGCCCCATCCAAAACCACAATTTATCGCTGGTTTGCTGAATTTCAACGTGGAGGTGTCAAGCTCAGCGATGATCCCCGTCAAGGTCGTCCAAAAACTGCAGTCACCCAAGAAAACGTTGATGCTGTGCGTAAGCTGATTGAGGAAGATCGACATGTGACTACCGCGAAATTCAGGCAACTTTAGACATTGGCATGAGTCAAATACAAATAATCTTGCATGAACAATTAGGTGTAAAAAAGTTGTTTTCCCGATGGATACCGCATTCGCTCTGTGAAGAGCAAAAACCGGCTCGCGTTACTTGGTGCGTCAGAACTCTCGAAAGATTCCACGCAGGATCTTCAAATGCTGTATAAAACATCGTGTTAGGTGACGAATCCTGGGTATACGCGTACGAACCCGAAACAAAAAACCAGTCACGAGTTTGGGTGTTCGAAAATGAGTTAAAGCCAACCAAAATTGTTCGTTCACGGAGTGTTGCAAAAAAATGGTGGCCACGTTTGTCTCCAAAACCGGCCATGTTACGACTATTCCTCTTGAGGGACAAAGAACGGTTAATGCAGAATAGTATGCTAGCATTTGTTTGCCACACGTCGTTTCTGAACTCCGTAAAGAGAACTGCAACCGCCGCATCATCCTCCATCACGACAATGCGAGTTCTCACACCGCACACAGTAGTACAAAAGAGTTTTTAGAGCAAGAAAACATAGAATTATTAGACCATCCGCCGTACAGCCCCGACCTAAGCCCTAATGATTTCTATACTTTCCCTAAAATAAAGAATTAATTGCGTGGACAGAGATTTTCATCACCTGAAGAAGCTGTGGACGCCTACAAAACGGCCATTTTGGAGACCCCAACTTCCGAATGGAATGGTTGCTTCAATGATTCGTTCCATCGTATGGAAAAATGTGTCAAATTTCGCGGAGAATACTTCGAAAAGCAATAAATACATTTTTAAATAGTAATGTTGTGTCACTTCCTTGATTACCGAAATTTTCAGTGCCGCCCTCGTACTTACTTCACGAGTTGCTTAGTAACTACAATTTTTTTCACAAACAATAACGGCCGACTTTTGGCTAGCGTGCGCACCATAGATTAATAAAGAAGTTTTTTCTGTTTTTTTTTTTTTGTATTTCTATGGTGCGCACTCACCACTAACCTGACTGTTTAAAATTGGCCCAGTGTGCTCACTAGCAGCCCAACACGATTAAACCAAAGCAAGAAAGTCGATAGAAAGAAAGGCCGCATTATGCGGTGTCTCTTAAAATTATTGTACGCCGAAATGATACAGATCAATCCGAAAACAGTTTCGGCCGATTAGGCACGGTGTAAATAGAGCATACTTAAGTTTAACAATTACTGTCTCGTTTGGAATGCAAGAGGATAGTAATTATCTGAAGAAAAGTTTATTTGTATGGTTAGTATAATATAGTTGGTAAGATAGTATATTAACCCGTGAACCATCTCAAAAATGGGATGACTATTTTAGATGTGGGACGCACGTATTATAATATACACTTAAAAAATTGCGATCGGTTTTAAAAATCGAAATCTTTTTTGTTACGGTAGTCTATATTATAATTTCTTCATCATTTTACAATCTTTACTTAAAAATATAGAATCTCTCTATATATATAGGAGATTTCCACCTATGTACTGACTCATCGCGATATCTCTGAATCCATAAGGCTTGGATGCTTTAAATTTGGTGGGAATATTCCTTTCGCCGAGTAGAGGCTGTGGTAGAGGTCAGCTAAGAACGGATTTTTACGATATTCCACCAGCAAGGGGGGCTGTGAGGGCGTTAATTAAAAAACACATTTTCAAATAATAGCTCTTATAGGTATAAAACTTGGCCAGCTTTTCTGAAATTCCACCAGGGCAGTGAGCGTTAAAAATAAATTAAAAATTACTTTAAATCTATAGCTCCTACAGTTTCATACAATCTGGATGACTGGCGGTCCACCACCGTGCGATTTAAGAGAAGTTTTCTTCCTTGTGGAATCAACTACCACCAGCGATTTTTCCGGATCGATACGACTTAGGGACCTTCAAGAATAGAGCCTACTCCTTTTTAAAGGGCCGGAAACGCATCTGTAATCCCCTGGTGTTGCAGTTGCTCATGGGCGGCGGTAGTCACTTACCATCAGGTGAGCCGCATGCTCGTTTGCCCCCTCTCCTATAAAAAAAAATAGTAAAAGAAATTCAATTCAAGCTTACGCCCATTCGCAAATCTGACTTAGTCAATTTTAACGAATTCAAAATATTTTTTTGAGGAAAGTTGTGATTCAAAAAATGCCAAAAGGATTATCAGAAGTCTTACGAGCAAGAATTGTAACTTTGAGAGAAAAAGGATATTCCACGAGATAAATAGCATGCAGAGTTGCTGTATCTCAATCCTGTGTCGTGGCTACGTTGCAGAGGTACTACGGCATGGATAATTTAGCTGACCGACCCCGCAGTGGTCGCCCAACTGTTCTGAATACTGCTTAGAAGCGCTATATCTGATTGCTGGCAGTCCGTGAGTCATAAATCAACGCGACTACAATAAAAGAAGAATATCAAATTGCTGGCAGTCCGTGACTCAAAAATCAACGCTACTACAATAAAAGCAGAAATGCGGGCCGCCTCTGGACTTGAAGTTAGCACTCAGACCATTCGGAATAGCTTACACTAGGCTGGACTACGAGCACGAAGGTCTTGGCGAGCTCCTCTGAATTCACAACAACGTCAGAGACGGAGATTGCAGTGGGCTAAGCCGCGGCAAAGTGAAGAAAATGAGGAGGATAACATTTGACCAAACTGTTTTTCGTTGACGGATCGCGATTTAGTACTCATCCAGATAACCGACGTGTCCGTGTCTGGAGAATACCTGGAGACTGAAAGACAAAGAACTGCCACTGGAACAGTTCAGCACGGCGGGAAATCGGTGTACTTTTGGGGTGGAATTATGATTGGAGCTAGAAAGCCTTTTATCCGCTATTGAGGCTCCATGACGGCAGATTGGTACAAAACAGGCACTATTGATGGAATTTTCGGACCATTCCACGTAATCCATGGGCACCAATTCGTACTGGTCGATGATAATGGGCCTGCACATCGAGCTTAACGAGTTAATGCAGCTCTCCGAGAATACACACGACATCTCAAGGTTTAAACTGGTTACTGGTAGGGTTAGACTGGCCTGCCGGCTCTCCTGACTTAAACCAATAGATTACGCGTGGAATGCTCTTAAGCGAGCTGTTTGGAACCGTCAGCCACCTCCCCAAACAATGCCAGAGTTCAGGAAAGCTGCTATTAAAGAATGGTACAGGTTACCGCAAGAAGTGCTGGATAACCTGCTCCTCATGATGCTCAGGAGGAACTCCGTATGTGTTCGAGCTAAGGAAGGAGTTATTTTGTATTAAATAAATATCTTCTATTAATAAATTGTTTTTTTAAGTTAGGTTAAACAATCTTGTTCTTACAATCAAATTTCTGTTAAAGTTAAAAATTAAAGTTACAGCCTATATAGGTCCCACTGCTCAGGCACAGGCCTCTTCTCATTACTGAGGGGGTTTTTAGAGCAAGGAAGTGTCGGCCGCGCTGCCCCTATGCGTGTTGGCGAACTTCATATGTCTTTGAATTTCTGTTACAATTACGTTATGATTGAATTACTCAATTTTTGTTATTAAAAAAATAAAAAAGAGTTTTATTTTTTAATTTCAAACAGTGTATTACTATTTCAAAAAAGATATAACGTGAATACTTTTTCTTTACAAAGTTAAATTTAAAAAATATAGCAGCTTTTACTAGCAAAATTATAAATTTTTTTTGAAGTATGTATCTGTTACTTTACTTTTAATTCCCTTTAATGTTTTATTTTAAATAGCTCTTAAAGAAGTAAGGTATGATTTTGATATCTTCAATGTAGTATTTACTCGAAAGGTTGTTTTATTAGATTACTACGTTTTATCTATTTATTATATTATGTATTATTAACTAGTTTTCGTATACCTATGTTCGTTTAGGTCGAATTTAGTAATTGATTTTAAGCAAATTTTTCGACGAACTAGACACTTGATAATTTTAATATAGCTCAGAATTAGATGACTATGTAAGAATGTGTAAAAAAAAACAAAAAGATGATTTTTTTTGAAAATCAAGTTATTGGGAAACATACATATTTTAAACTTTTTTTTTCACAGGTTGATTAATTTATGTATAAATATAAACTAACATCAAAAAAAATGTTATAATCATAATTCGATATCCGTTATTATGGGAAACGCGAAGTTCACGGTTTGTGATTTAATTGCGTTTCCAGCGACCCGTGTAGGATGAACTAGATTTCCGGTTAACACAGAAACAGACGGTTTGTGTTAAGTGTGTATATAAACCTCCCGACATTATTCACAGTTAACCGCTCTGCTCTAAATTTAAAGCAATGTCGATCCTATTTTAATTTTATGGTACGTCTACAAACTACAAATGTTAATAGATTACGTAATATAGTTGATTTTTTAAATCTATTGAGTATATATTTGAACAATTTCATTTGGATATTTTAGGTCTACTTATGAGATTGCCGTTTTTTATTAAATAAGTTGATATAATTTTTTGTCTATATTTTTATTTCTATTAATTAAAGTAATCACTTATGCAATCGATGCATCTTTGCCAACGCAGTAGCAGTTTAATGATGCCTTTCTTGAAGAAATGAGTTAGACGGGAGGCTATAAATTCTTCAAAGGTACTGCCTCTTGGGTATTGAATTTTTTCCGACTAAAAAGTTATCCAAATTCTGGAAAACGTAGAAGTTTGTAGGCGCAAGGTCTGGTGAGTATGGTGGATGACGGAGGGCTTCCAACCCCTGCTCTTGTAACTTGGAGACCATCTGTTGTGCAATATGATGTCGTGCAGGAGTAACAGACGAGCGATTAACCAGAGACATGTGAGCTTCTTCATCATTGTGTTCAGTTCTTCACAGTACACATCTGTAGTAATGGTCATGCCGTTTGATAAAAAGCTGTGTTGAATCAAACCGGCGTTAGATCACCAAACAGTGACTTTTGTAGGTGTAAGTTTTCGTTTAGGGCATTGTTTAGGTACTGGACCAGCATTCAACCAACTTGTTGAGTGCTTACGATTGTCAAAAAGAATCAATTTTTCGTCGCAGGTAACAATGCCGTTCAAAATTCCTGTGTGTGCCTATTGAGCGGTGCAAAGCGCGTCTCGACGTATACTTCCCGCTGGCGATCATTGAGTTCGTGAGGCGTCCATTTGTCAAGCTTTTTTACCTTGCCAATTTGACGCAAATGGACCAATATTATTTTGATGCTTACGTCGAAAGCTGCTGCTAATTCAGCCGTATATTGAGCATCATCAGCTTCCACAATGCCTTTGATTCGGCACTGTCGACCAAAGTTTACGGACGACCACGGGGTTCATTTTTCAGGTCGAAATTTCCAGAACGGAAGCAGGCATACTCATAACAGGTGCTTTCATTTGTAGTAATCGCTACGTAAGCGTCGTTGATGTTGCGTGCAGCTTGTGCCACGTTGCTGCCACGATGGTACTCATATTCCATAATTACTCGAATTTTTAACCTATCTGTGATGTCGATACAGATTCAAATGAGATGAAAACATAACACTTATCAATAAGCATATGACTAATTTTGAAAAAAGATTTTCATGTTTTTAAGATAACATTAATTTGAAATTAGATTTCTTAGCCAAACAAAAATTATTTCGATTTGAAATTGCTAGTAGTCCGGTCAATCTAGACGTTCGGTGATACATTTTTTTTATAGAAGAAGGGGCAAACGAGCATGCGGCTCACCTGATGTTAAGTGACTACCGCCGCCCATGATCAACCGCAACACCAGGAGAATTGCGGGTGCGTTGCCGGCCCTTTAGAAAGGAGTAAGCTCTTTTCTTGAAGATCCCCAGGTCGTATCGGTCCGGAAAACTCGCCGGTGGTAGACTATTCCACAGAGAGGTTGTACGTGGAAGAAAACTCCTTGTGAAACGTACAGTGGTGGACCGCCAAGCATCCAGATGGTGTGGATGGTATCGGGACGTTTGCCGTGTAGTGCGTTCACGAAATTAAGAAAGTTACAACAAGCTGATAATCGGTAAAATTGTTTAAAATATAATTAATTAAATAAAATTTTGAAGCCATACCATTGGTCAAAAATGAGGCGATTTTCGGCTAGACGGTAAGTTCTATCATAAAAATAATTCAGATAAAAGTTGAAGATCACAAAAATTATCTACAAAAAATGTATCAATATTTTTTTCCTACCAGCCACCGTTTCTGAGATATTACGATTCAAAAATGGCGTGGAAACATCATAATATGCACGCGTTTCCACGCCACCTACGAGGTAGTGTACTCAGCGCGTTTTTTAACGTGGTTTCTCCCAGTAGGTCTATTCCACGAGTCAGTTATGGTCCCGTTTAATTTGTAACTATTAGAAAATAATGGATATTAGCAAAAATTGGAAAAAATTAAAGCGATATCAATTTAAAAAAAAAGTAATGAAGCTTATTCGTCTGATTCAAATTCTTCTTGGTCTTCTTCTGGTCCTTGTTTTATTTTAAGTGTAAGTTACGATGACCGATATTTTCTGGCCTAATTTGACCGGACTATTAAAAAGTACCGTTCTACTGTACTGTATGTTTGTCATTCAATTTTCTGCTAAACTTCATGTAAAAAGTGGAATAGGTATTAGAAGTGTGTTAAGTTTTCTTTTATTCATTTGCTAGTTGTCTAACATACTTTTGAAATGTAAGGTGTGCAGGCGCCGCATTACGGCGCGGCGCGGCTGCCGCTTTCGGTACTGTTACGAAATAGATAAGAGTGATGGAATGACGCGCGATAAATGATAATATTATCTGCTAGTTTGTGGCTTCCTTAGTACCTGGTACAGGCGCATTCCAAAGTAACGGCGTCTTATTGGATAGGTTACCGAAGCTCGGCTAGGTACTGAAGAATAAATGTCGACTTCTTTCAAGCTTAACTTTGCGTGTTTAGTGTCTATACTCAGAAACACTAATCTACGTTTCGTCGCGTGAGGCATTCAAACTATAGGTTTTTATAAAGTAATAAGCTAAAGGCGCTTCAATTGTATTTGTTTGTAAACAGAGAAACAGATTTAAGTCTTATATAATATGGTGTTATAATATGTACGTTTACAACAGCGTCTCTTCGATTAAGGAAATTGTGTAACTTATTCTCTAGCTCGCACGTATGTTGACAATCTCTGCAGTGATAAACGTCCTAAGAGTTGGTGCATTATTATTTAATTATCTGTGTTTAATTTAGACATTTAATGAATATTTTAGTCCGTTTAAAATTTAAAGTACCTTTAAGTATAATATACTTATTTCTAGTATGGAGATTTTTGTATAAGTTAAAATGTTTTACTACTCAACGTCTACAAAGTCTACTTCGAGACTAATACATACTTAAAAAATAATGACGATGTTATTGTGGTTGATTCGACCACGACCATAATTTCTGAATACAATCAGTGCAGGCACGATTCAGTTATCAGATGCTGTAGACATCAAGCTACGTGATTATCAGATATATGGGGGCGCCAAAAACAGGTAGCTTTAAAATAAAAAAGGTGGTATCCACAAGATGTAACTCCTTCTCTATTGAAAAATATCTACTTGCTGAGTGGTTCCAGTATAGGGAAGAAGACATATAACAAAGACTAAGACTATTCAAAGAATATACAAAAAGACATGTTTGTGCAAAAGACTAACTAAAGAAGAAAAAAGAGTTAATAGCGAAACAACATTGTTCGTTCGAAACAGAATAGTTAAAATAAACGTTTAAGTTTAAATGTAAGCCATGTCATGGTTAACGGTGCCACTCATTATACTGATGTATTAGTTGACTTGCTCAGGTGGCTTTAAAATGGACTATTTTCATTGCTATCACGACCTGTAGTAAAGTTAAGACAAATCTCGTCAGCTTTTTGTAAGTAGTTGCAGACATAACACAATCTGGTTTCTAATGATGTTAATGCTGTTAGCCTTTTGGTTTTTACAACTTCATAGGTCTAAGAATGTAAATAGGTTTAAAATAACGGGCCACGAAGTAACAAAATATCTACCTAAGTTTTTTATTTAATAATTTAAATGTGATGAACCTAGTATAATAGAATTATAATGTATACTTAGTTACAGCCTATATACGTCCCACTGCTAGGCACAGGCCTTCTCTCATTTCTGAGAGGGTTTTAGGCAAGGAATTGTCCAAGGCGATGCCCCAATGCGTGTTGGTAAACTTCACATGTCCTCGAAATTTATATATATATATATATATATATATAAATTTCGAGGACATTTATATAAATATTTCTATGTAATAATGAATAGAGCATAGTATAATGGAAGTTTGCGCCGATAGTGGCGTGATCCGATGCCTTCTGGGATTATTCGGCTGTTCAACCTCAAGAACGCGCTTTGGTCTACCGCGTTACCACCGTTCCCACGCCAATGTCGCTGTGGTTTTAGTCATTGCGAGATATTTTTGAATTTAAAATATTTTTTGATTTTCGTTTGATTATAGGTAGTTCACGAGCAGGACTCGTAAAGAAGCTTAGGACCACTAAGAAAGTTGCATAACTTTATAACCATCTAAGTCTCAGCATTTATACTTTATATACTTACCTCCGCTTATTTTGCCATCGAATCATCGGACAGTGAGGTCACTTTTCAAAACCGGTTACTTTGCCTACCGATGTTTTGCTCTGAGAATTTTATAAAAATAGATATATACATATAGTATTGTTTGCAACAGCCGTTCCATATACAAAACAATGGATATTTTAAGTAACCGACAAAACTATTATAAAACGTTGATCTAATATTAGATTCATAAGTTCATAACCGAGATTAGGAAGACTGAATATTATATTTCAACGAAATTTGAAATAGGTACCTATATAATATAATGCATTTGATTAAGTAAGCTATATGTTGCAAACCAATAGATTAATTATTACTTTATAAGTTAGCTTGGTCGTTAGTTGTATTTCGGCGTTTAATTACATGTTTACTCGCTTACTATGAATTACCATAACTCATACTACACCCGTACACTCATAATACGTGGTAGAGCCACCCTTTTTTTTGCGGATGGAAAATCATCTAATGACGCCTTTCGCTCTGGGTGGAGCGTAAGCGAGTGTCATACTTTTACTGACTAAAAACCATCCGTGTTCCTTCAGTGCCCTTACGTTCCGGAGCCGCGGTATCTCTTTCGAACAGCCCGCAGCCCCGGCAGGCGTCGGCCCTTGCGGGCCCCTTCACGCTGCTGACAGCTCTTTGAGGCGCGCGTGGAACAAAACGCGCCGTCGACACGGCCTGTCGTCGTTAGACGGACGGACGGCGAGCTACCCATTGCTCGCCGTCCACAGGCTCGCGCCTGCGGTGGCCGGGGGCCACTACGTAGCCCCCGACGCCCGGGGCGTCTCCCGCGGCGGCCGGGGAGGAAAGCTGCTGCTCTCTCCTTCTCCCGCTCTGCCACCTCCTTCGCTAGCATCACTGCTTCGCAGAAGGTGGTGACGGTATCCCATTCCGTCTCACTCCGGACCATGGCTTCGACCAGGGCCGGACGCGACAGGTCGCCGCCGCCTATCGCCGCTACGAGGACAGTGGTAGAGCCACCCTGCAGCTATATTATGGTTGTAACAAAAATGGGTCTAATTATCTTTACCAAATGATATGAGACCTGCCTGAATTCAGAACCTCCTTCTTTTCTTGAAGTCGGTTGAAAATAAAGAGGAAGCCAATCTGAGAGCAACGGCACGTTTATGGTTGCGGTGTGAATAATCATAACGTGCGCTAATATTGAATCCGGTCGATTTTATTGCCAATTCAAAGAAAATTTTATGTTAAAATGCGAAAGATTTTTTTCAATTAATAATTATATTTTAATGTATTTTATTCTCGTGTTAAATTTCAGACTGTAAAGCTATACAAATAAATGAAATTGAAATGTCTGTATCAAAGTATATTATACGGCACTTAAAACAAAAAAAAACAATCTTTAAATTGTTTGCTTGTCTGTCTGTTTTTTCCGGCTAATCTCCGAAATGGCTGGATCGACTTTAACAGAACTTTCACTAGCAGATGGTTCATTTTTAAAAATAGGGTATCGCGCAAAAAATAAAATTAAGAGCCGGCAGCTAGTTAAACAGCTAGCTAGTTTTGTTTATTAAACATATGTGACTATCTTGGCGTTAATCAATTCTTTAGGTGCTGATAATCGTAAAGATATAATATATTATAACCGGTCAAGTGCGATGCAACTTTCATTTTAAACATTATAGTTTTTACAAGGCTCTTGTTATCTTGACATTGTTGCTTTTTACAGTTTTAAAACGTTACGATTTACAACTTTTGGCCGTGCACTCAAATTCAAATGCCGCAATACTTGTGCACATACTTATAAACAAACGTTTGTTCTCTCATCAAATTTGAACGTTTAGCAGCCAAGGCGAGGCGTGAGCAAATATTGCATACAATTGATCGTCTGTATTGTCTAGCTGGCCGCTTCGCTGGTAATACTTGCTAAACCCGAATGATTCGCAGAAATAGATATCATATTTTTCATTAAATTCTAACACACTATAATATTTTAACTTGTTATACTTATTTTAAAAGTAGGTATTCACACCACGGTAACGTATTTTAAAACCAGTTATATTTTGAAATATAAGTAAATATGATTTCCTTTAAAATCATAATTATTTTATTTAAGCTACATATTTCTAGTTCAGTAAGTTTTATCCAATGTGTCGTAATTATTTAGAACTTACCTTACCTAACCTTTAGCAGTTAACGGGAACAAAAGAAAACAAACAATATTTTTATGTGGTAGAGCCATGCTGCAGCTCTACAGCTATATTTCGGTTGTAGCACGAATGGGTGACCACGACCGGGGAGGACAACGCTCTTACAAAGTAATAGCGTGAAGTAGCAGTTAAAAGCTGCTGTGTGAGGCATTTCATCGTGGTCCTCAGGGGTGATCGGTGATCACGCATTTACCATTTTGATTCTTAATCGAATATAGATGCAGATGTCTATAGACCATAGAATCCACTTACATTCAGGTGGACTACGTGCATATTTGTCAACGTTATTCCTTAAAAATTAACGAATGAATTAAAGACCATCCTTTATTATACATTATTTGATATGTATATTCTTTTTATATTTTCACAAACTTTAGGCGACACTATCATTAATCCGTTTACTCCTAATAAACCAAACTTTGGAAATCAGTATTTACTAAACTGTTTTGCGTAGGTAGGTAATGTTTTCATCAGAATAATTGCAAGTACGATTCGCGCCTTGAGGGTTCCGTATAAACATAATTTTGTATGTTATAATTCATCTATCCCGATATTTTAGGGAAGGTAAACACCCAACATCGCTCTTACGAAAAGGTAAAATAGATTGAAGGAAAAACATTAAATTTGCAGTAGTAAAAAATGTACTCCAAAACATCGTTCTACATAACGGTCGATGCTCCAAGCTCCAACTGCAACTAACCATTTTCGGATATTTTTATTTCAATGTGCTGCGTGATCTTGCTTCTTGCCAAATTTCGTGATCAACGGGAAGTACCTACCTTAAAACTCATCTAGAGTTTGCGAGTATCAAAATATGCGACAATAGTGACCGTATCTTTTGATTATGAGTTTCGATTAGAAGCCATCGATCACTAATAAAGAAATTAGTGATCGATGTTAGAAGCTATGTTTTTAATGAACGATTGTAATAAAACATGAAATACGCTTGAATATCCGACCGTATGTATATCTATGGGGATCAGTTTCTAGTTCAGGATTTTAGGTCGATATATTTTTTTAAATTAATTTTAAAATACCATTTTAGCGAAGTATTTACTATACTTCGTTAAAATGGTATTTTAAAATTAATTCTTAAAGAAAAAAAAGTGAAAAGTGATTCTTACTAGAGCTACACGAATGCATAATTTAAACTTCTGTTGTTTGGTTTCTATCAGGGGTGATTGAAGTAAAAACAGTGATTGTTAACCCTTAGTTCCACCGGCTTGTGTAGGTGCAGTTCTATATTTGTTTCTTTGGGTTTTGTTTTTTTTTTCTGAAATATCGCTATATTTATAACTAAGAAAATTCCTATATGAATTCCGACGTGGAGACAATCCATCTGCCTATTAACGAACGAATTGTGTGTTATTGGTTCAATCCACAGAACTCATAAAAATGCTCAGTGGTTCAATTATCTTTTTTCAGGAAATTTTGATCTCACAGTGAAACTCGGGCCTCCCGGGAAGGTTGTTGTGGAAACTGAAGCTAGTGGAATCAAATCCATCTCAAATAAAATATAGTTATTTTGATCATTGAAAGTATTCTCTGTGAGAATAATATATATGTTTCCTATCTTACGTGGTAGAGCGAAGCTGCAGCTATATTGTAGTTATAGTACGAACGGGTCCACTCGGTAGGGGCAGGACCACGCTCTCACAGAATACCTCAACTATTATTGCCCAAATTTATATATCAAAATTTAGATCATTTCTATGAAAATAATTTGTGCTTATTCAAAAAAATAATTTAAAACCAGTTTCGATATACCTACATAATATCTATATTTTTTTATTAGTATGCGTTTGTCGAATGAGAAATTTTCATCTTTATGAAGAGGATCTGGATGTGCATAAAAAAATGTTTAATGTGCATTAAAGATAATATAAATTAATTTAAGTATAGTCAAGGACTCTTGTTTGAAGGCGAATGCCTCGCTGAAAGCAATGTTGGCTTATTATACATGCCAATAACGTGACGTAATAAATGATGTTCCAATGATGTTCTTATCACAGCAGCACTCCATCCGCGTGGATAATATTTATTGCTGCTTCTTATGAGATAAAGCTTAATAATATTTTGTAACTGTTCAAACTTAAGTTTTTGTAATAATATATAATTAGTTTACGTGGTAGAGCCATGCTGCAGTTATATTAGAAGTATAGTTGTAGCACGAATGGTTCGGCTCGACCGGGGAAGGACCACGCTCTCACAGAATACCAGCGTGAAATAGTAGCTACATGCTGCTGTGTTTCGTATGGTGAGTGTTGAGAACCGGAGGCCCTTTTTACTGGAAACGAGGCATTCCATCTTAGACCTCACGGGTGACAACGCATCTGCATTTTGATTCATAATGGAAGATAGATGTATGTCTATGGGCCATAGCAACCACTTACCGTCAAGTGGACTGTGTGCTCGTTTGTCACCCTATCCAATAAAAAAATATAGAAAAACACAGACGCTCTTATTTAAAGATAATTTGGAATTTTAACCAAACATTTTCTTTGCGCGCATATAAGCATTTTATCCTATTAATAGTAAGTGCCTTGTTAAATATTTAAGAAACTGCTCGGCGTTAGAAAAAAAAATTCCCAGGGATGTTACGTTTCTTGTAAAACTCGTAAAATGAAACATTATCTAAGTACAAAATTTCATCCAAAGCGCTAGAGTCGTTTTCTAGAACGAATTACTACTATTTATATATGTATTGCCCGTAATAAATAACTAAAGGATGACTTATATTCATTTTTGTAATAATCCATTCATTTGTATATCTGATAAAATAAAATTACAATATCGAAAGGTATTTTTTGTAAACAATGCTAAGTTATGTCACACATTTTTTCAGAAAGACAATCTATACCTACATATAATAAATCTGTAGAAAAGTCGTATCTGTAATTCTAATATTTCCTGGAGAAAACAAGTCTAACAGACTAAGTTAAAGGTACTGAAGCCAAATTAGTGGTTTTTAGAGTTTTTGTTTGTCTGTCGTCTTTCTGTGTGTCTGTGTATTCAATATTCAGGCAAAACTACTGAACCAATATCCATGACATTTTCTATGTAGGTAGTTAGTAATCCGGGGCAACTTATAGGCTATTTTTTATTCGATTACGGAACTTGAAAAAAGATGCAAGTCTTAAACTTCTTTTAGATGTTATTTTTTATTATATAATGATCCTGTTAGTTAAAAGTATGCAGGATGACTGTTTTTTTTTTCAAGTAAATACCATATTTATAAATAAAGTTTCAAATTAGTAACCTTTGTTTAATAATTTGAAACTGCGCCGGTGATCTTCATTTTAGTTTTCAAAACACCGCCATCTATTACCAAATAGATAAAGTACATTTAACCTTCACTATCGAATATTATTAAATAATATAAAATATATTATTTAATAATATTCGATAATGAGATTTATAAAATTATTTTAAACTCCGACCGTTTATTTTTTAGCCTTTTCGTTATTTTATTTTAGAAGTACCGGTTGACCGAGCTTTGCTCGGTTTTTTATAATTCGTGTGTTTTGGAAATTATATTTAGATACAAATTACATACTGATGAAATATGAATAATATTTTTTGATCTTAGCGACATAATAGAAAAAACTGAACTGGTTATTTGAATAAAAAATCATGAGTGCAATTAGTTTAATTTAAAATTTCGTGTTTTTAAAAAATACAAAAAAGGCTCGAAAAAATAGATTTTCTCAAAAAAGAAAGGAACTTGAAAAAAAAAATTAAAAAAAGTTGGTCGGTCTGGGCTCGAACCGGGGTTTTACGATTCTGTGACCGCCCATTATACCAATTAAGCTATTTATAATCATTGACAATTTGTCAAAATTTACCTTCTTATTCTAACGATATTGTAGCAGTTTTTCATTGCCTAAAAACACGGACAAAAAGACATTTTCTAAAAATAAATCCTAGCTAGATCGATTTATTATCCCTGAAACCCCCTGGACACTAAATTTTATGAAAATCGTTGGAGCCGTTTCCGAGATCCCGATTTTATATATATATATATATATATATATATATATATATATAGGGATCTCGGGAGCGCTTTACAGTCGCTCTCCAACCTTCAATCGCTAATATTACTATATAGCATAGTTTTGGCTTTCATTATTTCATCTAATAATAGCGCCATCTACTTACTGCTAAATAAAATAAATGCCAATAAATAAACTTATGATTAGTCACTAATAAAATTAAATAATACAGGCTACTGAATTCTTATTTTCTTAGAATCAAAACTTTAAATAGGTACCCAGACCGGTGACGATTATCGAAATAATTTACCGCAATTACTACGTAAAATTATTAAACACACATAAAACTGTGGTTATGAGAGAAGTTCTTTAGTTGAATATATTGGGTGTCTATCAGCATAGCTTTAATTTCATCAACTTCATTTATTATCAAGTTGTCTGACGAAAATTATTAATTGCACCGTGAGGTTTTTAACTCTATTTGATGGACCAGCTTGTGGCATCATTGGATGTTTCATTATTCGCTAGATGTGGTCACCAATCATGCAAAAGCTTTGTGTCAGTTTTCATGAATTTTATTTAAACTTATACGAGAGCCGTGTAGCAGGCCGTAAGATATTATCATCGCCACGAGAGCAAAACGTGTACGATTCCCTCGAGGACAAATGAATCTGTTATCACAAGTCCTGTGAAGTGGTGAACAATTACTTCGAGGGAAAACCTAGATATTTGAGTAGTTAAAAGGTATTTTAATTGCAATTTGAACTGTCGATTTACTACGTTCTCGAAGGCGAGGAAAACATCACGAGGAAACCTGCATATCTGGTTCTCCAGTTGAGGTCATTCCGTGCGCAGTGACAACTTTTTTGACCAAAAATTGTCTACGGCCTGTGCCCATTATTGACGATGACGAGATGTAGGCTGCTACTTTTTTTTAACGGGGCAATAATGTATAGAATAGAACTCATCATCGTCATCATTACAGCCTATCAAAAGTCCGCATAGGCCTCCCCCATAAATGTTCAAATAGGCTGGATATTTACTACGACGGTATGAGGTGACAGATTCTCTTTCGTCGCCACAACAAGGCGAACATTTCTCTATTTCCGTTGATGTGTGTGGTTCTTGCCACTTTCACTGTGAGTTTTAACTTTTTTAATACTTTACAGTACCCATGGTTACGGTATGGTAATGATCACCATAGTTAACGAAGACTATAGGTAAGTCTCGCAGTGGTATGCCTGGGTTTAAATTTAATTTTAGTAACTATGGGATCCCAAGCAGATGGTAGCACCCAGACATGTTCTCTATTCAAATTATGATGTTTTTTTTTTAAATTGCAATAGCCTCGAAAATCATCCTTGGTAGGAATTTCGGTTCTTTTGCGAGGATTTATGGTCCATCAGATCTGATATAAAGGTTGGGACGATATTGAACATGTTGATATACTTTAGACTTCCTGGAGCGTCGGTGCTTTACATCAGCGATATGTTCTCTTATGCGGGTTTTTATGGATTTTTCATCCAAAGATGCGTATAAAACCCACGTAAAAAGTTAAAATTAATGCGATTAAATTCGTAAATTTAATTTTATTCCATCTGCAGTATTCGCGTGAATATGAGAAATCATTACAGAACTTCATTTATGCAATTTTGCAGTCTACTCGAACGTAAAAATATTATTAGCATTTATTTTATGGCGCTAATCAATATTGAAAGGGACCAATAATATGAATCAAACATCGGAAATAAACGTTATCGTAAATTAATAGACGACTATGAAATTCATCATTGTTTTGTTAAAACTCAACTAACTTTTATGATGAAAGAATGTAAAATGTAAATAACAATAAACATTAATATATTAAAATATATATATTTATGATAAAATAATAAAAATTTTCAAATGTAGAAATGTAAATGAAATTTTTATTCCAAGACAATTTGGCAATTGATAATTACGTTTCTTATGGATTTGGAAGACACGCCTGATATAAAAAATAGCAGGTGATTATAGACATAAGATATTATTAATGCAAATATGAAAAACTTATTTATTTACGTGTTCCTATAACATATTATATATTATACATAAACACTCACGCCTTTCACCCAGAGGGGTAGGCAGAGACTACGGACTTCCATTTGGCACGACCCTGACATACCCCTTTCGCCTCCTTTACATCCATATATGTACGCATACATGCTCGTCGGTTAAGGATACTTCTAACGTGGCCCATTTTCAAAATATCGCCAATTTGGTCGATAAACTTTTTTCTAGGGCGTCCCTTCCCGACAAAGCCGAAAAAAAGTAAACATACATATTATATCTATGCAGAATATCAATCATCCCGTACGTCTTTGAGAATTCAAAAAAAAATCTTTGACAAACAGACATAAAGAAGGTGACTCTAATACCGATTGAATTTTGTCAAATTTTAAACATTTGTTAATGTTGCTAAATTAAAGCCCACGCGGTCGAAGCCGCGCGTAAAAAGCTAGTAGTGAATAATTTTAAAATATTTAATAAGTTTATGCTAAATGTGTTATGCAATACTTAATACCTCATGTAATTTGTAATAGAAAAATAAATATGTTTTTAATTTTTTTTAATAATTACTTCCTCGTCATCATTACAGCCCATCACAAGTGCATTGCTGAACATAGGCCAAGAAACGCCACAAAGCAGTCCTGAGCCACCAGTATCTATAGACTTTACTTCTATAGTCGTTAATCCATCTACATATATAGTGGGGGTCTGCCCTAAACTTCGCTTACCGGTACGAGGCGGTATTCGTGAACCTTTCTTCTCCACCGGTTGTCAGTTCTTTGAGTTGTATGGCCGGCTTATTGCCACTTCAGCTTACTGTTCCATTGCGCTACGTCGGTTACTTGGTTCTATAGGCATACTTCATACAGTTTGTCCTTTTGAGGGATTAGTATTCAAATAATAAACATTTTTGAAAATATTCTTAACAAGTGCAGGTAAACATTTTGAACGTTCATAGAGAAGCATTTAAATTGTTACAGGTTACAGCCTTCATATGAACCTCAGCAGAGCACATACCTTTCCATATTTCTGATAAGGTTACACACAACATAAGTCTGCCGCGCTGTTCCAGTGCGCGTTGTCGAACTTCACATGCATCGGAAAATTTAATACCTCAGATGTAGGTTTCCTCAAGTTGTTTTCCTTCTCTGCCAAGCACTTTGTAAATTAGCACTTAAATTGAAATTAAAAATTTCATTGGTGGCGTTGGGGATACAAACTGTTAAAGATTACATAAAATTAAATAAAAAGAAAATTAATGTGTGGTGGTTAAAAATAATAACGTTATTAATGTTATTTTAAATTACGAAGTCACTTTTGTTGATATTTGATGTAACATAAATTTTATATTTGTAGCGATATAGCCATTCAATCTATATAACCCTTTAACGTAAAATGCCAAGAGCCTTCATTGCGAACTCTACGTGATAAACGTTCAAACTTGTCATCACTTAAACATGCGGATATTGTAGTAGAAAAGTTCTGTTAGTAAACTATGCGTTGGTCGGTTATTGTGCGGCAGCCCGGCGGAATTACCGGTTTTCTATTACCGGCGGGCGGTAGATCAACAGATTGACACCGTCCACCTTTGCTTTGTACCCACAACTCAATAAAACTATAATGGGATTCCATCAAGCCGGAGTAAACCAGTCGAAACCGGCCGACCGCTGGCAAACTTTTTTCTGTGTTTATTTTTTGCGCGGTCTTTTGTTTATGCAACTTTTGACCTCTTACATTTTTATTAAAGTGAAAAGAACTCGACTGTTGTACACAACCGTTTTTGGTTACCTTTGTATGTTTTATTTTGGGAAGGTTTTTGTACTACCGTTGAACAACATAAATCTTTTTAACAAATTAGTTATTCATTTACCATAATGGTAGGTACATTTACATTACAATATTAAAAATACTACTATTGACAATATTACATTACCTACCAAGTGTGGTTATTAACTAGAACGGTAGGCTTGACCAACAGTGGACTTTAACAGGCACATAAAAATATATTGATAACACAGAGAGCGCGCCGCGGTTATTGTTTTCTGTAGGCTGTTTTTAAAATGAAAATGCATGTCGTGGAACAACATAGTGGAGAAGCTCAAGACAAACGTGTTAAAGATGAATTCACGAGTCCTAGTAAATTAACTTCCTAAGTAAAAATAACTATTCGAATTAGAAAATTGAACACAGCAATTTTTAATTGAACTGAACATTTTAAACAGCCATTACGTTTACGTGTAATACCTTATTATTACTGAAAAAGTATTTGGCATGGAAAGAAAAGTATATAATATTATATAACATATATTTTTCAGTTTGTATTATACCTAGATGGATGGCTTAGCAATTTCCTTAATTCCGACAGCTTGCGGGACTTGTTCCCCACAAAATGTGTTCTGCTGCGGAAATTACGTCTGTACCTATATGGTTGTTGTTTAGCTAGCATATGTAATTCTGTTTCCCTAATTTGTCTCACTACTATCATGAATCAAAAATAAACTTTACTTTGTTATAAGATTTTAACTCTTAGTTATTGTATTCGCACTTGTTAGTTATCATCATAGAATACTATAATATATTATAGTATTCTATGGTTATCATGATCACATTAACATTTAGTAATACCTGAAAGGTTAAAACGCAAAAATATTGTAGGCTAAATGCTTAATAGGTACTCATAATTATCAAATCGTTAAGATAAGAAATTTCTATTATTTAATATAAGAAAATAGACTGAAATATATTTTAGTATATTACTGTGGAATCTCGATAATTCAAATTGCAAGGGATATGCTAAAAATGAGTTTACGACTTGACAAGAATTTTGCAATACAAAGGATTTTTAGGAAAATTTCATCTTTCTAAGTATAATTTTCGAGTTGCAGTGTCAAAGCTAAATAAAAATTTGACTAAATTCGGAAAAATCGGTAATGCGTAATGTGATACCATGTCTTTTTTCTTCATACCACTTTATATCGCATGATAACGTCTAAATTTTCACGTAAAGTCGTTCTTGTTTAGTACTCATGATGTTGCTAGTTAGCCAAATAAGTATTGACCGATACAATGAGCCCAATCTTAAACAAAATAATAAGAGTTAAAATAATAATATCTATAAGTTACGCAGGTGTGTTAAATAGAAAGTTTAACAAATGTATTCATTCATTGTACGAGTACAAAATAACCCACGACAGAACAGAAGCAACAAACATTCATTTTGGATTTTGTTGCTATGAGTTCGGGGAATTCCGAGTAATACGTCAAATTATGTTTTACTAATTTCAACTTTGGGAGTCTGTTTTTTGAAGTTTGAGTTATAGAGTATAAATATGTATCAATTACCTCGCAAGGAAATAACTAAATTCCACTTCCGTCAAGCCACCGCACTCATAATAAATAGTTAAGACCGACTTCAAAAGTTAAAAATAATAAAATGCGGAAATTATTGTATTACTAAAAACTAAATTGTTTTAATTTTTACATGTACTCAAATTGTGATGATCAAATAAATAGCTTTTCTCTTTTTTGTTCTTAAAACCGCCAAATAATATTTGTTTTTAATTTTTTATATTTAATTTTCTTTTCGGTTTTAAATTGTGTATAATTTTACCAAAGTGTTATGATATAAAGTTTGACACAGAGCTTAGGTTTTACCATTTTACATTCGTTGGTAAAAATAGAACGTCAACTTATCATGTGAAAACCGATAGATTGAGATCACTTTTTATGCTCATCGGGTAAAACATGTCAAACTATTTTAATAAGCTAGTTTTGTTTTGAGCACATCACGTTAATTATACTTAACATTATCATATTCTGATATCTCAACAAGTTCATACCCATGTTATCTCAAAATACAGTTAGCTAGCGCGGAAAGTTCATTAAAGTTTTTATTTAATATCGTTCCGTGATCTGGCCTACTTTCTCTTAATTCCTTCCATCATAAACGGCTACAAATAGTTCCACTCCATTCTTTATTGTTTCTTATACATAGGACGTATAATTTTTCAGCAATATAAGTACAAACTGTTCTGTTCAAAGCAAATACCGAATTTAGGAACGGATGTGATACAATTCACCAGCACATTTTAAACTTCAAGCGGATCTTTCGTGTAAACATTAAAAGAAAGAACTCTCGACAGCTCGAGAAGGATTGCCGCAGGCTTACGTCTCTGAACAGCCATTCACCCCTCCTTATAAACAAACGATGCACTTAGAGACAGTTGGTGTATAGCCGCATACCTATCTTAAAATAGTCTCCACTATCTAAGATCGATGTTTTTTTATAATGTTCACGTTTTGGGTTTTTATATATCACTTCATATGAATTGTTTGCACTTGAGGTTTCCTTTGTTTCTTCGCCAGTTTTATATTAAAATGAAAAATGAGCACAGAGTTTGCTTAGCAGTAAGTGCAACCCGAGCACATCTATAACAAGCTTCGAACAAGGTAAGGTTGCTCGTCACTTCTGAAGACTTACAGAAATGAGGTTAAATATGTTCTTATTATGAACCGCGGCTGCTTGCGTCGAGAAACCTACTTTTGTTGATGTGTTAGAGTAAGTTGTTTATACTTCATCTAGTCTAGTGGAAGATCAGCCTGCACTATTCTTACTAGTAGGAAGATGCCAATTCAAGTTCTTTATGTCCTGGTGTCTCAAGTTTTAAAAATATTGTAAATTGGTAAAATATAAGAGAAAGAGTCGCGAAGGACTATTGCTGTCGCGTGCTTAGGTAATACATGTGACCTTTGCTGCTTGTGGGGTTTTGTCTGCTTATAAAGTTTAATTTTGTATATTCTTATTATCAAAACCTGATTCTTTTTCTATATTGTATGAATGGCTTTTAAATTGTCATGAAAGAGGAGCTTCTTTGGCCATTTGTTTTTCTGGTGGATGGTAGAGTAAATCTCATTTTGAAACTACGGTAGGTTAAAAACATGTTAGCGATTAGAGCAGAGCGAACGAAAGGACATTGTTAAATATGTCCTATGAATCAACACTTATGAAACTTTTGCAATAATTAGTCGTTTTTTTTATTAATTTATATTACAATTATTGCAATAGAATGGACACTTCATAATTTCAAAACATTTTAAAAAGTTCGTTTAAGTTTCGTTCTTCCGTTCACAAAACCTCAAGATAAGGAGAATAATTCTGTGCATGAAATTCTCTTTTACAGCACTTGTTTAACAATTTCCGTAAAAATTAAATCTGTAAGAAATATGAAACTAAGAAATTATTTGGTAACGATTATAATGATAAAATCATACTATAATTACCTAACGTATTTTCATTTAATTTGATATCACAATCCGCATGTTCAATTAAGACGTAGTTATGCAAAGGGAGTGCTTGAAGACGTTAAGACGAAAGACTTTTGAAGTTTTGATTGATTTTCTGACTATTGAGGTTATTATAAAATTACTATGTAGTGGCGGTGTAAGAATATACACTACCCCATATCGTGCCGTGGATGTCGTAAGAGGCGACAGAGAGAAATAACCTAGAGGGACAGCAGAGTTTTGCAAATAACAACTAGAAGATAAAATAGAAACTACGGTTGCCAACCCGTCTGGCAAGCGTGGAAACTATGCCAAATATCCTATATGAGACAATCTATGGAGAGGCCTATGTTCAGCGGTAGACTTTTAATCATCATCATCATCATTACAGGCCTTCACAAGTCCACTGCTGAACATAGGCCTACCCCAAGTAACGCCACAAAGCACGGTCCTGAGCCACCTGCGTACATACTTTTGATATCGAGACTTTTAATAGGCTGTAATAAATAGAGAGGAATTGAAACGAATAGGCGTTATTTCATTGTTACTGAAAATTTTTCTCTGCGATAAAATGTGTAAATTTTCCACTCAGAGCAATCGCCACTAGTCACCAACAGCGTTCACAAGCTCGACTTACTTATTTCACCGATATTAAGTAAATCCTCACTTGATTTGACCTATTTGTGAGTCTTGTTTGCTAAATGCACATAGGTTAAGCGTCGGTCCCTGTAGCATAAACAATAATTGATGACGAAACGGCCCACGGAATGCCTGCCCGCAAACCGGAAACCGGGCCGCGTTACCGTTAACGACGCAAAATTAGAATAGCCGCTTAAAATGTCTGTGATAAAACTACTGTTAGGTACCATTTAATTTCGTAGAACCACCAATTTTGGTGACATTGTGCTTAGAAGTAAAATAACAGAAATTCGAATACTCGTAATCGTAACATTACTTACTTCGAACTAGCAATAATTAGGAACCGCTATTCCATAGGTGAGCATTGCGGAATGAAATAAATAATTGGACCCAATATCATACATAGATCATAGAAAAACCGTCAAAGCTATTTCTGGGATTAATATTATATATTTTGTAGTTGAGTAATAATTTGCTTAATGGTTTCTTATATTATTATAATTTATAGAATAGGGATGATAAAAAGCACACAGTCCACCATATGTTTAAGTGGATGCTGTGGCCCATAGACATCTACATTTATCCTCGGTTAAAAATCAAAACGCAGATGCATTGTCACCCCTGAGGACTAAAGTAGAATGCCTCTTTTCTAGCAGAAAAGATTTCCTGGATCTCTACACTCATCATAAGAAAAACAGCAGTATTAAGCTGCTATTTGACGCTGGTATTCTGTGAGAGCGTGGTCCTTCCCCGGTCTTGCCGACACATTCGTGCTACAACCATAATATTGCTGCAGCGTGACTCTACTACGTATATATGTTGTATTCAAATATTATAATTGAATAGAACGTCAAAAGTTAAAAATAAAATCTGTAAAATTAGTTGTATTCCATAACAATTTGCTGTTGGTTTCGGCATTAGGTATAATGTAGAATTTTATTTGGAAAACCCATCATTTGGACGATGCAAAGGCCCCTTTATTTTTGCCTTTCAAATAATTAGAGTTGAAAACCTGTCCTTTATAAATCTGTAATATAAGAAGATCTTTTCAGAGTTTCGCGTTTCCAAGTTTCCTACAATTTTTCCATGCTTAACAAGGTGCCTTAAAGGTTACACACACTTTTTTGAAAATTATTCCTTCTTTTTATTTTTTAGACTTTATTTTAAAACCATAAGTTTATATATAATCGCTATAATAAATCGCTGCAATACATTGTGTAGGGATGCACAAAGACGCCATATTCACAAATCCGTCGAAAGCGGCGACGCAGCCAAAGTTTGGAAGTTTCTTCAGTCTCTTGGAGTTGGTAAAACATCCAATAATTCTCCTCATCATAATGTTGATGTTGAATTCCTTAACAAATATTTCACCTGTTCTAATATATAGATATTTAGATAAAGACCGGACTCTGAGTATTCTTTCTTCAATACCAACTCCTGATTTTCCACCGTTTAATTTCTCTCCTTTCACTGATAGTGATGTTAAAAAGAACATTTTGTCCATCTCGTCCAATGCCGTGGGTGATGACAATGTTAGTCGTAACATGATCTTACATATCCTAGAATTTGTTACTCCTATCCTCACCCATATCTCGAATAAATCCATCTCCTCTTCAAAATTTCCTGATGTTTGGAAAAGTGCACTTGTAACGCCTCTCCCTAAAAAAGCCCATGCTTTGCATTTTTCCGACTTTCGTCCTATCTCAATTCTCCCGTTTTTATCCAAACTCCTGGAGAAACTAGTTTTCTTTCAGTTAAATCTCTACCTAAATAGAAATTGTATCCTGGATCCTCTCCAATCTGGTTTCTGATCGGGTCATAGTACGACAACAGCGTTGGTTAAAGTTACCGATGATATTCGACGAGGTATGGATAACAAACAGCTCACTGTGTTGGTATTGCTTGATTTTAGCAATGCGTTTAACACTGTTGATTTTGACATCTTATTGAGTGTGTTACGTTCTATTAACATATCTCCTCCGGTGATTGGCTGGTTTCATAGTTATCTTTATGGCCGACGGCAGCGTGTTCGCATCGAAGATGAGTTCTCATCTTGGTGCGAATTACGGGCTGGCGTGCCTCAAGGTGGTGTGCTGTCTCCTTTACTTTTTGCTATATTCATTAATTCTATCTCTCAAAATATTGCTTCTCTCTATCACATGTATGCAGACGATCTCCAAATCTACACTCAGTCAACTCTGTTAAATCTGCCTTCTGCTGTTGCCACCATCAACAATGACTTAGCGGCGATAAACCAGTGGAGTCGGCGTTATGGTCTAAAAATTAATCCGTTCAAGTCCCAGGCTATAGTTATTGGTGGTGGAGGGATGGTCTCCAGAGTTGACTGGAACAACCTACCCTCGGTGACATTAAATGACGTTGTCATACCCTACAGTAAATCTGTAAAAAATCTGGGGATATATCTAGATTCTACCTTGTCGTGGTCGCAGCAGTTAAAACAAGTGAGCAAAAAGGTGTTTGCTACTATGGGTTCACTTCGTCGTTTACGTTCTTTTCTCCCCATTCCCACCAAGATTATGTTAGCACAATCCTTACTTCTCTCTATTCTCGATTATGCGGACGCAAGTTACCTCGATTTAACTGAAGACCAACTGAACAAACTTGAGCGAATTCAAAATATTGCAATTACGTTCATATTTGGTTTGCGCAAATATGATCACATGATCATATCCGAATATCGCTTACAGCTCAAGTGGTTACCCATTCGCTTTTGCCGGAATTTGCAAACTGTATCTCTTCTGTACTGTGTGTTATTCAATCCTTTGACTCCAAGCTACTTGAAGGAAAACTTTAAGTTTCTTGGTCATGATCGACCTGATAGAGTTCTTCGGTCAGCCGGCGAACTAATTCTAGAACCATGTTCTTTTCGAACCAAATTTATGAAATATTCTTTTACGAGCCAAGCCATAAGGTTATGGAATGAACTTCCACTCCAAATTCAACGTGCACAAACTTTGGAAAGTTTCAAAAGTGACGTCAAGAAGCATTACCTAACACTTTGTGGTTATTGATAACCAATTCTAGCAACAGATAGTTATTCTGTGTTTTTCTTTTTTGTTTTATATTTATTTATTTATTATCTATGTATACATATGTATGTGTATATATTTATATAAATAAACCTATTTATTAATATGTATGTTTATTTTGTTATTTTTTTTAATGTATTATCGTGGTATTTTAACAAAATATAGTTTAATGATTTCTTAAATTTACGCGAACACTACACATTGAATAAAACTAAATTTACGGATTTTATCGCGTTTATTTCACTACTTTTACTTATTTTTAATTCCCGACGTTTCGGGTGCTTTACAGCAACCATGGTCACGGGGGGGACTGAGATGTTTGACGTCCCAATGTCATAGTTAGTCCGGCTACCTTCAGTTTTTGAATATTAATTTTTGGTCCGATTTACGCAAAACGAGCTTATAGTATCATGAAGTCTTGCAGTGGTATGCTTAGGTTTGGGTTTAATTTTGTTAATTATAGGATCCCAAGCAGGTGGCAGCACCCATCCATCTTCTCTATTGAAATTTGGATGTTTTTTAATTTCAATAGCCTCGCGTATCATCCTTGGTAGGAATCGGTGTTCTTTTGCGAGAATTTTGATAAACCAAAAATTTGTGGTGTCGTAAATCGGACCAAAAATTAATATTCAAAAACTGAAGGTAGCCGGACTAACTATGACATTGGGACGTCAAACATCTCAGTCCCCCCCGTGACCATGGTTGCTGTAAAGCACCCGAAACGTCGGGAATTAAAAATAAGTAAAAGTAGTGAAATAAACGCGATAAAATCCGTAAATTTAGTTTTATTCAAAATATAGTTTAGTTTATTTAGATATTAGAATGTAAGTGTAACATAAAACGCACCACCTCCTACTGTTCTTAATTCCAGTTTCTCCTTAGCCCAAAGGTTGTCTGGAAGAGATCGCTCTTTAGCGATAAGACCGCCTTATTGTACATACGTATATATTAAGTTTCCTCTGTAATGTATTTATTCGTTGTATATGTGTGGTGTACAATAAAGTATATACTACTACTACTATATACATATATCTCCTTTAAAATTATACGGTAAAAAACCATCAATCCTATACTATTAAACGAGCAATTCTTGTATATATGTATATATATATATAATCGGGATCTCGGAAACGGCTCCAACGATTTTCATAAAATTTAGTGTCCAGGGAGTTTCGGGGATAATAAATCGATCTAGCTAAGATTTATTTTTAGAAAATGTCTTTTTGTCCGTGTTTTTAGGCAATTAAAAACTGCTACAATATAGTTAGAATAAGAAGGTAAATTTTGACAGTTTGGTAATGATTATAAATAGCTTATTGGTATAATGGGCGGTCACAAAATCGTAAAACCCAGGTTCGAGCCCAGACCGACCGACCGACTTTTTTATTTTTTTTTCAAGTTTCTTTCTTTTTTGAGAAAATATATTTTTTTCGAGCCCTTTTTTTAGTATTTTTTAAAAACACGAAATTTTAAATAAAAATAATTGCACTCATGATTTTTTATTCAAATAACCAGTTCAGTTTTTTCTGTTATGTCGCTAAGATCAAAAAATATTATTTATAATTCATCAGTATGTAATTTGTATCTAAATATAATTTCCAAAACACACGAATTAAAAAAATCGAGCGAAAAATACCGAGCAAAGCTCGGTCAACCGGGTACTATCATTAAAAAGTATCTAATATCTGATTTAATTCGATGCATTCCAACTCTAGCGTGCAACTAGGTCACATTCTGATATAATATATATATATAATTATACTTATTGGCTTCACTTTGCACTGGTAACACGCACAGCGTGTACTCAAAACAACTCCACATACAAGTGTATTGTGTATATTATATTAAACTTTAGTATTTCATATCAAACGTATTTTAGAATCGAACGTGAGTTTAAATGAAACAATTTTTTGTTTCGAATTCCAGACGATTGTTTGGAATATAATGCGAAACTGATGAGCGGTTTGTGGAATTCGGTAGGATTGGTTCCGCAATTACTTTTTATCTGCATAGTTTTGTATTTCTTACTTGTTAATTTTACATATTTGTACATAGTTTTCTCTTAGAATCTTACTTTTGTGTCAAATGAAATGTAAAAATAAATATTGAAACAACCTTTTTTAACAATTGTATTGATTAGTTTTCTTTAAAGCTAATATTATAAATCTTAATATATGTATATAAGTTACGTGTTACGTTGTTTGTCCACGATGTACTCCTAAACTAATTAACCTATTTTAATCAAATTTGCACACAGTGTGCAGTTTGATCCAATTAGAGAGATAGGATAGTTTTTTTTGCCCATGAATGACCCACAATTTTTTTGCGAATTTAAGGATTTTTAATACGACATGACAGAGTCGTCGAAAAGGGCAGAACAACGTCTGCCTGGCAAGCTAGTATGTAGATATATATTACTAATGTTATACTTGTCATACACGTTGCTATTATCATTCACTCATAGCTTTTAGCGTGTATATTTGCAATCTAGCCTTAACTTTCGATTCGTTCTGTTTGTTTTTACACGTATTCCAGGAATCAGGAAAGAAAATTGAATATTTAAAGAACCGTTTTTTTTAATGAAAATTATTTTCTAAATAATATTTAATATTTATGCAAAGTTGGATCCGTTTCGTATTACGTAAAATGTGAGCGTGTATATTTGCAATCTAGCCTTAACTTTCGATTCGTTCTGTTTGTTTTTACACGTATTCCAGGAATCAGGAAAGAAAATTGAATATTTAAAGAACCTTTTTTTTTAATGAAAATTATTTTCTAAATAATATTTAATATTTATGCAAAGTTGGATCCGTTTCGTATTACGTAAAATGTGAGCGTGTATATTTGCAATCTAGCCTTAACTTTCGATTCGTTCTGTTTGTTTTTACACGTATTCCAGGAATCAGGAAAGAAAATTGAATATTTAAAGAACCGTTTTTTAATGAAAATTATTTTCTAAATAATATTTAATTTTATGCAAAGTTGGATCCGTTTCGTATTACGTAAAATGTGAGCGTGTATACAGGGTGGCCCAAAAGTCGTGGATCAAACGCAACTAGGGGTTAGATGGGGTCATCAGCTGCAAAAAGTTGTTCTACGGGAGGTCCTTAAAGTCAACCCCTGCAGAGTTATAATTTATTTTGTGTTTTTATGAGAAAATTGACTTTTTTTTAACTAATTCTTATTAGAATGCCAAAAAATAAATATCCTCTATCTTTTTTATAATTTTCACTAGATTGGTACTGATGAGTCCTTGCGTTAGACATGCTATTTATGGTTGTTTATTGGGTGTGTTGAAGATAATGTTAAGTTTTACGATTATTATTTTTCTCAAATCATAACTTTTTATTTACTTCGGACCCCACTGTGAAAAAAAATACTCTACCGAAAAGTGACCTTGTATTACAAGTTTTGGCGCATTTAATAGGGATTCTGAAAAGGTATTACACATGGTTATGTGTGGTTTTGATATCTTTTTAGGATGATTATTCATGGCAAGGCCAAAGTTAACCCAACCATAAAACTCGGTTAGGCTTATTTAAAAATAAACTAGAATTAATACAATTAATGACAAAGACTCTCTGCCTCTCTTTTACACTAACTGTTTAATCCTTTGTCAGTAAAAGGCCGGTTGGCCCGTCAGTTCAGGTAGCGATATCTTTTCTAGGAAACAAAAGGCTGGGCCGGCAGGGGCGGGGGTTGGGGGATGCGCTAAATAAATAACTCCCTTCCTGCCTGTGGGTACGCACGTGTTCTTTTTCTCGGTTTTACGACGACTTGTGACCAGTTTCTTTCCTTTGACCTACGCTTTGTTTTTCGGACTTGTGATAGATTGCCTACCTGTGACCAGTGCTGTGTGAATCGGACGGATTGGCTACAAAAGTGGACAGATGGCTGCTGCTAGGAGAGAATACACCCAACGGGAGTATGCAGAAATGCATTACCTGTATGGCTTTTGCGACGGTAATGCCCGGGCTGCTGCCAGGGAATATCGTCAACGCTACCCTAACCGTGATCGTTTTCCGGATTACAGGGTCTTTATGCGCGTACATAATTCGTACATGGAGGGAGTCTTACCCGGTCAGCATGCTATGAGAGCAGGCAGACCAGTGATGCAATTTGAAAATGAAGATGAAGTGCTGAGAGAATTAAGATTGGATCCTAGTATAAGTCAACGCCAAATATCCAGTAATATCGGGATTCCAAGATCGACGGTGCAACGTGTCATTAACAGAAAAAAATATCACGCCTACCACGTGCAAAGGGTGCAAGCTTTGCTGCCCGGTGACTATGAACCTAGAGTGCGGTTTTGTAGAGAGATGCTAAGATATCACAGAGAAGATCCGCAGTTCTTTAACAGGGTTTTATGGATTGATGAGTCAACTTTTAGAAGAATGGGAGTATTCAATATCCACAATCTACATTTTTACTCCAGAGTAAACCCCCATATCATAAGAAATGATCGATTCCAGAATCTGTTTGGTATTAACATGTGGGCTGGTATAATTGGCCGGCAGTTGGTGCTGCATGAAATGCCAGCAAGGCTGAATGGTGCTCAGTATTTAAATTTTTTGCAAAATAATTTAAACCATATTCTTAACGAAGCTGAAGTTCCAGAAGAAAGAATAGCAGAAATGTGGCTGCAACATGATGGCGCCCCGCCTCACTACGCTCGAGCAGTCAGAGATCATTTGAACGAGCGCTTCCCCAACCGGTGGATTGGTCGAGGCGGACATGTTGCGTGGCCACCCCGGTCGCCCGATTTAAATCCATTAGATTTTTTTCTTTGGGGCTATTTTAAAGAAATAGTTTACCAAGGAGAGAACAATAGCGAACAAGAACTACGACAAAAGCTCGAGTTTGCTAGAGTACAAGTAACTAACAACAGAAGTGCATTCCGTAGGTTACGTAGGAATTTTATTAGACGGTGCAGATTATGTATTATGGTCAGAGGCAGGAATTTTGAGCATTTATTGTAAAATGTTTTGCTTAATAAAACAATTATTTCACAATCGTTGCTTTGTTTTTTCGTCCTAGAAAGATATTAGAGCCACTCATGGCCATGTGTAATACCTTTTCAGAATCCCTATTAAATGCGCCAAAACTTGTAATACAGGGTCACTTTTCGGTAGAGTATTTTTTTTTCACAGTGGGGTCCGAAGTAAATAAAAAGTTATGATTTGAGAAAAATAATAATCGTAAAACTTAACATTATCTTCAACACACCCAATAAACAACCATAAATAGCATGTCTAACGCAAGGACTCATCAGTACCAATCTAGTGAAAATTATAAAAAAGATAGAGGATGTTTATTTTTTGGCATTCTAATAAGAATTAGTTAAAAAAAGCCAATTTTCTCATAAAAACACAAAATAAATTATAACTCTGCAGGGGTTGACTTTAAGGACCTCCCGTAGAACAACTTTTTGCAGCTGATGACCCCATCTAACCCCTAGTTGCGTTTGATCCACGACTTTTGGGCCACCCTGTATTTGCAATCTAGCCTTAACTTTCGATTCGTTCTGTTTGTTTTTACACGTATTCCTGGAATCAGGAAAGAAAATTGAATATTTAAAGAACCGTTTTTTTTAATGAAAATTATTTTCTAAATAATATTTAATATTTATGCAAAGTTGGATCCGTTTCGTATTACATAAAATGTGAGCGTGTATATTTGCAATCTAGCCTTAACTTTCGATTCGTTCTGTTTGTTTTTACACGTATTCCAGGAATCAGGAAAGAAAATTGAATATTTAAAGAACCGTTTTTTTAATGAAAATTATTTTCTAAATAATATTTAATATTTATGCAAAGTTGGATCCGTTTCGTATTACGTAAAATGTGAGCGTGTATATTTGCAATCTAGCCTTAACTTTCGATTCGTTCTGTTTGTTTTTACACGTATTCCAGGAATCAGGAAAGAAAATTGAATATTTAAAGAACCGTTTTTTTAATGAAAATTATTTTCTAAATAATATTTAATATTTATGCAAAGTTGGATCCGTTTCGTATTACGTAAAATGTGAGCGTGTATATTTGCAATCTAGCCTTAACTTTCGATTCGTTCTGTTTGTTTTTACACGTATTCCAGGAATCAGGAAAGAAAATTGAATATTTAAAGAACCGTTTTTTTAATGAAAATTATTTTCTAAATAATATTTAATATTTATGCAAAGTTGGATCCGTTTCGTATTACGTAAAATGTGAGTGTGTATATTTGCAATCTAGCCTTAACTTTCGATTCGTTCTGTTTGTTTTTACACGTATTCCAGGAATCAGGAAAGAAAATTGAATATTTAAAGAACCGTTTTTTTAATGAAAATTATTTTCTAAATAATATTTAATATTTATGCAAAGTTGGATCCGTTTCGTATTACGTAAAATGTGAGCGTGTATATTTGCAATCTAGCCTTAACTTTCGATTCGTTCTGTTTGTTTTTACTCGTATTCCAGGAATCAGGAAAGAAAATTGAATATTTAAAGAACCGTTTTTTTATGAAAATTATTTTCTAAATAATATTTAATATTTATGCAAAGTTGGATCCGTTTCGTATTACGTAAAATGTGCTGTTAAGCTTATCCACGAATTCACTATATTTCATTTTGCTATTTAGACACGACTCTCTAATGCTTATAAGTATACTCTGTTTATTTTACACATAGAATACTATAATACATACATAATTTTACATTATATAATCCATATTTCACGTAACATCAACACAGGGTGGCAAATACCTCCCCAAGAACGAGCCAGCCAGCGATATATAATAAAATAAATATTATTATAATATTTTCCATAGTATGTGCTAATTCTTTGAAATTAGTAAGTTCTGCGATATCAAACCGCAGACGGGTTTGTGATATTGAGAACTGATATTCTTGCTTTGGTAATTCTGCTAAAAAAATAAACAGCCTGTTAAATTTGAAACAAAATTACTAAATTGATTTTTCACCATGAGTCAGTCGCTAGAAACTCCTCAATTTAGAACTCTTTATTGCTCTTATGAACTTCCAAATCTATACCGGTTCGCAAATACAAGCCCTTCTAAGATAAGAACCGGTAAATACTCTTGTGTCTTTTTTTAATACCATGTTATGATTTACAATTTATTTAATTATAAATTATGAATCTGCAGGGTCAGCATTTAAGGTCCTGCCTGCATATTACAAATTACAATGCAAGTAATTATGAACAGGTTTTTGTTTTAGCATCATATTAATATTTAAAAGCCAAGGCAATAACAGTTTTTATAGTTTATGTGTTTGTACCCGAATTCAACGACGCGACGGTACGAACACGAATCTTCTATAAAATAATTACGTTCACTATTTCAGGATTTGTTTATTGAAAATTATGGTTAGTCCGACCTTTAACGTTTACATTGTTTATAATTTCAATCATGGTGCAACGGTAAATTATTTTACATAAATCGTTCTTGCGACCATGTCAGGCGTTGAACTCGTTCACCTTCGATAGAACTGGAATATACGTTATAACTTATAAGCCCTTACGTACTGTCTCAATTCGTAGGTCAGCGATACCATTTTTAGCTATGTGTTAATTAAATTACGAAACGATGACGTATTATTAATTTCATATTCATCACGCTGTTTAAAAAAAGATTAATATTGTCCGGTATATCATAAGTTACTATAGTCTTTGTGGTATTAAAAACTTTATTCTAAAGTACGCTATACGTAATATAACCGTATTAAAGTTATGGTGATAAAAATAAAGCTTGTAAACAGGAAAATTGTACGAAATCGTTGTGTAATTTAATTCGTGGTAACATTAATAAAATATTAGCAAGTATAAAATTAGGCGAAGTTGTAAATAAATACGTTGGAATGTTATAACATGAAATATTTCGCAATAGCTGTTGCGTTTCGGAGAGTCAGGCGCACATCTGGATCACTTCACGGGTGTGAAACAGTTGTTACTTAATGAGAATTGGAATATTTCGTGGGAAGTTCACTTCAAGCAGCGGTCTTACATTGTTTTAATACTTAAAATTAACGTGTGATCTTAATTTAATTTTTAATACTATGTAGGATGCTTGTGAAGGGTTAAGTAATAAATGTATATCAGATATTATTTATGCGTGGTAAAGTCATGCTGCGGTTATATACCGTTTCATAGTTACAGTTGTACCACGAATGGATCGACTCGATCGGGAAAGGACCACGCTCTCACAGAATTCCAGCCTTAAATAATAGCTTAATGCTGCTGTGTTTCGTATGGTGAGTGTAGAGAACCGGAGACCCTTTTTACTGGAAACGAGGCATTCCATCTTAGTCCTCACGGGTGACAACGCATCTATATTTTTATTTGTAATCGAGGATAGATGTAGATGTCTATGGGCCACAGCAACCAATTACCATCAGGTGGACTATGTGCCAGTTTATCACCCTATCCTATAAAAATGAAATTTACTTTTATAATAACTCTTTGTCACAGTATATTGTTTGTAAACACAAGTGTTGTTGTTATAGAACTTAGGTATAACGATTTTGTAACCTTGTGAATTAAAACCTTTTTATCCAGTTTAATATAATAGATAAATGTATCGTTTTTACCAGCTGTAACATTAATGTAGACTGAAGCTGATGATAACAAGTTTAAAGTCACTGTGTGTGCGCACGCACGAACGCACGCGTGCGTGTGTGCGTGCGTGTGTGTGTGTGTGTGTGTATGTGAACTTTACATGTATGATAATCTTCATCCTCATAAGACGAAACTTGCGCAATTTACGTATACATAACACATTTTCGTCATAAATTAATTAATAAACATGAACCCGTGTTTAAATATTTTTAAATTTGTATAATATATAGCCAACACATTAAATTCCAGTTCCTCCTAATGACACTTTAAATATTTACCATAGACATTCCCGACATCCCTGAGGACATCAAAAAACTGCGTGCGCTGCAGATCGCGGACTTCAGCAGCAATCCGATCCCGCGGCTGCCGGCCGGCTTCAGCCAGCTGCGAGCGCTCACCGTGCTTGGCCTTAATGACATGTCGCTCACCAGCCTACCGAGTGACTTTGGAAGGTAAGAACCTTATTATATTTCTATTTTCTAAAGCTCAAAGATGTCATTGCGTGCAAATCACAAAGGTAGCATAATATCGACTCATACAGGGATATGGGTGTTTTAAAATTTAGTTCACAATAGTTATATAGACTTATTTTATTTTACAACTCCCATCCGCAACCTTTCTTTGCACCGGCTTACTTAAGCTAACAAAAAAACAACTACATATACCAAGAGTGAGATATTTTTTGTCAGCGCTTTCAGTTTTAGTACGGGCCATGGATATACAATATATTTGCAGAAAAACTTCGAGGTAATTCTAAATTAAAAAAAGGAAAAATATGAGAGACGAGTTAACTTAAATTACAAATAAGTTGGTCTACTAATGATAGTTAAAATATATATTAATAAATAGGGCCATTAAAACGAAAATATAAGTATAGAAAACTTAAAGTTAATTTGAAATATCTATTGTACATCTGTTATTTAAATGTAAACTCTAATTTTTATTCTATATTCTTACATAAAATCTTACTTAAAAAATTATTACTTACATAAAATCTATATTTGTATTTATGATCAATATACAAATACGTAATGTGCATTATTGTAAATAATATCAATACCCATTTAATATAATGTTTAACATTCATACTTCATACTACCCATTATCAAATTTAAATAAGTACCACGGCTGCAGACCTGTCAATGCAGTCAGCATATTGACGTTTCAATAGCGCACTTAATCAGTGCGCAACATATGGTTGCAACGCTAACGGGTCGCGGGTTGGTATCACTATCACGGATAATTGATCCGGGATCTGGATTTTTGTTCTTGTGCAATTTTTGGTAGGTATGTAAAATGCCTCCACGTTACAGGAAAACATCCTAATGCGGGTACTGTTTTACAAAACTAAATGCTACGCTGCTAACAATTTTTTTTTATTTTTTTTTTGATTACCAACATAAGAAACAACAATTAATGTTTGGTTACATTACAGCCTTATAAATTTACATGATTAACTGCTCTCATAATTACAGGCAATCACAGATTGCGTTGTGTTACAAATGTTAAACAATTGAGAAAAATATGTTCTTAAATAAAAAATAAAATAAAAAATAATGATAAAGAAATAAAAGCTAATTGTGCAACTGGAGTTTAAGGTACGTTAACATGCTTTCGCTTGACAATAAATTGAGCAAGGGTATTATGGTGAACGTCGAGGTCGGGTTCATTTTTGGTGAGCCTGTTGTACAGGCGAGATATACGGATCACTGGGGAGTCGCAACCTAAGTTGGTTTTACAAAATTTAATCTTAATTTTTTTTTACCAAGTAAACGGCATCAGTTTGCCGCAACACGGGCTTACTTATTGATGTTTACTACGCTGCCTTGTCATAACAATTTGTAATTAACACGAGTAATTAAATAAATAATAAACTTTACTCTGCCTTCAATATTCCTGTTTAATACAAGAATTCAGCTTTAATGGTTAATCGTTCCCTGGACTTGTTTGTTTCTGGCCAATTATGGTCCTTTTTAAAAGTACTTTGTGTAGGTTCAAACAAAATAAAAAATATTGAATAGAATAATAATGTATATAAAAATTTATTTTTTAATAACAGAAATAAACCACGAAACTGTTATTTAGCAAAAGTTCCTGTCGATATTTACAGGCGAAACCGAAAGTTAGCTGAAAAGTTTCGGTCGGATGTTTGATAAGTTGATTGAGGCTCAACTTGAGTGGAGTATTGATTGTTGAAATGTGTTATAATTACATTATGTTGCTCATGAGAGAGTTTTATTTTATTTATTTATTTTTAATTAATTTAATTTTGATTGACTTTATTATTCATAATTTATCATTGGGAGGTTTTTATTTTAAAAATATAAACATTTTAAGTGCTTGCCCTTCAGCCTATCGTGTTTCATTAAAAAAGTTGTAAATTAAGATTCATTACAAAATAATGTATCGTAATGAATCGTATTCAGTACTGCGATAACGGATATCGTAATATATTACAATATTTGCCGTTACATGATTATCGCATTCGTATTCGTTTAATCACTAGTTTTATCTTTGGTGTATTAAGTGTTATTGTTAGTAGTAGCATTCTTATATGAAGTTTGTTAGAAATATAGGTAAAAATTCACATCCAGTGGTTTTATTTTTATTATTAAAAATATGCTTTACTATCAATTGTCAGAGTTTTTCACACTTCAAGGCTATTTTAATAAATGTTATATCGACTTTTTAGATATAATAACTACCTAACTGTTTCATACATTTAAAAGCAATGACTTAAAATGTACGAAAATGGCAACATTTATTTATCTATTTGCTTATTTCTATGGATTGGTGAAGTTATACGCGCTCAATTAGTGTGTGTTATTTTTGTGGCATGCCTTGGGGGAGGCCTATGTTCAGCAGTGGGCTTGTGAAGGGCTGTAGTGATGATGATGATGATCAATACGACTCCCACAAAAACCAAATGGCGATTGCTTCAAATTCCTATTAGGTATATTCTAACGTTGCCGCCGAGGTTTTTGTTTTAAAAAGCATTTTTGCATCTTTTAAATATTATCAAACAGCACCGAATGTTATAAGTAGTACTGAAAAGTACACTCACCGGCACGAAAACTTGGCCACTCGTGAATTTGCTGATTATTTGCACTGAAACGTTTTTTTTTGACAGTAAGTTAAGGGTAGATGGATTCAATAAGTGTCTCTAATGGTTTTAGAACGTAAAAATTTAATGTTTATTTGACCAAATTTTTTCTTTTCAAGATAACATATTTTCACTAAAATTAACATCTTTCCAAACACTTAAAGTTTTTGCTATCGCGAGATAAGCACTTGACCAAGATTCCGTGCCGCTGAGTGTATAAAACACTGCTACTTAAAAATATAAAATATGTATGAAAATACAGAAGTACTCATTTTTTCATCTTTCTTATTGGCATATTATATTTAAAAAAATTGAAAACGTTATTGTAAATGATAATATATAATACATAAAATTCATCGTCTGTTTTGATGTTTCATAAGCTATCCTATGGCCTATGGGTGCTGTACTACTACTAACGGCTACTACCGTTTTTTTAAAGTGGTAGAGCCGTGCTTATAGCTACAGCATGGCTCGACTACTTTGAAAATGGGTCGACTCGTCCGGGCTAGGACCACGCTGTCATGGAATACCAGCTTAAAAAACAGAATAATGCTGTATGGGTAGTGTAGAGAACCACCCTTTTCGCTTATTCCATATGTTAGCCCTCAGAGACTCAACAAGAACTCAACATGGACTCATCAACTCAACGCATATGCAATTTGATTCTTAATTGAGGATCTATCAAAGTAAAAATACCTAGACCGGCGATCTGGTACAGCGAAAAGTCGCAGCACCAGACGTATCACACCATCGCCAATCCGCCTGCCGAGCTCCCCGTTTATTGCCAATAATTTTTCCCTACAATAAAATACCCTTTTTCACTACTACGTTGATAAAGAATAAAATATGTAATAACCTTGGTTTCATCATCTTTACAGTCCTTCACAAGTCCACTGCTGAACACAGGCTTCCCCAAGGGAATGCCACAAAAAACGGTCCTGAGCCACCTGCATCCATCTACTTACTGCATGTTTTGTAAGAGGCTGCCACTCGAGAATCTTTCTTCCCAATCTGTTATCGGTTCTTCGAGTTATATGGTCGACCCATTGCCACTTCAGATTACTAATCCATTGGGTTAAACGAACTAAGCTTAAACCAATGTTACGGATTAGTAAACTTGTTTTAAGCTTAGTTTATTAAGGTCAATGTGGGCAAATCCGTCATACTTTTTTGAAAGTTGAATTTGGTTGACTAAAACTGGTACACTTACTACTTTAATATAAATTTGATGGTTGTAAGCGATACAAAATTTTGTTGTCTTGTATACACATCTATTTTAAACAAAAAAACAGCCCTCTACATGTAACTAACAAGGTTTTTTTAAAAGTCGGTCGTTAGACGGATTTTCCCGAGGATTGAGGCAAATCCGTCTAGTAGCAAATTTGCCTCGAGTTACGCCGTTTTATTAAGGTATGCCATTTGTAAACAAGTAAATGCAGATTGTGAAGAAAAATGTTTTGTTACATCATAAAAATTAGGTTTAATTTACGTTTTACTCCCTAAAATCTTTTTTGGGGGCTAATCCGGCCTATTTTTATAACCAGAGACTTTAAACCTTTCTAAAAAGTTTGAAAACTAAATATTTTTATTTATCAGTTTAATTTTTCAGGTACATTGAAACAATCCTATCTTATTCTGACAATGGTATTTATGGTATTAACTTAAATAAACAGAGTTATTTTTAATGAATTTGGTTAGGTATAACACCATTATAATTTTAAACAACGTTGCACTTCACATGTTGTATTAAAAATTTGATTAAGGTGATTGCACCTTAAAAGTGGCGGTTCGTGCCGCGACAGAGACATGAGACCACGACTGGAGACCGCGACAGGAAATTGCGACTTTTACTATATGAGCGGCAGTTCGCGAGCGAGACACAGACAGGAGACAGATATGCGAGAGACGAGACAGCGACACAGTCGCTGCCCTGGACGAGTAGTATCTCGTGTCTAGTTCAAAAAGCACATGACTTTATTGTTTAAAAATACTTTTTATGACGAAAACTGTGAAACGCCTTGATTTATAAGTATTATTAATTCATTAATTCATAAAGGTAAGTTCTCTCCAGACAGGTAAGACTCACCAGAGCCAGGGCTCTGTAGTATAGACTAACTTCTGTCTGAGCTAGTCTATACTACAGAAGTTTGCTACGATGAGTAAAATTGCCAAAGTGACGTCACACCCGATCGGATTTTGTTCGGGATCTGTCGACGTGTTTTTGGTTCGAAGTACAAATAATGATTTTGAATTTAACGTAAATTCTTAGTTAGACCGAAAAAAACTAAGAACAGTTTGTTATGAAATAAATACCTAATCTTCATACAAATACATAATCTTCCTAATCAATTAAACACAAAAAAATAATATTTCATAGACCCAATTGTTAGTTACCAGTGGACTTTCAAAGTAGGTATAAAACTAAAAATGGGAAGGATGAAAAAGGTTGACTACATCTGCAATGGGGCAATTCCGGAATATGACGATTTAGCCCCTTCGAAATTAGACGGATTTCCCCACTTGAACATTTTGAGGTTACGTATTTTTTATAAAAAATATTTCTGTATCTACTGGTTCATATTCAAAACAAATAAAAAAAATCCGTTGAAACACTTATTAAACTACATGTTATGCATAGCCAGAAAGTCGTAACTTGTAAAATTGAATATTTACGTTATAAGAAAGGGCGGCACGCAACACTTGAGCTTCGAGTTCGTAGCACAACTAAATTTCGAATGCATTTTTTGACAATTGTAGACAACCCTGCTTCATCTATGAATCATAGTTAGAACTAAAAACTAATCCTGTTTTATCGACCGAACCAGTAACAGCGTAACTATTCTGGAATGAATAGTAAACGCATATGTACGGAATAGCCCCGTAGACGGATTTGCCCACATTGACCTTGCCCACTTATTACAAAAGCTGATCCCTTAGCCGCGATGCCGGTCTGCTACAGTGTTCGCAATATTTGACTTTTCCTCTCTAACTCCGTACATTTATTTTAGAGCGATTTTTTTTTGCGAAATAATACGTTTTGTAATAAGATCTGTTCACTCTACAAGTTATGCTGTTAAATTCGCGGGTTTAAATATCTTCTTCTATATTCTATTTTAATATATATAAATTACGTGTCACGTTGTTTGTCCGCGATGGACTCCTAAACTACTGAACCGATGTTAATCAAATTTGCGCACCGTGTGCGGTTTTGTCCAACTTGAGAGATAGGATAGTTTTTTTGCCCATGAGTGACCCACAATTTTTTTTGCGAATTTAAGAATTTTTAATAGGACGTGACAAAGGGTCGTGGAAAAGGGCTGAACAACGTATGCCTGGCAAGCTAGTTAACTATAAAAATCAATTGCTGTCCGTTAGTCTCGCCACAACTCAAAAACTGCTCAACCGATTTTGATGAAATTTTTTGTGTGTATTTCATGGGTCCTTAGATGGTTTAGATTCACATTTGGACCAGGAAGGTGGTGCTGTTGTCAAGATCCAGAAATCACCAGTGCGAAGCCGAGGCGAATCGCTATTAGTTAAATATAAAGAATACTAATTTTGAAGGTCTTTTTGAGAGTACGAAAAATAAGCTACATGAATAGGGCATTTTTGTTTCGTATGTTGCTATTGTTACATGATTTTGTATTGTTTTAATCATATCAAGTTGCCCTAAAGGTTCCATTTTGTATATTCTTTGTAGTCGTTAGCGTTTAAACATTTATTTGTCTGTGAGTAATATGATGTTATTTTCCTCGTTTCTTCATATGTTATATACGGTAACTTTATCGTCTTTTGTCAATCACTCATGCAAATGCAATTACAGTTAATAGGTAACAAAGGTATATTAAAATAATTGTCTTTAATAGCAGCCTCATAGCGATAGGTCCGTTAGTACGGTGCGTTGACGTTTTTGTTTTGAACGTCGCTTGCCGTCTACAATACTATACAAATTAGTTTCTTCTATAACGTTCCCGTTTCTCTAATGCATAGATACAGTTGATTGCGATATGCGGTGTTTTGAATAATTTATTAAATAAACTAGGTATGTATTATTTGTAACTAAGACGTAAAATTGGTTAAAGGAAATCACGCATTTCTATTTAAATATGGCCAAAAGTGACTAGGAATAGCATTACCAGTGCGCTGGTATCGCATATCGGTTATGCGCTCATCAACACATCGGTTCAGCGTGCTCAGTACGCGCTAAACATGGTAAAGCAGGCCACTTGACACATCTATAAAAGGTGTAGGTTTATTACTCACTGCTTTATTACAGCCATTGATAAACAGTGAATTTATTTATTAACTTAAAGATTTGTGACATTTTTTTTAAGTCAAAGGCGTCAAAATTGTGTAGCGTTGAGTATTCGGTTCGGGCATTAAGTAGTCAAACCTGGTTTTACAACGAAACGGGCTTTTTAACAGCCAGTATTAACCTCATTTCGAGGTGCAAATGAAGCTTTTTATCGAAAGTCGTGGTTAAATATATTATTATGCCTGGCGAAATAAGTTTGCTCTTGTTTTATTTATAAAACATATACCACGGGATACCACCCATAAACATTTGGAAACTTTGAGACACACTTATACACTTAACATATTATAAATAATTACTAGGGATGCATCTGATACCGATGCCGATATATAAGCGACACTCGAAGTTTGCCGATATATCAGCATCGGCGATATTTTTATGACCGATTCAACGATACTTTTCAAATTTCGCGCTTCAAAAATGAAATGTAAACACGCGTGTTGTCTCGTCTATTTTATTGCAAACGTAACTGTCTGTAGTTTTAAACGTTTTATTTAGTTTGTCCTGTTATTTCTTATTTTTATATTAATATAAATTCTGATTCTAATTCGGGGTTAAATGTGGTCTATGAGCCACAGCATCCATTTAGCATCACGTGAACCGTGTGCTCGTTTGTCCCCCTAATCCTTTAAAAAAAGTTTTCTTTATTTGAAGTTGGCTGTCCATAAGTTCGCTCGTCACTTCAGATTTTTTTTTCAAATATACCTGAATGACGTTTCTTACAGTTCGAAATTTGCAATAACTTTCATAAAAAGAGTGCATTATCACGAAAATAGAATACTGACTCACTCTCTTTAGACTCTTTGGAATTCAAAATTTTTTTTAAAATTTAATGTAATGATTTCTTATGCTTACGCGAACATTAAACATTGATTAAAACAACTTTTGCGGATTTTATCGCGTCGGGGTGATCATGGGTGCTGGAAAGCACTCGAAACGTCGGGTATTAAAAATAAATAAATTAACCTTTAAGTATGGACGTGGAGTCTCACAGGCTCCGCACGATTCGCCAGTTTTTGGTTTGACCCCCTTCCCCCCGCTCCATGCACCCGAGCGTCTCAGTAGCTTTACGTTTAGTTCCAAACTACACAGTGCGGGCGGAGGTTACGTCGCTGGATGCAGAACACGTGAGTAATATTCATCGAAATGTTGGCTGGAGCCTGTCAGGCTCCACGTCCACTGTTGCCATGTAAAATATTATGATAAATTTTCTCTGTATGTTTTAGATTTTGTTATGTAAAATGGCTGAAAATATTAAAGCGAGTTGTTCTAGTGCAAAACAACCTCAGAGAAAAAAAATGCGACTACATGATCCATCTTTCGAAGACGAAATAACTTCTTTATTGTTGGCTTTGGATCAGTCAGACGATGAGGTAGATATTGAAAATTGCTTGGTATCTGAGGCGGACCTGTCAAACTGTCATGATAGTGATTCAGGTGAAGAGGTCAACGACCTTGAAGATGCAGTCGATAGTGACAATTCAGACGCGCCACTTTCTGAATTACGCACGAACTATTATTATGGGAAAAATCGTTATAAGTGGACAAAGACGCCACCGTCAACATGAGTACGGATATCTCAACACAATATTATATCAGTTCGTACATCTTCTTCGAACTTGTCAGCCGACTGTGAGAAAGATCCGTTCAGTATATGGAACAAGTTATTCGACGATGAAATGCTCCATCAAATTTTGACCTGGACTAATGCAAAAATTTATACCTACAAAACTAAGTTCGCGCGTAGCAATCGATCTGAACTGAACGATTTGGACTTAGTTGAGCTGAAAGCGTTTATTGGTCTACTATTTTATTCTGCTGTTTTGAAGTCGAACCACGAAGACACAAGTTACTTATTCGCATTAGATGGTACAGGCTGTGAGATATTCAGGTGTACAATGTCGGAAACCAGATTTCTTATATTGTTACAGTGCCTTCGTTTCGATGATCCTAATGAACGTGATGAGAAGAAAAAGACTGACAAGTTAGCTGCTATATCCCCCATTTTCAACAAGTTCGTAAGTAATTCGCAACAGTTGTACGAACTAAGTGAATGTGTAACTGTGGACGAAATGCTAGTCAAGTTTCGTGGAAGAAGTCACCTAATATCATACATGCCTAAAAAACCAGGTAAATAAGGTCTAGTGATACGAGCATTACGCGACGCTAAGAACTTTTATTTTTATAATGGTTATGTATATTCTGGAAAAGACTCCGATGGTATTGGGTTGACAGTAGAAGAAAAGAAATTCCTAGTCCCCACACAGTGCGTCTTACGTCTAACGAAACCAATCCAAGGAAGTAACCGCAACGTCACAGCTGATAATTGGTTTTCATCTATTGAACTCGTAGATGAATTAGCGAAACGAAAGTTGACGTATGTAGGGACAGTAAAAAAGAATAAAAGAAGAGAGATACCTATCGAATTTCAGCCAAATAAGCGTCGAGAAGTAGCATCTACCTTATTTGGATTTACGAACCAAAAAACGTTATGTTCTTGGGTTCCTAAGAAAAATAGAGCTGTAATACTCATATCTTCCATGCACCATGATGATCAAGTAGACCAAAATACTAAAAAACCCGAAATAATACTTTATTACAACTCTACTAAAGGAGGAGTTGACGAAGCGGATAAAAAATGTTCCATTTACTCGTGTAGCCGCCGTACACGGAGATGGACAATGGTGTTACTGTTTCGAGTGCTGGATCTAAGTGGCATGAATGCATACATTCTCTACAACATGTATCAATCAAAAGAGGTTGAAAGAGGAGATTTCCTAAAAGAATTGGCTCGTTCCCTGAGAGACTCCACGTCCGCACTAGTGTTGAAAATATATCACGTCCATACTAAAAGGTTAAACGCGATAAAATCCACAAAAGTAGTTTTAGCTTAGTATTTATTTGTAATTTTATACTCTTACTTAAATACAGGTCGTCGTCTTGAAATTATTATTTTTTTGCCTAAAGAGTTAGTTGAGGGAAGGTCATCGTATTTTCAAGAGTATCGCTGACACATAAAATTAAATTATTTGGTATATTGAAAAAAGGCTACGTTATCTGCGGTGGCCGAGCCCTAAAGTGAAATTTGCTTTTGTATTTTTAACTTTAATAATTTGTAAAAGGTCAGTTATCTACAGATGGACGGACTCTTATGTAAAAGGACGACTCAACTCGACCAGATACCAAAGGTTTTAACAACTAATTCATAAAGTCCTTTTTGGGTCCAGTCACCGAAAATTACTTGTTGATCAATAAGTTTTTAAAAACGCAATGAAGCTAGGTTAAATATATGTAAATTATATTTATTTTTTAACTTACTTGCCTTTTAAGCTTAAAAGGCTATTCTAGTTGGATTAGCTAATCCAACTAGAATAGTGTTTTCCAAGTTGGTAAATTCCCTTGGAAAAAAAGCCTTGATCCTGAGACTCAAAAAGGCCTCTACAGCACACATCACCTTATCGTCACCATGCAAGTGCTTTTTCAGGTGAGTAAAAAGGTGAAAAGCACTCTGAGCTAGGCCTGGTGATGGTGGGTGCTGCATCAACTGAAACCCAGCAGTTCAAATGTCAGCGCCTGCAACAAGAGATCGATGAGCATTATCATGATGAAAAAGCACTCCAGCACGCAATTTTCTTCAACGCTTATTATTTAGTTCTTTGCGTAGTTTTTTTGTTACTGGTGCATTATAATCTCCAGTTATTGTTTCTTTAACTTAAAAAGTCGACTATTATTATACTTTCCGCATTATTTTTCCAGCGGGCGCAGACTTTTTCACACCTTGCTTTGGTTTTTCGTCTCCGAATGAAAATGATGACCGACGTTTCATCTACAGTTACGAAACGAGCGCAAAATAATCTAGATCTTCAATTATTGCTAAATTTTGCTTTAAAATATTAACTTTTGCTTTTGCTTAGGCGTCTGTTGACATTCGAGGAACCGAATTCGTGGTTACTTTTTGAATTTTAAGGTATGAGTTAAAATAAACAGAATTGTTCCAAACGAAAGCTTCAGCTAAATAACGGATGGTCACAAGTCGAATTACCTTAACAATTTCTTCGATTTTTTTTTAAGTTTTCTTGCGTAGCGGCGGCCGTTGTTGGCCACCCGAAGCGAGTGGCGTCATTGCAGGCGGTTCTGCAGAAATTAAGCGCACCAGTTTCTATCTATCAGATCTATCAGATCTATCAGATCTAAATAATAAGGTAATTAGTTTTTCCACAGAAATCTAATTACCTTATTATTTAGATTTCTGTCAGTTTTTCAAAAACACTTTGGAATTTCGAGTTTCTCAATTTTGATAAATTAATGTACTATTGTTCATGGGGGGTATATTTGTGTAATTGTATTGTTGTTGTTTTCACTAGATGGAGTGACGACCTGGTAAGATATGCAGGAAGTCGATGGATGCAGGTGGCTCAGGACCGTGCTTTGTGGCATACCTTGGGGGAGGCCTATGTTCAGCAGTGGACTTGTGAAGGGCTGTAATGATGATGATGATGATGATGAATGTCCTATTCCGAAAACTTATTGATCAAGCTGGTATAATACGTTCTATAACCGGACACGGGCTTCCTCTAACTTTAGAGAGCGTTATGGAATACGCTGCTCCAGTGCGTGTTGGCGGATTTCGCTTGCACACAAAACATTTTTATTCTCCACACATGCAGGTGTGTGTCACGGTGCTTTATTTCACCGTCGAGCACCTGGTAAATCAGCACTTAGAATTTGAATTAAAATTTTCATTAGTGTCGGAATCGGAATCAAAACTGGTGGTCGTACTAGTAACATTAACTGATGTCTTAACCTCTGACCTTGCATGGCTCCAAAAATAATTTAATTTCCATTTCAATTACTCGTGTAGGTTTATGACATTAATGCCTTAAATAGATCTGCATAAAGATTGTACCCGATACTTAATACCACAGTGAAACCCGATCCGGTTTTCGTATTATTGCTGTGTATGATATCTGTAACGATTTAACTAAGAACCCACAGGCAGGTATGAGTTAACACAGATGATTCAGCGCATCGATTGTGCTAAGTGAACGAAGAGTGTTAAGTACTTTGACATCTGCTTAGGAATGCGGCCTCAAGGCCCCGTGCAAGAAACGTGCTCCTTGCGTACTATCGGTAACTAAATATATTACAGTGTATGCTATTATTTACGCAATAGTAGGAATGGACTTAATTTTTAGAAGTAATTTCGTGAAAAATTTTTGCATGTAACTGAAGGTTTTTTATATTTCATTATAAAATAATTAGAGTTGAGCCGATTAGCCGCCGACTAATCGGTGAAGCCGATTAATCGGCCTATTTGTGGTCACCGATTAGTCGGCGATTAATCGACTAAAACAGCCGATTAATCGGCTTTTTATTTTATTAATTTCGGCAAAGGTTTTTCGTGATTTTCTGCTTGGTAAGTGTAGCTACATTGATATGAGTAAAGCTTTAAATTTAAGAAAAGTATAGTTTCTCTCCCATGCGTAAACTCACGTCAGATTTATATGTAGGTAAATCAAATAAATAATAAAATAAGTAGGTTCATACGTTATATTGAAAAACCAGTCTCTAACATGTTTTAATGTTAATTATTCTGGACATAGGAACTTTAGTAAAAAAATCTGAAGTAGCTATTTAAATTTAAAACTAAACAAAAACCTTAGTACTTACTATTTTAATTCTACTTTTTAACTTTTTCTAATCGTAACGCAGAGTAGTAACACAACAAAAATAAAATATTAATAATGATATTCTTAATAAAAAAAAATTTTAAGTATCTTCCTTTGCATAACAAAAAAAAACTTAATTCTTGTATATAGAAAGTTTAACTAAATGCATGTAGCTTTTTAAAAGACAAATAGAACAATACTTGTTTCTGTACTTAAAACTAAATTGTTATTATTTTTGTACTAAAATTAAATTAAATTGTTATTTTCTGTACGTAAAATTACAATAAATTGTTTTTTTTCCTTTAATGTTATTAAATAAAGAATCTCCAATCATATCATCATCAACGAATGAGACTCACATTTCCCGAACGCCGCCGAAACAGGGATCGTCTGGGCCGATAAATCGGCCGATTAATCGACCATTTTTTAATCGATTAATCGGCTAATCGGCCAATCGGCCAAAGCACTAATCGGCCCAACTATAAAAATAATGTTATTGTAATTTGCCAGGTGTTGTATTGTCTCTTAAAATATATTTGCTTAGCTCATTAACAATTTTGAACTGCATTGGGAGGATTACAAGAGAGTTAGAAAACTATATATTTGTGTATATAAAATAGTTTTCATTTCTTCGTAACGCAACATCAAACTCGTATCGCTAAGATGCGTTGAATAATGATAATTTATTACTAAGTATTTCTATACTTTGAAAATAATATAATACTGCACATTGAATAAAATTAATTATATTGCGTTTAAATCTACTTATTATAACTTGTAAGTTTTAACTTATTGTAACTTAGTTTAAGAGACCGAGATGTTTGACATCCTGACGCCATAGCTAACCCGGGCTACTTCAAAATTTTGGTGTGTTTTACCATAGTAAATTTTTACTATGGTACTACTCAGAAGTGAGCACTGAGCTTACAGTTACTTCAGCACACCCGTCAGCGGCGCTGATCATGTGATATCATGATTATAGGATCGATACCTATTTAGAGTGATGAAGATTTCAAGACTTGATTATTTTGTGATAAAACAATATATCGAAAATTCTGTACTTTATTAATAATGTAATTTCTCAGACATGCAGGTTTCCTTCAATGCCAAAGGAATACTTATTTTCTTTGGTGAAGAATACCTTCTCACGTATCAGCACTTTAAAAACTTTATTTTATTGATGCTAGCGGTGTCCAGCTCATGTGACAAAGGTTATTTTATGAGGCTCTGCTAAACTTATGAACACTTCACTGTTCTCTTACACATAGAAAAAAACATTATGTCATGGCTGTGTATCGTTCCGTGGGTGTCCTAAGAGGCGGACCTAAAGGACTGGAGGGAAACCAAACAGGAAATGGGCAGCAGCATCTTTTTAATAACACCTTAAACTAATAAAAAAAACTGCAGTTAATGACCCGCCTGCTAAGCGTGCTAAAGCTAACTTTGGCAAAATATATTATACTTTTATAGGCTGTAATGGATGGATGGTATTTTCAATAAAATCCATTTCGTTTAACACGTACACGACCTCGTGTAGTACACGACCTGCATAATAATGTATTAGTATTGGGCACCTTCATGACTAACGCCTACGTAAATGGAAAGAATTATATATCAGGAAACTTTTTGCGGCACACGCCTTGGCCTGATACTGAAGGTTCGTCATAGCTGACAATTCTTTTATAAGACATTAAAACAACTTGGAAACACAATAGAATGACGAAGACATCAACTGCACCCAGCGAAATTATTTATTTTGTCACATTTACCTTTTTTTAACTTATTTATTATGGTCCTATATCAGTGTTGAAACGCAAAAAAACCTTTATCTACCCAAATGATTAAGTAATTAGTGATTATTTTATTGGTGAACGGTAAATGTTATTTTATCTTACGTGGTAGAGCCACGCTGCAGCTATGTATATTCGTTGTAGTACGGAAGGTTTGGCCGGGATAGGACCATGCTTTCACAGACTACCAGCGTGAAATAGCAACTTAAAGTTGCTATTTTTCGTATGGTGAGTGTAGAGAATCGGAGACCCTTTATACTCGAAACGAGGCATGCCGTTTTAGTCCTCAGGGGTGTCTCCGCATCTGCATTTTGATTCTTAATTGAGGATAGATGTAGATGTCTATGGGTCACAGCGTCCATTTATCATCCGGTAGACAGTGTGCCCGTCTGTCATTCTTACTCTATAAAAATAGTATAGTACCTACTTACTTCAAGTCAATAAGCACTTATCGCGGTAATTTTTTTCAGACTGCATACAAACATGCATACATATTACTTAGTGTAGTGTATGAAATATATTGCTTAGTGTATTGTGTCAAATATTACGTAGACATATTTTCTTAATTAAAAAGTTTTAAGTACTTTCTCCATTTCACCAAAATCTCTTAACTTTTCTAGAATGTTTTGGATAGTGATGAAAAAGGAAATACTTATTTTGGACAAGCTTTAGTAAATAAAATAAAATAAAATAAATATATAGTAAACTACTCACGCCTGTCACCCAGAGGAGTAGGCAGAGACTACGGACTTCCATTTGCCACAATTCTGACATACCTATCTCGCCTCCTTTACATCCATATATCTACGCATACACGCAATAAAATATAGTTAATCTCAAAGCGAAATACGGCATAGAGGATAAGCTGAGATTAGTTACACCAACTGACTAGGCTTTTGGTCGATTGCGTGTAATTTTAGAAATTAACCAAAGCATATGCGAATTGACAACACAAACTCCAGTCGTTTGTGGGCAAATAACACCAGTCAAACTACAAAAATTGTTAAAATTAAACTACATTATTCGGAGTGGATCACTGCCAGCAGCAACTCACTTTTATACACAACTTCTCTTCCGTAGTCATCTTGCAGACTGGTTAAAGGTAACGTTATAGGGTTTGATATTTGGATGTTTAATGTGTCCATATTGTGCAACATTAATGGCTAACTTCATGTATTGCTCCTAGCTACGAAATTTGGCACCTTAGGTGAAAGCCATCGCTGGACCGAGTTATATTATAACAGGACAATGATGGGCCCTTACAGTATAACAAAAGAGACACGCCTTGAAATGTTGGTGGTTTATTTTGAAGTACTGTCTCATCCACCGCACTCGTCGGAGCTGCTGTACCACCGATGTCATTTAGTCAGTGATCTAGGTAAAATTTGGCCAACAAATGTTTAGATTACCGTCTTTACTTAGGAATCGAGGTACAAAAGTTTTTTAATTCACAATCTAAGATTTTTAGAAACGCGGTTTGATAATTTTACCTCTACGTTAGCAAAAAGTCATAGCATCTGGTGTCGAGTATATTATTTGAATAAAAAGGTTTGCACGTCCTAACAATACCTTAGATATATTATTTAGTCGTTAGCTGCAAGCATCACCATTTTTTTGTTATCTTATTAATTTAAATTGAACTTTCAAACATTGAATTGAAGTTTATAGAATATAAAATTGTTTTTTTTGTTTTGCGTTTGAAAACATTACAATGAAGTTAAATACACATCTTATATTTTCTTGGCTTCATTTATCCCGACGAAGAGAACTGTAAGGTTTCGCCGTTTCTAACTAGCCTTTATTCATGTAACGATGTAATTTTAACTCGCCCTCGTTACAGTGTTAATTAACAAGTTGCATTAATAATGCCATTGCTGCTGTAACAGAAAGTGAACTAATTAATCAAAACACAGGAGTAGGGAAAGGAATATATTTACATTCACATAACGATTGTTGCCTTTGCAATGAAGGTTGAAGTGAAGCTTGTAGTATAAGTAACTAAAAGCTACAGTTTCAATGTTACAAGTTTAGTAAAACATACAAATTCCTTTGCCTGGGGAAACTTGTAGTTATTTTTAAAGATAACGGTGGTAAACACGCAGAGAGAAAGAGAGAAATAGCTGTGTAGCGTCTAAATTTAATAATAAATAGTAAATCTTCCTTAAACATACTGTTATATGTATTCTATGTATATAATATAATGTAGTAATAGTCGAATGACTGATTCGAACCCACGACCTTTTCGTTCGCACCCTGACATTAAGCTACTGTCGCTTAATGTTGGTACATTGATGAATTGATGAGCGTAAAGCTGAAACCCACGCACTGGTAATGCTGTTTCTCATAATCTTGGTCACTAGGCTAGTTTTGCTAGCCTAGTGACCAAGAGTGGGTTTGTGGGTAAATCACATTACCAGCTATTTACCCAAGAGTCTCCAAGTCAAGTAAATCGGTCTGCGTGGTTTACTTGCGAGTAATTCGTGAGCGAAAAAGACGAAGGGATAATCTTTTTATTAGCTGTCATCATATTTTCATAGATTGTTTATGTTTGTGTATGAAACACGGTTTGAAAGTGTATAAATATGCATTCGATTTATTACAATAAAATCGTTTTATATAATATCGTCCGAGACATTATCAAAGTCATTTTTCTATCTTATGAGCAGTTTGATATATGCACTTCTTTTTATTTTCAGCCTGATGTCATTGCAGTCCCTCGAGCTGAGAGAAAATTTACTCAAATCGCTGCCGGAATCGCTAAAAAACCTAACAAAGTTAGAGAGACTAGATTTGGGCGATAACGAGATAGAGGAGCTGGTAAGTTTATGTTTTCATGTCTGTATGTCGAATGAAACGTACTATGAAGGTACGTGATACGCGAAATTATGTTGTGCAGATTATCTCCTATATTTTGTAATGTTAATGCATCTTTAACTTTCCTTCATGAGCCCGTAACACGCCACTGCTCTGGCCATCGGCCTCCTACAATGAAAGTAGGATTTGCCGTAATCGTTATGTTCGTTAGAATTGACAATCGCTGTACCTGATGTCTTTTGACTTTGATCTTCGCCGCCGAACTGGGGACTTGTCGACTGGGATATTCTAGATGGCGTAGATGTTTCTCGGCTTCCCCATAAACAGTACTTACGACAATCATGAATTTACGATAATCATAAACATAAACGGCGAGGCCCTGCTTATAATAAGATAATTACAGATGACTAGTATCCTTCGCGATTCTCTAGGTTCAGTCGTATATCACTCACATGGTAACTTGCAAACTCATTACCCGGTGTTATCTACAAGAACACAGCTACAAATATTAAAATTTTCTTTCATTTCGCTTGTTACCATCGCGTATTTCATTTAGAAAGTATCGAATCAAAGGGTAGGCTTGTATGAAGTGTCTGTAATTCTGCTATAATCATAACATATTAAATAAAAAAAGATATCATTAATTTGTATTGGCTGTACAATCTCGGTTTTTGGTGTAATCGAATTCAGTTAACAATTTGTTTAAAGTCAGATATCTTTGGCTATATAAGTCTGGCTTATGTGTGACTTTTTCAACCCTAACGAATTCTCGCCTTATCGTGACCAGATGCTCTACTTTGAGTTGGCAGGCTCACTGTGTGTAAGTGAGTGGGCTTTGGCAGTGTAGCATCAGTATTAAGTGGTGGTGGAAACACGCCTGGAGGAGAGGAATATATTAGTACGCATCACTTATTCTACTTTAAATAATCGACCATAAAACCTTAAGATATTAGTGCTTACGCTAATGACATCGTATGAATTAGCGTAAGCGGCAACAATCAACATAAAGTCTTTTCATAGAACCACCTTACGTGAGAATGATGCAAACTGAAATCTAGTGACGCCATTACACAGACAGTTTTTATTTCCCTAATTCCCACGACGATATAACAATAAGCATGTTTGTAGAAAATTTTAAATCATATTCTTTTTTGCAATTGTCTTCGCTTGCAATTTACGGGACAGAATTCAAAACTTATTTCGATATCAATAAAGATATGTTTGGTTTTCAGCCAGGATTCATCGGTGAATTGCCAGCACTCGAAGAGCTTTGGTTGGACCATAATAAACTGCAATATTTACCTCCGGAGATAGGCAACTTGAAGGCGCTCGTTTGTTTGGACGTCAGTGAAAACAAGTTAGAGAAACTTCCTGAGAAAATTGGAGGCCTTTGCTCTTTGACCGATTTACATTTGTCGCAGAACATGCTCGAAACTGTACCGGATGGTATCGGAGATCTATCTAAGTTGGCTATACTTAAGTTGGACCAGAATCGATTGCACACTTTAAACGAAAATGTTGGAAGGTTTGTATTTTTTCTATACTCATAGTTTTTTTTTTGGTTGGGAACAAATATAAAGTAAGCCCGTGTAGTCGCCAAAATGTCACTAACGTCAAATCAATTCACACGTATAAATGTCAACACGAGATTTGTTTTGACGTTACAATCGTTTCCAAATTTCGCATGCAAATTATTTAGAAAATTCCAAATTGCACACTATTTACAAATAAATATGTATTAAAATTTAAACGATTTTTTAATGATGACTTGAACATTAATCAAAAGTCTAAAATGTTTGTCTGTCAACACAGCGAATCGGGTTTGTAGTAGTGATAATACGACGTAATTGCTTGTATGTGTGCTCCCGACGACGCTGATCCTCGTACAAAATAAGGTTGACAGCCATTCTATTGTGTATTATAGTATTCTATGAGCCTCCCCAATAGATTGCTTCATAGGATTTTGCCATAGTTGACACGCTTGACGAGCGGGTCAGCTATGGCAATGTCAACCGCGGTTTTTTTACTTTCATCCGTTATCCGGAAGATGCTGTTGCCCATTAGCTCTTTCAATTTCCCTCTATCGCCTCTTACAACACCCGCGGGTCGAGTGTAGGGTAGTGGATATTTTTGTATAAAGATCAAAAATGTAGCATTCTTAGTGACAAAAGTGATTTTCTTCCAATAATGATGAATGAGTCCAATAATGAATACCTATAGGCCTCTTAGGTTGCCACAATGTACGGTACTGAGCTACCAACATGTTTAATCAATACAAGCATATTCATTCAGGTCGCCACTTCATCTCATTGGTGGTTGCATAACACTACGCTACCATATAATGTCTGCAAAAGTGTATCCATTACCCCATATCAGTCTGTGGGAATCGTAATAGGTGACTGAAGGAATGAACCAGAACATGGGCAGCAACATCTCCCTGATAACAGCTGAATAATTAAAAAAAACTGCGGTTGTTGCAGTATTGAGATATAAACCACACTTGGCAAGCTCTATTCCAGTCGTTCTCCTGGGGTGATACTATCTAATTACCTATTTATGCAGCAAGGCAGCAGTGCAACCACTGCAATGTTATTTAAAGCTGTGACACATTTGATCTTAATCCTTAGGGGCGGTATTTTATGAAATTGTTTTCACTTGTCCATAGACTGTTGTAGCCAGTATCAGCTTTATTGTTAGCTCGTTTTTCTCTTAATTATTACAACAGAGTCTAATTTATGTGTTTAAAAAAACATTTGGTCTAATTTTATTCATTGTGTTTACAGGTGTACAAATCTACAAGAGCTTGTTTTAACGGAGAATTTTTTAACGGAACTGCCAAAGTCGATAGGGAATCTCAATGAGCTGACTGTATTGAATGTGGACAGGAATTCTTTAGCCGAAATACCTGTGGAGATAGGCAATATGACATTGCTTGGTGTCCTGAGCTTGAGAGACAACAAGTTGACCAAGCTGCCAAATGAACTGGGCAACTGTAAATCATTGCATGTTCTAGATGTAAGCGGCAACAGGTACGTTGTTCAAACATTGTTTATTTTCTAATGGAAAACGCTGAAGGGCTGTCTGTGCAAAAATAACCAATTATTGATATTCGGGATAATTACGTTAATGTTTACCTTGCCGATTTCGACTATATATATGTAATATCGGACTAATGTCGGAGTCAACGATGACAAAGGAAATATTATGTTGCCACAAGTGTAAGCACTAAAACTGTAAAACAGAAACTTCGTGTACTAGAATGCTGCTGTATCGGGAACATAGGAACATCATTTAAAATCTGCATTTATTCTGATACGACGGAATAAAATCAACCAAAATAAACAAAACCGTGTAGTGGTGGTTAAGAATATCCCTACCCCATATCTTCCCGTGGGTGTCGTAAAAGGCCACAGAGGGAAGCAGGCAGAAGATGGGCAGCAGCATCTTCCTGATAAAAGTAACAAAAACTGCAGTTACCAACCCGCTCGCCAAACGTAGCAACTATGGCAATATACCCCCCCCCCCCCATGAGCAACGACGCAAATAGACGGCCCCCCGACCATGGTAACGGCAGGGCAGGGGGTGTTAGGAATCTCCAGTGGAGGTTCAGTTGCCGCCTAAAACGACTCAACCTGACAAATTACAACGCACGCACCCTGAGAGACTGACTAGAAGATCCTGAAGCTGGAAGAAGAGATAGACAAGTTGTGTTGGAATATTATAGGATTATCCGAGGTCCGAAGAGAGAGTGAGGATACGGTGATTCTCGAATCCGGCAACTCGTTCTATCACCGAGAGGATGACCATCTGTCCCAAGGAGGTGTTGGATTTATCGTCCACAAGTCTCTCGTTAACAAATTTATAAAGATTGGGAGTGTGTCGACGAGGGTTGCGTACCTTATACTCAGAATCACCAAACGGTATTCGCTAAAGGTCATACAGGTTTACGCACCAACGTCGGCACATCCCGATGAGGAGGTGGAGGCAATGCATGAGGATATTTCTAAAACCATGCATTCCTTCAAAACCTACTATAAGGTGTTAATGGGAGACTTCGACGCAAAGCTAGGCACAAGAAAAATCGGTGAGCTGAAGTTAGGTAAATTAGGGATAGGGCAACGAAACCCAAGGGGCCAGCAGCTGGCCGACTTCATGGAGAAAGAGGGACTTTTTATGATGAACTCTTTCTTCCAGAAGCGGCCCCAAAGGAAGTGGACCTGGTCAAGCCCCAATGGTTCGACAAAAAATGAGATTGACTTCATTATGACGACCAGACGCCAACTGTTCAGTGATGTCTCAGTGATCGCAAGGGTGAAAACTGGCAGCGATCACCGGATGGTTAGAGGAACACTGAACCTAAACGTTAAGTTGGAGAGCTCTCGTCTAATGAAGTCAACGCTCCGTCCCCCTCGTGCTCTAATCCAGAATCCCGAAAAATTTCAGCTGGAGTTACAAAACCGTTTTCAGTGCCTAGAAGTTTGCAATGCATAGGACAATATGAATGACAAGCTCGTGGAAACTGTCTATGCTGTCGAAGCTAATTTCTGCAAGATCCGCCGTAGAAGAACACAAAAATTCTCCGATCGCACTCTTAATATGATGGATGCTAGACAGGAGATGAAGCTGCAGTCGTCAGCAGATTTGACAGCAGCAGCAACTGAACAGACAGATCTCCAAATGCACGCGGCGGGACTTACGCAACTTCAATACAGCTCGTATTGAAGAAGCGATCGAGCGGAACCAGGGCTCCAAAGTCTTTGCCAGAGATCTGTCTGTGAGAAAGAACCAACTGTCAAGGCTGAAGACTGAGTGTGGCAGTATCGTTTCCGGGACACCTGAGATTTTGAGTGAGATTGAGAGGTTCTATGGGCAACTGTACACATTATGGTTGGAGCCACACGCAAGTGTGAGTAACGATTCAAGATCAAGTCTTATCCGACACTATGGCGATAATATCCTGAACGTCAGTCTGAGCGAGATTAGAATGGCTCTCAAGCACCTTAAAAACGGCAAGGTCCCAGGCGAGATTGAAATTACAGCGGAGCATCTGAAAGCGGATGGAAAAGAGGTACTTGCAGTCCTTCAGAAGCTCTTTAATTCCGTCCGCCATGGTGGCACTACGGAGTACGGAGGTGTGGAGCAGAAGTACGGTGGTCTTGTTGCAGAGCGTTGTCACCTCTCTTGAAGAACTACAGACCAATTTCCCTTCTGAGCCATGTCTACGTGCCGTTTTCGAGAGTCATTACGAATCGTCTCGCACGCAGACTCGAAGACTTCCAGCCTCCCGAGCAAGCTGGTTTCCGAAAAGGCTTCAGTACCATAGACCACATACATATCCTACGGCAGATTGTACAGAAGTCCGAAGAGTACAATCTTTCACTTTGCCTGGCGTATGTGGACTATGAGAAAGCCTTTGATTCCGTCGAAATTTGGGCGGTGCTACAGTCTCTTCAGCGGTGCCAAGTTGACTGTCGGTATATCGAAGTGCTGAAGTGTTTGTACAGTAGAGCTACGATGGCTATCCGAGTACAGAACCAGAGTTCGAAACCTATCTAACTGCAGAGAGATGTAAGACAGGGTGACGTTATATCCCCGAAACTCTTCACAGCTGTATTGGAAGACGTTTTCTAGCTACTGGACTGTAAAGGATACGGTATTAACATCAATGGCCAGTACATCACTCACCTTCGATTTGCCGACGATATCGTCCTTATGGCAGAATCGCTGGAGGACCTAAGCACTATGCTCAATGAACTCAATAGTGTCTCCCAAGAGATAGGTCTTAAGATGAACAGGGACAAAACAAAGATCCTGTTTAATGTCCATGTCACGCCTATGCCGGTAGTTTTTGGGATCACTAAGCTCGAATTTGTTGACGAGTGAGTTTACCTGGGACAAATAGTCCGACTAGGTAAGCCCAACTTCGACCGAGAGGTCAATCGACGGATTCAACTCGGCTAGGAAGCGTTCGGGAAATTACAACACATCTTCTCGTCAGGTATACCTCAAAACCTAAAAGTGAGACTGTACAACCAGTGCGTGTTGCCAGTGGTTACTTATGGAACTGAAACATGGTCTTGCAATGCTGGTCATATAAGGACACTCAAGGTCGCTCAGCGAGCTATGGAAAGGGCTATGCTCGGGGTTTCTCTGCGTTATAAACCTAGAAATGAGGATATCCGCAGTAAAACCAGAGCGACCGACATAGCCCAACGGATTAGTAAGTTGAAGTGGCATATAGCCATATAGCTCGAAGAACCGACAACCGATGGGGAAGAATGGTTCTCACACTTCCACACTGGATGGAGTGACGACCTGGTAAGACATGAGGAAGTCGATAGATGCAGGTGGCTCAGGACCGTGATTTTTGGCATACCTTGGGACTTGGGGGAGGGCTGTGTTCTGCAGTGGACTTGTGAAGGACTGTAATGATGGTGGTGGTGATGATGAAAATTAACCACCTATTCATTAATTAGAATGAAAATTTGTGGATAAATTTAAAATATTATGCATTAAACTCAATTTTCACTAAAATCCGAAAAAACCGGATTTATAAAACTCTGGAAAATCCGGATTTTTCAGTTATTTTCGAATTTCGAAGAATCCGGATTGCAATCATTAGTAACAATGCATCTGCTTTTTGATTTGTAGTCGAGGATACCTGTAGGTGTATATGGGCCACAACAACCATACCATCAGGTGGACTGTGTCCTCGTTTGTCACCCTATCCTATAAAAAAATGTTTACTAAACATTGTTTAGGATTCTATTAAGAGGTTTCTTTAAACAGATTGTAAAAGTATTTCGAATGATGTGAGTGCCAACTATTATCGCGTTTTTTGGAGTCATACTCGTTATGAAATAAAAAATAAATAAAAAAACTACGGCATTTTATGTTTCAAATGTACGATATTTGTTACATTTATTAGTAATTATTGGTAAGCCTAAAAAAGGCCAACCCTCGTGAACAACTGTAGCAGCGTCCTTAAAATTTATGCTTGAATTTTTTCTATCTATTTGCATTATTGTTTGCTAAGTTTATTGTTACTTAACCTCGAAAGCCTATAAATGTATTATTTGGTGGGTTTTATTAATTTAGTTTTAGTTGCTTTTTACTTTTTATAGTTCAACATTTATTATCTATCACTATTTGTGTATGTCTATTGCTAGATATAAGTATCTCTCAAGATTAGTCATCGATGGAAGACGTATCCTTAATCGCACACATTTGACTTCTTAGTATGTTACTGGTTAAGACATTTTTGATACCTACAATACTTACAATATCCAACTTCCGGGCATTTACCTTATTTAAATCCTTGAAGTTCCCTTAAAACATTATAGTTTTTACTACTAAACTAAAAAATAATTTTAGGTTACAGTATCTGCCTTACACACTCGTCAACTTGGAACTGAAAGCGGTGTGGCTGTCAGAAAATCAAGCGCAACCTCTATTGACCTTCCAAACCGACAGAGATGAAACGACGGGGGAGAATGTTCTCACTTGCTTCCTCTTGCCGCAGCTCAGTTACACGCAGCAGCCGGGTACGCACACAAGAAAAATTACGTTTACGGCTTTCTGTTTATTGTTTGCTGTTGGTGTCTCAAGTTTTTCACATAACGATTTTGTTTCTTTTAAATTATATATAATATAACGTTTTGTAAATGAAATTTATTCATATTTTTATATCATTTGCAAAAGTACTCCTGCTTGTGCAAGACACAGAATAAACCATTTTACAAATTAACAAACAAAATCGTCAAGAATTTACAAAGACTACATTTAGCATACTGATAAGATTTCCTTTCACTTACCACTTTTTAGTGGTCAACACTATAAAAATTCACGTTTCGGATTAGGTGAATGGCGTTAAATATTTATTAGAACAAATCTAATATTTTATATACGTGGTAGAGCCATGCTGCAGTTATATTAGTACTATAGTTGTAGCACGAATGGGTCGGCTCGACCGGGGAAGGACCACGCTCTCACAGAATACCAGCGTCAAATAGTAGCTTAATGCTCGTATGGTGAATGTAGAGAACCGGAGACCCTTTTTACTGGAAACGAGGCATTCCATCTTAGTCCTTACGGGTTACAACGCATCTGCATTTTGATTCGTAATCGAGGATAGATGTAGATGTCTATGGGCCGCAGTAACTACTTACCATTAGGTGGACTGTGTGCTCGTTTGTCACCCTATACTATAAAAAAATATATAAAAATTAATTTTTGTTTGTTCGTATTTTATGCATTGCCATACCGTTCATAAGATCGCGGTAAAACTTTGTCAACGTATTGCATGCACTTCCGCGAAGGTTATATGCAAAGTTGGACTTTCTTGACGCTGTTGTAGAATCCAGATAACACCCGCGAAGCCGGGGCAGATCGTTAGTTAAATATAAAAATGTAGGTTAGTTATATTTAATATTTTTTGTGGAAGAAAGAAGAAACCAACAATTTTCGATATTTATTTATTTGAATTTTAAATTAAAGTTCCTCTTTGCACACAATTAATCTATGAAAAATAATTTTTAAGCAATATACTCATCTTGGTTATTTAAAAAAAATATTATTTATTGTTAAGCAATAAAAAAATTATTGTAAATATAAAAACTTGGTAAATCCAAATGTGCATGCCTTAAGCGCTCATGGTATATGTCAATTTAATGAAGTATTTTAAATATTCACAAGTTTTCACAAGTAACCTTATTACTATTACTTCTAATTTTCCGATAAATTTATTTTAACGGATTCGGACGGAACGAAGGGAAATAGGTCAATGTAAAAATAGCAATTAATCGATTAAAAAAAGTTCATTAATCATTTACCTTTCTAAAAATGTGCTTTTTAATCATTTATATGTTTCCATATGATTGTTTGATACGATTTCATGCGACAAAACGTTGGATTCTTGATTTTTAGGCGTTAGTAGAATATACCTACGCGCTTTGCGCTTAAGGCATGCAATAATTATTACATCATTGGAAAAATTTTGTTTGTTCAACGTATGGCACGCGCCACACGCCTCATAATGCGAAGCGTTTAAGGTAGTTCTTTACTCCCGACACGTAAAGGTAAAGAAATTTTGGGGTATTAAAATGCTTCTGTCATAACCATATTGCACTTATACGATAATATGAGTAACCGTATATCAATAAAACAGTTAATCCATCTTATATTTTCTAATAAATCATTTTGTATTGCTACAATACTAAAAATATTTTACGTTGACGTTCGGATGTCAGTACGCTGATTTTGTTCTGTTGCTTCAGAATAACAGCAACTGGTTCCCTTTTTTTTTGATAAGATTAGGCTGACAAACGAGCACACAGTTCACCTGATGGTAAGTGGTTGCTGCGGCCCACAGACATCTACATCTATCCTCGATTACGAATCAAAATGCATATGCGTTATCACCCGTGAGGACTAAGATGGAATGCCTCGTCTCCAGTAAAAAGGGTTTCCGGTTCTCTACACTCACCATACGAAACACAGCAGCGTTAAGCTGCTATTTCACGCTGGTATTCTGTGAGAGCGTGGTCCTTCCGCGGTCGAGCCGACCCATTCGTACTACTACTATAACATTAATATAGCTGCAGCATGGCTCTACTACGTAAACTATTTGATATTACCCCTATTTTATATCAATAGCAGCCTAGTACGTGTAGTTTGTTGATAATTTGATTTTCTATTTTTTATTAATACATATTAATGTATCTTCTACCGAATAGTTTTCATTTTGAAATAATACTAGTTTTTACGGAATTTATCGCGTATATTTAACTTTTTAAATACCCGACGTTTCGAACGCTTTACAGCACTCATGGTCACGGGCGGGACTGAGATGTTCATCGTCCAGATGTCATAGTTAACCGCGGTTACCATAGATTAAAATTTAACTTTTGTTTTTTAATTTTAATCTATGGTAACCGCGGTAAATATACGCGATAAATTCCGTAAAAACTAGTATTATTTCAATGTGTAGTGTTCGCGTAAATATAAGAAATCATTATAGTTTTCATTTTATATTATTTTTAACCCCTTCATAGACTAAGGACAAATGTACCATACAGCCTACGTCTATTTTATACTTTGTGTTGTTGATTTATTTGGGTAATTTATTTTTTTATCAAAATTAAATGAAACGCTCATGAGGCGTGCACTTTTGGAATTTCCAAAAAATATTTTATTTTACTGCCGTTTTAAATTAGAGATTCCTCTGACTGAAGAAGAAACTGAAATAAACACCGCAGATACGGGGTAGATAGGTTTATTATATAAAAAATATAATAATAAAATACCTATATTAATTAGTACTCTATTGTTTAATATGAACTTCATCGCATCATACCGATCAACCAATTAACGTTCAAAAGTTAACAAAGTAAAATTTCAACCTAATGTCAAAAAATCAAACCTGTTTTACCTTAAAACTCTAGATTTAAAAAATATTTTCAAATAATAAATACGAAGATACCGTAAAATAGCGATTAAATCTACAATTGAATACAGTATGCTGAATGTTGTTTATTTTGTACATGTTACATTTTGTTATGATTGTATATTATGCCTATTAAACTTATTTGCTTCTGTTTTATTATGCGTGTGCCGATGGCTGTTTATGAGACGTACATAATTGTAAAGAATTTTTTTCTAGCCAAATATTTACTAGAACTAGTTAATGTATACAATACAAAGTACTTTTCGCAAGCAGCCATTACTAAATTTGTTTTTGTTTTTGCTGTGTAAATATACTAAAAATACTTTCCAAACATGTCACACCTCAAATAGAGTTGGATCACACATCAGAGGTCGGCAGTGTAACCTGGTTCAGGGATCACAGATTTAATTCACAGTCACAAGAGCTAGATAGGATAAGAGGTAAGTTTCACGTACTTATATGTAATATAAAGACAAACGAAAACTTAAGTATTCGGTATTTAAAACAACAGTACTATGGTATAAATAATACATCTGGTAATCATAAGATTTGTATAACACACGTGAAATACTGCGTTGCACATAAATGCACTAGCTGCTATTATATGCTTAGCAATCATTAGTTTTTATTTAGATGATAGAGCTAGCAATTACTTTAAAATCCCTTCTTAGAACACATTATTTATTGCACTTGTTTTATATTGAGCACATTGCAGCATTTTAAACTTTTTAGAGCGGTTTCCTTCAGTCAGTATGTATACAATATTACTGTGCAACAATTCCGTGTTATTTAAATGTAGTAGTTAAATAAATTGTTAGCCAGGTAGTGCATATTGACGTCACAAAGTAGCAAATACATTTAAGGCCCATTTTAATAAGCTCATGAATAAGTAATGCATTCTAAATATTCTTTGCCAAAAATCTCAACCAAAAAGCTACCTATAAAAATTAAAAAATCAATGCTAATTAAATTTGCCTTCATTTTATTAGTTAGCTTTATAATCTCAAGTATTTTCAATCAATTTTTGAAGTAATTAAAATAGCTTAAATTTTTCGTTAGTAATATACAATAAACTGGATTATTCACTAACCGAACCAGGAATTGTATTTTAATTACTTATTTTGAAATACTTAACAATTAGCCGATAAAACTTGTTAACTTACTCTGAACTCCCTAAGGCGGTAGGCTACTGCCGCTGGAGCCTCTTGCATTGATTGCACAAATTCTTATGGTTTTATATTTGTGAAATTGCTTTATGTAAAACCATTTAGCACAAATTCTCATGGTTTTATATTTGTGAAATTACTTTATGTAAGACGATTTACGTTAATGGATCGACTAATTATTACTAAAAATAAAATGCAGTTTCTGCAAGCTTAAAGTGTTGTCAATTTTATAAGTATAAGACTTGTTGTTTACAGGGTACATATTATATTATATTATTTAATGCTTATGTTCTGTCTGCTTTGTTAGCATTGTAACTATGTCTCTACGTATTTATTATTTAGAAGGTGTATTAATATCTTTCTCTTCTCTAGGCTGCACATATGGGCCTCTCCTATGATGGGAAGTAATTGTCGAAATCGCTACGCCTGGCTGGCAAAGTATCGATAGCTGTAGACTCCATAATCCGTACATAGCCTATCACAGTCCACTGCTAAATATAACATAAACCTTCCCCATAGATTGGCTTATAGGGTCGATTTTTGTCATCGCTGCTACTCTTGGCGGGCGTGTTGGCGATCGCAGTTTTTTTTATAATTTTAAATTTGTCAACAGGACGACTTCATATAATTTAGCTGCTATCAAGAAGAATTTGGTTTCAGTTCTCATCTGCCGCCTTTTACGACACTCACTAGATGACTTTGGCGGGACTTGAGATTACATGACAGTTGTAGATTGGTCTTTTGTCTTTGATACTGCTTCCTGAGATTGCTATACCACCTCTACCTATTGAAGGCCATAAGATCTGCTGGAACATTCCCTAAATCGCCTCTCTTACGACACTCACGGGATCAGAAACTGGAGTGATGGTTTCTCCTTATCTTTTTGTCATTAACATTTTTACTTAGTAGAGCCACACTGCAGCTATGGATGTAGCACAAATGGGTCGGCTAAACCAGGCTAGTGAGTGTAGAGGACCGGAGACCCTTTTTACTTGAAACGACGCATTCTATCTTAGTCCTCAGGGGTGACAACGCATCTGCATTTTGATTCTTAATTGAAGATAAATATAGATGTCTGTGGGCCACAGCGTCCACTTACCATCAGGTGGACTGTGTGCTCGTTTGTCGTCCAATGCTATTAAAAAAATTGTACAGTCCACTGCGACATAACATTCTACAAAACTGCTACACTTGTCTGGAGGATTATCTATATAGTATGATTTACGTAAGCCTCGCATCTAAGTGGCAGTTCTCTTTAAGTTGATGCCGTTAAATTTAGTTACTAAATAATTCGTTTATTACATCCTTTGAAAGTTCACTGCTGAATATACGCCCACCCATAGATTGCCCCATATATCAGGATCTTTGCCGCAGTCCCTATCCCTGGGGTTGGGAATTACAGTTTTTCTAGTTATCATTAGGTAGACGCTCTTGCCCGTCTCCTCGTACGTTTCCCTCTGTCGTCTCTTACGACACCCACGGGATGATAAAGGTTATTTGATATTCTTCCACCGCCATTACATTGTTAGGTATTATATTAGTCTTTTCCATGCGCATGATCGCGGAGAAGTTTTTGGCGAAAAACCAAAGAGTTTTTTGTGCGTTCATGGACTTGGAAAAGGCTTATGACAGAGTGGACAGGGATGTGTTATGGCAAACGCTGAACGCATTTAGGTTGAGCGCTGGTTTGATACAGGCATTAAAGTCTCTGTATAGGGACTCGAGTGCTTGTGTTAGAATCAACGGGGTCTACTCGGACTGGTTTGGCATCCATAAAGGTGTCAGACAGGGCTGTGTAGCTTCCCCGTGGCTGTTCAACCTATTTATGGACAGCTGTTTGGAAAATTTGAAAGTTGAAGAATGCGGGGTAAGAATGGGTGAGTTAACCATCAAATGCCTTTTGTACGCCGATGATCAAGTCATACTTGCGTCGTCGGCGGCCGAGTTGCAAATGATGGTTACATTAATGAACAGGTCATTAAAAGAAAGGGGAATGAAAGTGAACGCGAGTAAGACGAAAGTGATGGTTTTTGAAAGAGATGAAAGCAAAACGGTATGTGAAATAAGAATAGAAGGAGAGTTAATTGAGCAAGTGGATGAGTTCGTATATTTGGGATGTGTATTCAGCAGGGATGCGAGATATGATAAGGACATTGAACGACGAGTGAATGCAGGAAATAAAGTAAATGGGGCTCTACACTCTATTGTGAAAAGTCAGAATGTGTCAAAAAAGGCACGTATGGCAATTCACAGTGCTGTATTAGTCCCTACTTTAACGTATGGTAGTGAAAGTTGGGTGTGGCAGAAGAAGCACGAGAGTAGAATAAATGCGGTAGAAATGCGGTCGCTAAGGAGTATGTTAGGGCTGAATCTGAGTGACAGGGTGAGAAACTGTGTGATAAAAGAAGAGTGTGGTTTGCAAGATGATGCGGTGACCAGGATTAAGAAAGGAATGCTTCGGTGGTTTGGTCATGTAGAAAGAATGAATGCGGAAAGACTGACAAAGCAAATATATGTTGCAGAAGTGAATGGAAGAGTCGGAAAGGGACGTCCTAGGCGGAAGTTTGTCGACCAAATTGGCGATATACTAAAAATGGGCCAAATTAAGAGTACCCTTAACCGACGAGCATGTATGCGTAGGTATATGAATGTGGAAGAGGCGAGAAAGGTATGTCAGGATCGTGCTAAATGGAAGTCTGTAGTCTCTGCCTACCCCTCTGGGTGACAGGCGTGAGTGTTTATGTATTATGTATGTATGTATTATATTACAGTCCTCACAATTTATATTGTGGCGTAACGTCTTTGCTCTTCAACAGAATCAAGCGTATCTCGTGACCGGGATTCTGACGACGATTGGGAAGAGAAAGAAGCGTCGCGAACGCATTCTGTCAAGTTCACGGAAGACGTATCAGAAGCTAGAGAGGTGAGGCTATGCTGTTGTAACTTGTTTAGACTTTCTAAGCAGCCAGCTGTAAATTGTCGCTTTACACAAAATACGTATAAAGCTATGCGATACGACATGCCTGTAGGTTTACACAATTTTAGTGTTCGTCTCAGGGATAGATTACAAAAGGCAAGATCTTGGTTTAGAAGCAATGTACGCGGTATATGTTCGAGGCACCGAGCTTATTTAGCTATGAGCTCTATTTTTGATGCATTAGAGTAAGATTTTCTACGCAATTGGAAAGTAACATTTTTTGTAATTCAATGAAATATTTTATAGAATTTTTTCAATTGTACTGTGATGGATTCTATATTATATTCTGTAAAAAGGTTTTTCAAACAGTATTATTTATTTTATAATTTGTTAATTTAATAAAATGTACTAAATTGTTCTTGTTTTATTTATATTTTATGTTTATTGCAGTTGACTTTATTATTGTGATTTTAATGATTTACGATTTTATTAATTGTTTCATAACTTTGCAAATTAATACATATAATTTTTTGTTAACCATTAATTTGTAATTTAAAAATGTCGTAAGCGCACACACTATTCTATCTTTATTCATCATGAAATTTACGAGAGTATACCCGAGTAAATATTTTTAGCTAGAACTTAGTTGTTAGAAATTTTAACCATTTTATTATGCTTAACAAACATTCCGAATCGTTTTGATGCCCAAGATATACAATCACGCTTTTTTTAAATAGCTGAATAATTTTTATGTGAATAAAAGAGACAGAATTCTTTTAGAAGTAATATTATTGTTATCAGACATTTTTCAAAATAAATCGAGGTGTTGCATTAATTTAGTTATTTTATGTTAGACAAATATTAATTTTATTTATTTATTTTTTAATGCAAAAATCTTCATCTGAGGGTTACTAAGGGCGGACTTCGCAGTTCGATGATTTAAATCAACAGTAACTATCCTTTCAAAAGATAGTGTCAACAGGAGGCTATTTGTACTGATACATGTGATAGTTGGTAAGAATTTTTCAAAGGGTAACATCGGGTTATCTAATAACGAATCAAAGTATAGACATTGTATTTAAGTTTAAAACCATTTAAAACCATTAGGTTTTAAATTCAAACCTCAAAGAACATTGTCTATTTTGATGTTTAAAAATTACGTTGCCTTTTTTTTCAGATTTTTGATTGAATTCCAGCCTTAAACTAACGGGCTAGCCGTCAACTTAACTAGCTGATTAAATTAACGGGCTGCGTCATATTCGAATTCATTATTTGAATAAAGATTTACTATTTTGAAAAGTAATTTAAAAGATTTTTGAGTCTTTACTAGGAATTAAATAATTATGTTTCTTATTATTTATAATTTGTTAATAAATATGTATAATCTGTATATGAAACAGTGTAGGAAAACTCTTCTTCGGGACGCCTTCTGGAAGGGAAGGCTGACGCACACCCGGCAGGGGGGAGGTGAAAAAATTTAAGTTCGCTCTATAATTCATTTGCACTCCATTCATTTGCCAAATTTTAGCTAAAATGATTGAACTATGCGTGAAATATAGGCGTACAGCACTCACTCGTAATATATTATAGAAGAATTTATCTTGAATTTTGATGTCAAAATCGGTTTAGTAATTTAACAATATGTTAGGTAGGTTTTAGGGTTCCGTAGTTAAACTTAACCTTATAGAACACTTATAGAATCGCTATGTCCGTCTGTCCGTTCGTCCGTCCGTCCGTCCGTTGGTCCGTCGGTCCGTCCGTTCGTCTATCCGTCCGTCCATACGTCCGTCCATACGTCCGTCCGTCCGTCCATACGTCCGTCCGTCCGTCCGTCCGTCCGTCCGCGGGGTAGGCAGTGAGGAGTCAAGAGACCGATACTGACGGACCACTTTCTCTTATTTTTTAGTTAGTAGTTATTGTAGGCCTACAGTTTCATTCGTGGTACTCTTAGTTTTACGCGGGTGACGCTCAGGATGGCTTAGGGCAGTGGTGGTTTACGGGAATGTTTGTTACGGTCGTGTATATCTTATATTTGCACTGCCACGGACTGATAGAAGGATGTGACCATTTTTGTACAGACTTGCTATGTGAACGATTTCATGTAAAATGTATTATTTTCATAGTCGATTTATTTTTGAAATCTTTTTTGGATACCAGTCTCTATAAGTCTGCTATTAAAATAAGTCCTTTCAAAGTCAAACCGCGGACTCAATACGCTCATGTTATGTAGAAGACCTTTATTGTGATGGGCAACTACGGAACCCTACCTCTACACTGTGCGGTGTCCAACACGCACTGGGCCTTTTTTATTTTTTATTTTACAAGTAACGAATAAATTAATTACTCTTCGATTAATCTAGAGTTGAGGGAAGCAAGGAGGATGTTTGTTATATTATATAAGGACAAAATAGTTTCAACTTTTTGTTTTTATAGTTTTATCATTCTTTTATTCAGTTCGTTACATTTCCTGGGTCTTTTATTAATACATTTGTACTATAGCACAAACAAATAGGGGGGGGGGGGGGGGTTAAGGGAACAAACATAAAATTTTCCATACGATAGTAAATGGCGACAAAAAGTAGCAAGCCATGAATTTTGCAGAATGGAATTAAAGTTTCCGAAACTTACGTTATTACAAAGATTTCTTAAACTCTATGTAAATATTGATAGTTTCAGTGTGTGCGCTTCGCTGTTTAAAAAAAAGAATTCACGCCAAATAAAAATGCTCGTGTAAGCAGATGTAATCTGTGACGTGTGTATGTCATCCTTCAAAATTACTGTACGTTTACGTTTGTCGTGAGCTGTTTGTGTATTTTTGTGCGTGTACACGTTCTCGTGTGATGCCAATGTGTATCCTTATGATGCATGCAAGTTGTCTGTAGGACAAACATAAACCAACAACACAAACACAAATCTGTTTAATTTCAATAACGGCGTAACGAAATTATGACCAGAATGATTTTAAATAGTAGAGTTTTCATAAATTATTACACTACAAGTTTTGTAATCAAAAAACTAAACATTTTTTGTTTGAATCATTATTAGATATAGTCAACCAAATCTAAGAAATACATTTTGACAGCTGTCAGACTTATTGCACAAGCATCACAACCACAAAATGGAAACGTACAATATTCGATTCTTAAAAAAATTGATATCAATTATTTAGAGTTGGTAACCATTTACAGGTGGTACCAGTTTCTCGACTCCACAGAGTCCGTAATTCATTCTTGGGGCAATGTATACGCTATTACAACAAAGTCCCAGAAAACATACAAGGTCTCTCTATTACCGAGTTTAAATATTTAATTATACAAAAAAACTGTATAAAAAGGGTTATTATGATATAAATGAATACATGACCCCTGAGAATGAGGTGGTCGCTTCCAAGCTGTTTCTAAAATAAATTTTGTAAATATTTTGTGACCCTTGACATTGTAAAATTTATTTAAAAAAAAGTCCCGCTGGGTTTCATGCTGCTTCTTCGCAGGACAGAGGTTTTTCTCGAACCAGTGGTAAAGTAAAATATTGACTTTCAATAAGAATTACTTGTAACCTATATTGAATAAAAAATATTCTATTTTATTCTACAGTTTAGTTTGAATAATACTAGAATAAATTAAAAACGGATAATTTAAAACACAACATATCAGTTTCTTCGTATTTGTTGTAACTGCTTATTTCTAGAGGCATATTTATAAAAAATTAAGATTGAAACTAAATTAAAAATAAATTTATTCAATCACTTTAGTACAACTAGTTGAGCTGTCGTTGTTTAGATTAATTAGTATTTGATTTTCATTAATGCAGTCAAAATTAATGTCTCTTTCAAAGTCATCCGTAATCAATTTTTTTGGTTTTTTTCTACCACTTTTGCCCAATCCTTTTTGTGACATGGGTACATGCTTCAACGAATATAGAAGAAACAGTCTAAAAAGTTATAGCACAAAGTAAGAATCACGAAGTCACAAAATAAGAAGACAAACAAAATCACAAAATTATGCATAGTAAGGTCCTGAAATGCCGGGAAACTGAAATTAAGTAGTGGTTTTTTCAGCGCGGCCTTGTATATGAGTTTGTTTTGCCTACACAAATTTACGTTGACAAAGTAAAAAAATAAACTTGTATTATTCGTGATATATGTAATTTCAAAAATAAAAATTTAATTAAACAAGTAAAACATTAAAAAAACAAATAATACATTTAAAAAATAATGATTCGATTATTTGAATATTTTTACCAATTATTTGAATATTTTTGCCGATTATTCGCATATGAATGTTAATCATCCAAACACTACGGTAAGGTACATAGCGATATACTATTGAAATGACGGACGTCGCGACGTCAAGTAAAAAAGTTGATACTGGTTATTTTTTTATATTTTGATTTGTTTGAAAGATTCGAATTTAAATTAGTGATAAAAAACTGTGCACGTTGTAATGAAATATAGATAACTTCATAATTCTTCGGATTTACTTAAAAGGTTATTTTAAAACGTGTGAGTACACTTGTGCAAAGTTGTTGCGAAATGATTAATGTGTAACGTCAAAAGGTATTTCTTAGATTTGGTTGACTGTAGTACACTGGATTTCTAATATTAAGATTATATAAATAAATGCGAAGCTTTCGTTTTACGTGAGTTTTTTTGTCATTTATTTATTTAGTTTGAAATGATATGAAAAAATGGTTATAGATACCATTTATGTGAATTATAATGTTATTAAAAATATTACCTAGACAGTTTTAAGAGAGATTGTCTATACTATAATTGGCCCGTTATTTTGTACGAGTATATATCGTATAGTGCAGTAAAATTTCATAATGTACTATAATAATGTATAAATCTGATTAAAATAGTATATCTTTTAAATTTATATACATATATCAACTTTAACTTCACACGCCCATAAATACACTGGATTTCTAATATTAAGATTATATAAATAAATGCGAAGCTTTCGTTTTACGTGAGTTTTTTTGTCATTTATTTATTTAGTTTGAAATGATATGAAAAAATGGTTATAGATACCATTTATGTGAATTATAATGTTATTAAAAATATTACCTAGACAGTTTTAAGAGAGATTGTCTATACTATAATCGGCCCGTTATTTTGTACGAGTATATATCGTATAGTGCAGTAAAATTTCATAATGTACTATAATAATGTATAAATCTGATTAAAATAGTATATCTTTTAAATTTATATACATATATCAACTTTAACTTCACACGCCCATAAATCAGTTATAATTAAAGTTAAACCATTAAGTTTGAAACTTTCTTGCTCTTTGAAATTCTAAAAAGAATTCTAACACTACTAAAAATAATATCATAATATTTTAATACGACGATGTCATGTTGTCATTCGGGTCTCTTTTACTTTATTTAGAACTACTTTTTCTTTAAACCTTTTGAAAGTTATTATCGTTTTAATGCATAAATAACTTTGACAGAATTTTTAGATTGAGAAATATCTGTTACTTATAATTTACTTCATTGTTTTAAAACATTTTTGGGACAAATGAAATAAAACTACATTGTTTTTTCACTTTCCATAGTTTTGGTTATTGCTGTCTTAAATTTCGGTATCACAAAGGACATCGCTTCCTCGACAGATTGAATTTAATTTCAAGGTGCCATCGATTCCGGAGGACAGTGAAGATACCACAACTTCGGATTCTTTCTTCATGCCGCAGTCGATGCTAGGGTTCCGACGACCGCTCAACGCGGTCCGTAAACTGGTTGGAACACAACGGAGAAACTCCTTGCAACGCCTCTCCTTCTCTATAACGAACCTCACAGAGGTACACGGAAGAATGTGGGGTGCATTCGCAATATTATATTTCGTTTTCTTACCGGCTATGTTCATTGTTACATGAAAAGAACTGTGTAAAGAGTTATATTAAGTTACAATACGTCTGCTTATTTTTTATGAACGTTGTTAAGGGCTTATGAGCGACTAAATACGCATGTGCGATATTATAGTATTAGCCAGCATTGGTGCATAATACGTAGGTACTCACATATATGTTTGTGCGTGAGTGATTGTATGCGTGCGTGCGGTAACTTTTTTTTTTGCGCCCGAAGCAAATATGGGCAACCCTCCGGAAAGCGGGGGAGGGAGGCGGTGAATGCTCATAGCATACCACGCAGCCGGCTGCGTGGTTATGTGGAGACTTTTACCCACTAAACACCGCCTTTTAGGAATTGGCTTAACGATCTGACTAGAGATCTCTAAGCCGTATACGAACGCGACCCTCCTTGGCAGAAAGGAGGGCGCAAGCGTGCGGTAACGTATGCCAAATTGTGTATGCATAATTTTATGATTTTTTTTTGTATAATAGTACCTACCGTTACATTATTGTCAAATCATTAACATTAGCTAAATATACTTATAATGCATATATCAGCCTAATACGAACTAATCTTGTGAATGCACTCCCATTTACCACTTCTCTCGAATCATGCCTCTTCGGTCCTGAATGTTATCTTCAATACCTTAGAACTGCTGTGTTGTTGCTGAAAGTAGACTTAAGCGATCTTAGTCATATTTCTTTAAATTTCGAATTAAATTTTTTATTGTACTTAAAATATATTAATCTTTGCTATTATTTTTTCTGTATTCCTTGCTTATACTTTTAAATATAACAATTTTGCAATTGTTTTCAAATTATCAGCAGCATCTTCCTGGTTCCAAAAAGCGTACTGCGGTTGTCAACCCGCCTGCCAAGCGGGTAGACTATGGCAAATATCCCCCTACGAGGCAATTTATGGGAGAGGTCAACAATGTTCAGCAGTAGACGTTAAACAGGCTGTAACGAATAAAAAGCATGGCTTAAAACGTTTGCCTGTATGCTTACCAGGCTGAGCAGGCGAGCTCGTGTGTGGAATCGATAAACTCTCACCGGTGATGCTGACCTTCTTCAGCCTGTGAAGTTTAGGTTACGAGTTTTTCGAATAAATTTTCACCGTCAGTTGGTAGCGACCAGCCTCGTACAAAATTATTATAAAGCAGTAGAGTTCAGCGCGTGCCGGTGATATCGATATTTTGAAAAATATCTGGAAAGGTTCACACACAATATTTTCAATATGTTATTTATTATATAATACGAAGAAATTCACATTTTAACATTCCAGATAATATGTTCAAAACGATGAAGTTAATTTAATGTAGTATTAGTGCTTGTGAATGAGTAATTATTGAAACTGTTACGTTTAATTAATGAAGCCGTTGTTCATTTTAATCACACCTTTGCAGAACAATACTTTATTTACATAGGTAATGCTTTTATCCAGTTGCATTTGGAGCTGGATAAAAGTATGTAAAGTTGGATAAAAGTATTTCCCAGGAGTAGCGGCAAATATTATTTGCATATTGCAATTATTGTAGTTGTAGTAATACATTTAATAGTATAAATGCAAATGCAAAACACTATAATATTACAACAGTTTATACTATACGCTTTGCTTTTGTATCGTTTGCCCTAAAAACTGCCATCACTATGGTTAATATATATCTTATATTTTCACATAGTTTTTCTTTAGTCCGTTTATAATTTTTTATATTTTATTTTTAAATGCGTGAGTAGATAATTTTTAAACCATATTTTTAGTTTATTATCGCACATTCTAGAAATATTTAAGAGCACACATCACTGTTTGAACTGCACTTACAGTAGATTAGTTGACTATCAGCACACGTCGCGTCGTCGCTCTGCGGAGGTGAGCTTGCGTGTGATATCATATCCTGTGAATCATTACGCCTCTACGTTATAACATATTACGTTTAATTGGCTTAATAAGAATTATTTTTCGAGTATGACATATATAGGGTTCCTTAACGGCTCTAAATCTTTAGTGTTAAAAATATTTTGTAAATTATTTGTTACCTTGTCTACTGGGCTAGTTTAAAAGCTTTGCTCTTTTTTTTCTTATTTAAGTTAAATATTATAAGTAATAAAATATTGTTTGTTATTGTCTTCAGATGATAATTCATTTATAGAAGCTTTTATATTAAATATATAATAATCTTCTTTCTTAAATTATAAAAATATTTCTATCATTTAAATTTATTGAGAAAACAAAGCTAGAATATTTATGTTTATGTCATAAACACTAAATAATAATAGTTTCTACGTCTCGCTTTTTAGGTCTTTTTTTGTATAAACATCCTTTCATTATGGCCGTAATAATGTTCATAGAAGTTATAATAAATAGAATCATGACATGAATAATAAAGAGTATATCAGTTAAGTCCTAATTTTTAATACTGTTAGCATTACATATTTTAGAGTTGTATCGCGTTTATCACTGTTATAACTCGACTTTCTATCTACTACTGGGGATCTTTAATTGGCTTACTGTAACTATTAGTATTATCTGTTTTAGTTGTTGGTCTTCCCAATAAACCAAAATCAAGTATTATACGAACGTATCTAATTAAAGGATGCTTAAATTATTTCAAGAAATATTTTTATAATCATAAATTTAAAAAAAATGCATGAAACCCTTCCTCAGAATTTGTTTATTAGCACTGCTCATAAATTACATTAGTGGTCACTGTTTGATCAAATTTTAAAGTAGGTACCAAATATACTTTAAATGGTTACAATAATGGACATTAGTCGGAAGAAGGAAATCGTCTTTGAAACCAGACTATATCATGTACATTTTCCTTATTTGAAATATTTCATTTTCGTTTATAGTTCATTACTTTTCTTTTAGAAACGCATGTGCATGTACTTTAATTATATAGAATTTCTGTTTCCTTGTACATCAAAAATTAATTATATCTTATTTTCACAGACTCCATTTGTGCGACAAAACACGCCTCACCCGAAAGAGCTGAAACTTAAAGCCCACAAGTTGCTCGCGGGACGATCGCCAGAACAGAATCAGCAATCGGCTACACATGAGGCGCCTACCACGAACGGAATGGTCACATCGCCACTCGAAGTTGCGCCCACCACAGAAACACTCGAAGTGAGTATTCTTATCGCAACTATGATAAAGAGATAAAACGAGCGATCAATGATGTGAGACATCACTTGCAGTGACGACCGTCCAATCTCTCTTTACTGTCTATTTGGAATTTTGTAAAAATATTTATTCTTGGTAGTTGTCTGTTTATTAGGTTAGCAACATATTTGACACGAAAATAAAGCAAAGGTTAGGACTTAACCACTCTAAGCAAGCTTGTGTTAGGAGTGATTCCCAACGGTAGTCTGAATCGGAAATTTCCACGACTTTCTGAGCTTGTGATCCACTGATGAGTTCCCGGATAGATAGAAGTAGGATATATGTCCTTTTAAATCGTCACCACAGAGAGCAACATGTTCTGCTAGCATTTGACAAAGAAATGTTGTTAGACATGTTGTTGTTCCGCATTGAGACTCGGTGCTCATCTACATATTCCTATATGCTTTCGAGTGAAATATATAGTAAATATCTTACACTAATGTTTATATATGTACATTATATTAGAGTTCTGCTGTCATACAAGGAAAATACCCTTACCATTTCATTATGTACGTGTGGTATTAGATTAACTTTGGCTCTAGTTCAAACTGATACAAGTTCTTACTTAAGACAATACCTTGAAAATGAATGGTAGTTTTGGGGGCGTGGCTTATTTCTTTGTCGGTGAAGCTAACGGACGACTACGGGAGTGTCCAATTGAAAGTGATGTAATGATTTCATAGTACGTAAATTATGAGATAGCTATACCGAGTACACGCTCGGAAAAAAAAAACTAAGTATGCGCCAAACAACATTACAACATTTTTATTTTTTTTAACAAAACTTCTTTATGAATTGAATAGGTTCATGATAACTTAGATATGATTATTTACTATGCCTTAAAAATAATTCTATGAACTTATTCGTAAAAATGTTGTGGTGTCATGGAGAAATGTAACTAATTAGACCCTACTTTGTAATTTTTTCCTGTCGAGAAAATTAAATGATATCGTGTTTTACTTTTATGCTATCCAAGGTTATGTAGTCAAAAATCATATACCAAAGTTATGGTTTGTAATCTATAAAACTTAAAAAAAATGTGAAATAGAAAAACCACCAAATTCTTGAAGTATATCACCTTAACACTACTAATGTAACGAGTATCAGATATAGACATTTGTCAATTTTTAACAAGTAAAAGAATGTGTTTTCAAATTCCTTATCACGATAATTCTGGCATTTACGATTTAATGAAAAGATATAACATTGTTTTCATTTATATTTTGAAAGAGTAAATAAAGAGAAAGAACTATATATTATGTGGTCATTTTGTTATAACTATAATATGTATTATCCTTCTTGAGGTCATTGCTGGATGTGCCATTACTACATAATATAATTTATAGGTATTTTAACACGAACTTAAGACCTTAATTACCTTAATAACGTAAGACCATAATTTATAATGATTTTGCATTGACCCGAAATTTAAAAAATAACTCAAATCCCATTTTGATAGGTTCTGGCGTGTGTAATTTCTAATTAGGTTAATATAAATAAAAATTTGTTTGATCTAAGGTGATTGAATGTTAAATCTAAGACCCGTGATATAAGCCGCCAATCAATAACCTATCATCATCATCATCATCGCAGTCCTTCACAAGTCCACTGCTAAACATAGGCCTCCCCTAAGGAATGCCAGAAAGAACGTTCCTGAGCCACTTGCATCCATCGACTTCCTGCATGTCTTACCAGTGTCACTCCATCTAGTGGAGGTAGCCTGAAGGACCTAAGCACTATGCTCAATGACCTCATTTGTGCCTCCCGACGAATAAGTCCCGAGATGAACTTGTACAAAACAAATAAATTCCTATATACTAAATTAATTCGCTTATATGTTTTCTTTTTATACAGCCTGTTGAAACTCAATCACCACCAGAAGTCACAAAAGATGAAGAGAGCGATCATCAGACGCAAGAAAGAGAATCATCGGATGGCGAAAATGATGAAAATGAGGACTCTGACGAATTAGAGGTAAGGCTAAAATTTAATTGTGATACTGGCAAAGGTTTGCTCTTTGAAGGTAACTTAATATTTTTTTGAAAAAAAAATGGGTTTTTGAAAAAAAAAAGCTTGATGTGACATACCAAATTAAGAAACAAAAAACCTTAGTTGTATAAGACATTTTGGGCCATTCTATAACACAGTATTCGCATTTTTGGGTTACTAACATTTCGGAAATCTTCATATATATTACTTGAATAACCGTATTGCTAGTGACATAATTAACACAAAGGGGAAGTAAAATAGAGCTTATTTTTGTGTTTTTGTATGTTATTTTTGTAGAGATCGTTTATTAATTGCCAAATACGTTTGTTAACGTTAAAAAGGTTCATTTTCCCAGTAATAACAGTTATAAACAATACTTCCCTCGAAACTTTCTGGTAGCTTTTGCTGTAAGCCTATTTTCCGTTCTAGATTATGTACTAGTTAAGCTAATAGAATCTCTGTACGATCGCGGTATTATGATAGTTTTATTATCCAGGAGCAGTTATATAATTTCGTTACGGTTACATATTAGATATAAATCTACGTGGGGTGATCCAAAAGTAATGATAATCGGTAATTTCCAGTACACATAAAAATTCAATTTTTTTTTTGCTTATTTGCTTCTATTTATTTCCTCGGTTCAAAGAACACCTTCGAGGCAAAGAGAAACATTTGCTGACGATAGCGAAGTCATGGACGCTATTGAGGCTTTTTTGGAGCTTCAATATAAAGACTTTTTTCTTTAAGGAAATTCTGAGTTTGTAAAAAAGATGAATTAAATACATTAATTGTTAGGAGGCTGTAGAAAAATAAATTATTTTTTAATCTATAATCACCGTGTTCCGTTTTCTATTTTTGAATCACCCCTCGAATTATGTTTCATGAGATTCTTTATGAGGATATAAAGGCACGGAACCTTATCAAATATGTACAGAATAAAACATATAAATCAAAATCATCATTATCATTACAGCCCTCCAAAAGTCCACTGCTGAACATAGGCCTCTCCAAGGAATAATACCACATAGCACGGTCCTGAGCTACCTGTATCCATTGATTTTCTGCATTTCTTACCAGGTCATTACTCCATCTATGGCTACCATTCGAGAACCTTTTCCCCCCATCGGTTGTTGGTTCTTTGAAATTCCACTAATCCAATGGGTATCCGTATGTTTGGTCTAAAGTAACTGCTGCGATTCTACTGCGGATTTAATATTTAAGCCTATTTCCATTCTAATCTTACTCAGACTGACGTTTGGGATATAATCGGAAGTGTCGGATAACACTTGCTCTTGGATCGTTACTCACACTTGCGTGTGGCTCCAACGATGACGTGTACAGCTGCCCGAAGGACCTCTCAATTTCACTCAGAATCTCAGGTGTCCCGGAAACTGCCCGTAGAATCTCACAATCTCATTCAAAATCTTAGGTATTCCGGAAACGATGCTACTACATTCGGTCTTCAGTTTCCACAGTTGGCTTGGAGACATCTTCATACATTTCCTCCACCTCCTCGTCGTAATGTGCCATGGTTGGTGCGTAAACCTGCATGACCTTCAGCGAATACCGTTTGGTGATTCTGAGTATAAGTTAAGCAACCCTCGTCGACACATTTCCAATCTTTACAACATTGTTAATGAGAGACTTGTGGGTGATAAATCCGACACCTTTTTGGGACAGATGGTCTCCCTCCCGGTGATAGAGCAAGTTGCCGGATTCGAGGATTACCTTGTCTTTCCAACTTTTTCGGACCTCGGATAATCCTATAATATTCCAGCGCAACTTGTCTATCTCTTTTTCCAGCTACAAGATATTCTCGTCAGTCCTCAGGGCGCATGCATTTTAATATGTTGCCAGTGCATTGTATTATGTCGACTCAAGTAGAGATAAATCAAAATAGCTATCTCTAACCTAAATTTTAAGTGGTTCTTTTGTATCTAATGTTTTATTTTTTGTCTTAAGTTTTATCCGTTTACTTAATGTAGTAGTTAAATTACCAACGCTAATTTGGACAACAACCGATAATAAGTATAAAAACGGCAAGCTGAATTCGCACAGGCAACAGGTAACCCCAGAATCCTTTGATGCTTTATTTCATTGAATTTCTTAAAAATATCCGTAATAATAAAGTACACTTAAACAAAAGCGAACAAAAAAATAAAGGAAAATTTTGTTAAATTACTATTCGTGCGCTTAAAGAATGGGATTGAAAATGGTGTCGTCTCTATTCACCTCTCGCTTGCACACTGCGGTTATTTAACTCATGCCCACCGGTAAACTGATTGACTGCAAAAATACTTTGCGATATGCGTTTTTCATACATTCTATAACTTCATCATTGATAACAAAATGAACTACCAGAAAAGTTCGTCTGGTTTCGCCAATTTGTGAGCTACGACGCGTTCTGAGAGTTTTCTTCATAATTATTGTTGATTTTGTTTGTTAATATTTTTGTATAAAGTGTTTATATGCTATTGGGACATGAGTGTTTTTAAACTTTTCGTCTGTCTGTCCGAGATAATTTTCGAAATGTTTGAACCGATTGTAATAAAACTTCACGAACAAACAGAGAGTAATACCAGGAGAGACCACATTTTATCCGAAAGATTTACTAAAATAGAAATATTATCTTCTTAAGTCTAAATAGGGTCTACCTCAGCTCAAATTCTAATTTCGAACCCACTTCCCCGGGCGTCGTATGCTATGTACCGACATGTTTGTAATTGCTAATACTGTAAGTAGGTAGGTCGTTAGATACTTATTTCATTAGGTTTATCATATTTATGCCTGTTTCTTTACGCTAACCCAGTCGCTTCTTATTTTTATTACGGTTATTTCCCATTTTAATTTTACGTCGTCCTGTTGCGTAATGTGTATTCTGATCGTAAGAGACACAGCTTTCCCATTCGAAAGCCAAAGCGAACTGATCGGGTGTCAGGGAACACGGTTCAGGACGCCGATAGTTTAGATAATTTCTTTTTACAGTGAAAATAATGGTAATTAAAAAAATAAAAAACATAAGCCCTCCTTTATAGTTAGTTCAGTTAGTATGTAAAGTTTCATGATCTAATTTAAATTATTGTATGAATACCAGCGGTTTATTGTACAGTTTGTAGGTAACTTTGGATTTTTTTTCTATCGAGAAAATTTTACGGAATCGTGTTTTCGTCTTAACATAGTATTTAACATTAATCCTCAGCTTTACCATATATTTATTTCAAAATTAATGCTGCAATATTTTCGGCATAACGGAGAATCTTGCTAAGCCATTTCAGGTAGCATAGGCCCTTAATAGATCCCACCCGGGCGAAGCCAGAGCGGGTCGCTAGTTATAAATGTTATTTTAAAATTAATGTATCTAAAATGCGTATACAATTATTTTCAAATAGTTTCCGTATTGTACCCTTATAACTTATTTGTTATTGACTTTATTTTTAAAATATTTTTTTTCTTTATTATTTATTATTTGCGGGTTTTTGCCATTGGTATAGGTATGTTGACGGTATGGGCTCGATGAGCCGCCATTCCTAATCCAATTCTTAATTCCATTCTTTATCCGTACGAACTGTATGTTACTGAGATTTTACGGGCATAAATAAACTAATACATAGACTATTTTTTTTTATAGAAGAGGGGGCAAACGAGCATGCGGCTCACCTGATGTTAAGTGACTACCGCCGCCCATGATCAACCGCAACACCAGGAGAATTGCGGGTGCGTTGCCGGCCCTTTAGAAAGGAGTAAGCTCTTTTCTTGAAGGTCCCCAAGTCGTATCGGTCCGGAAGAATCTATTCCACAGAGAGGTTGTACGTGGAAGAAAACTCCTTGTGAAACGTACAGTGGTGGACCACCAAGCATCCAGATGGTGTGGATGGTATCGGGACGTTTGCCGTGTCGTGCGTTCACGAAATTTGGCGGCTGGGATTAATCCGAACAATTCCTCAGGGCACTCCCCGTGATAGATGCGATAAAATACGCAAAGAGATGCAACATCTCTTCGCAACGCCAGTGAATCGAGCCGATCGGAAAGCACTCGGTAGTCGACGATTCGAGCCGCTCTGCGCTGGATGCGGTCAAGTGGAAGGAGCTGGTACTGGGGAGCCCCAGCCCAGAGATGGGAACAGTATTCCATGTGCGGTCGAACCTGCGCCTTGTAAAGTTGCAGGCGGTGTGCCGGCATGAAATACTGTCCCGCTCTGCTGAGCACGCCAAGCTTTTTAGAGGCCAATTTGGCCTTCCCCTCCAAGTGACCACGAAACTGCACGTCACTCGATATGTCGACGCCGAGGATTCCGATACTGGCTGAGGCAACAAGGGGAGTGCCTTGAAACTGAGGGGATACGACAAAGGGGTTCTTTTTAGCGGTTAACGCGCAAACTTGTGTGTGTCTTCTGGGGGTTAAACTGGACTAGATTTAGTCGTCCCCAATCCGAGACTCTGTTCAGCAAAGACTCGATTTCAGACACAAGTTTGTCCCGGCACTCGGAGACGTTTTCCCGAGAAATATTGGCTCGGCCGGTGTAAAGAGCATCACCAGTGCTGTCATCTGCATAGCAATGAATGTTACGGGTATGCAACATATCATTGATATGCAGAAGAAAACAGCGTTGGCGATAGCACGCAGCCCTGTGGAACACCAGCATTAATAGGCTTTCAATCGGAGCTTGCACCGTCTACAACGACCTTGATGCTCCGATCTGCAAGAAAGCTGGTGATCCAATCGCACAATTTCTCGGGAAGCCCATAGGAAGGGAGCTTCGAAAGAAGCGCTTTGTGCCAAACCCGATCGAAGGCCTTCGCAATGTCCAAACTAACGGCCAATGTCTCCCCCTTGAACTCTACTGCCTCCGCCCATCTGTGAGTGAGGTAGACCAGAAGATCACCAGCTGACCGACCACGGCGAAAACCGTATTGGCGGTCACTAATCAGCTGGTGATCCTCAAGGTACCTCATGAGCTGGCAGTTTACAATGGACTCCATTGTTTTGGAGAACAAGGAGGTGATGGCGATTGGCCGGTAGTTGGACGGGTCTGAGCGGTCGCCTTTTTTAGGGATCGGGTGGACGAAAGCCGTCTTCCATGATTTTGGGACTACGCCTAGGGAGTAGGAGTACCGGAAAAGACGCGTTAAAACCGGTGCCAACTCTGGAGCACACGTCCTCAGCACAATTGGGGGGATTCCGTCAGGCCCACTCGACTTGTGGATGTCCAGGGAGAGGAGTGCTTTGCGAACCGAGCGCTGTGTGAACTGCACTTCCGGCATGGAGCACTCACACCGCGGGATGGTCGGCGGCGTACTCCCCCCGTCATCGAGAGTCGAGTTAGACGCAAAGAAGGAGCCTAGAAGATCGGCTTTCTCCTTTGCAGTATGGGCCAGTGAGTCGTCCTCCCTGTGCAGAGATGGAAGAGATGGCTGACAGAAATTCCCCTGGACAGCCTTGGCGAGAGACCAGAATGCACGGGTTCCAGAAGGAAGGCGAACTAGTTTCTCGCCAATTCTGCCTATGTGTTCTGACTTTGCCTTGGCAATGACTCTTTTGAAGGACCTAGAGGCGGAATTATACTTCTTTTTTACTACCTTCCTACTTCTAAAGGATGTAGGGAAAATTTACCTATAATACTAACACGTTATTGTAATTTGCTACAAAAAGGTATTACAACAATAAATATAATTATATAAAATAATATTTTAAGTATATTGAATAAGTCCGTAATAGTTAAACATGTTTTTCACGGCGTTAAAAACATTAATGCAATTAATTTCAATTCTGCGATGGCCCTGTACGCAATTTAAAATTTTATTAGTGTTATCTGCTTAGTCACATGGTAATCTTTGCCGTAATATGAGATGTGGGAACTGGGAATAATTAGTTTAATAGAGATATAAAGCAGCTTGGAGCAGAGGTTATTAAATGTTAAAATTTTTACCAATATATTGTTAAATTAAATATTTTATTTATACATACTATTTTACAGTTATAAATATTTAATTTGTAAATGCAAATAATATTACTTGTTACGGTGATAACGTAAAAGAGTCGATCTTCTAACATATTTGTGTCGCCGGCCAATGAACAACTCAAAGTAGGCAGTCTTTAAACATTAATATGAAATTGGGGTGATTGTGGCAATATGGTAGAAACTGCTGTTCCGGGCTGACGTATAGTTTAATAGTAGTTGGAATAATTAAACACGTAACGTGGATAACGCTGAATTATAAATTTCTAGTGTGGTAAAATATACTAAAGCGTTTAGTAGATAACACCAGGGTGCAACGCCGTCTTAGGCCGTACCGGGGCCCTTGTGGCTCTGATGGAATGTAAAAGTAAACAGTAAATGACAAAAACATTTTTTGTTATTATCTTGTATCTATTATAATTAATTAGTAAAAATCAAATAATATGTCATTAATGAACGATCCACGACTTTTTCTGCTACCAGGGCGGCGCTAATTTACTGAGCTAAAATATCGATAATGACAGATTTCGTAGCGGGGACGATAATTTCTTAGGAAATGTAAACTTTAATGTTTCTTTCTTAACTTTTCTTCTTTAGGAAAGAAAATTATCATAAATGCCGTTAAATTTTTTGAAGTGTTATTTTTACTAAACAATACGAAATGATATTTTTATTTCGTAGATTATAAATACATAGATTGCCGAAAATTATACAAAAATCCAGGCTATAAGTATGCCGATTGTACAGCCCGACAAAAACGCCTGGCGGCGAAATGCGGAACTACCTAGAAAATTCTACCTAGAAAATCTGTCAATGCCACTTTCTGGCTAACTCGTCAATGTGTGCAACAACAACGCCCTCGTTTACTCTATAATTTATGTCGGGTTATATTTTCTTAAAATAGAAAAAAGATTGCATAACGTAAGCGAATAAGGCTGATGGCCTAATCGTCACGGGTGTCCCCGTGAAGATAGGTGGCCCTGGGCACCTGGGCCCCGTCTGCTCTTTATGGTAAATACGGTACTGCCAGGGTGCATTCTCAGAGTTTTCGTTATTTTTCCAAGGTTTCTTATGCATATACAAGCGTTCTTAAATATTACAAACTGTCGGTAGCTGTGCGATCCTGCTTCATATCTCAAATACTGTTAATATCAAACTTACCTCCGATGTAAATGCAGAAGTGTTATATCACACACACATACATAGAAATAGAATGATGGTAGAATAGAAGTGCCGTAGTTTATAGCATAAGTATAAGAACTAATCAGTTACGGTTGCGAACCCTGCATCATCTCATCTTTACACATATTGAAGTTACTTTTCAAATTTAGTTGTAGAATCCTTATCATTTTAACTTTTGTCCAATAAACTTAAAAACGTATGTTTGATGTATAAAAAATATTGTATATATATATAATTCGGGAAATTTTAATTTTATTCGGGATTTCTAACATCATTCGGAGCGCGGTTGTGTAGGCCGTTGGGTGAAAAATTGTAATTTACGAGGTCACATGAGAATTTTCACACGAACCAAGGGAAATACTTTCACAGGCAATCGTGCGAAATATGAAGCCGCGGTCACATAATAATCATATTTGCCAATGGTGGGAATTATTTAAAGGTAAATTCGGTCTGATTTTTGACTAAATCAAAGGAAGTTTTGCGGGCGGACATGTTCCATTTTATTGTAAAACGTGATTTATTGTGTCTCGGTCTTAAACTATTATAGTTCAAAAAGAATTTTTTTATTGATTTTTTTTTGATTTTTAGACTTTAGTGTGCATGTATTCTTTATTAAAACAGACTCTTGAATCTGAGGCTAACTATGAAGTGCTTTTTGGAATTAACGGATTGAGTGCAATTTAGCATGTCGTGCAATTTAATTTCGGAGCCAAGCTGAAGGCAATAGTTGCCACTAGGGCGGCGCCATTTAAAATGAGGTGTAACATTTGACGGATTTCATAGCGAGGAAGTTAATTTGTCCGAAAAATTTAAAAGTTAATGTTTTTTTTCTTTACTAGTAGTTATATTTTATATTATTTACATTAAAAATAAATAAAACAAACCACAGAATATTCAAAAAAGTAGAAAAATTAAAAAAGAGATAAAAATGTGAAAATTAAAGAGCAAATCATTGAGACATTCACCATCATTTTCTCGAAGCAGTTTAGGCCATTTTCGACCCTCTATAACTTCTCTGTGGATAAAACCAGAATCCTGAATTTTCAGCAATAAAGAATTATTACTGTTAAAAGTTTCTTAATTTTGTCATTCACTGACCGATCATCAAAACTCTAAGGCACTTTTAACAGACGTAGAAGCTTCAAGTTTAGAATACAATTAGTGTTTAGTGTATCAATCAAAGGAAAACTGAAATATTTTTGCAATTTCCGTCCAGTTTTCTAGATACACTAACTGCATAAATAACTTTGTAATCCCAAATATCTTTTTTTTTTAACCTTTATTGCCAACTTTTTTTACAAACTGTTTTAAATTACTACTATAAATTATAAATCATTATTGAGTGTCGGCGTGTCTTTGCGACAAAAAGGCCTCTTCCAGTACATTCCACTCTTTTCTTATTTTAGCTGTTCGATGCCAGAATGGACCTGCTGTTTTTTTGATGTCATCGGACCATCGTTTCATTTGCCTTCCTCTTTTTTTTTTTAGTTTGGAATCTAGAGGTCCATTCTGTTATGTCATTTCTCCATTTGTTATTGTTATCTCTGAGCATATGTCCTGCTGTTTGTTTTGGTCACAACATCTTCTATTTTTATTATTTGTGTTATATCTCTGGCTCTATTTCTATCTTTTTTTGTGTAGCCCAGTACCAGTATGCTCCTCTCCATGGTTCTGATATGTGACCAGTTTCTGTTCTTGTTTTTGTTTGTTTGCCCAGGTCTGGCATCCGTAAGTAAGTATGGGTAATATACGGGTGTTGTATATTTTTCTTTTCATTTCGATGTTATATTGTTTGTTCAGTACTTCTTTAAGTGTCCAAAATCTATTCCACGAGTTGGAAATCCATCTTTCTATTTCTAATTCCATTTGGTCACTGAATGCAATTTGTTGACCCAACTAAATACAGGAATTTACATATTCTATTTCGTTCTCTTCTACTTTGATGTTTTTTGTGGAATCTGTTAGTCATAATTTTAGTCTTTGTTTTGTTCATCGTTAGGCCCACCTTTTTGCTTTCTTGTGCCAGATCTAGGAGCATGGTTTGAAGGGTTTCTGAGTTATCTGCTATAAGTATTGTCACCAGCGAATCCGAGATGGTTTAGGTTGGTGCCAGTAATGTTGATTCCGAGATAGTCCCATTCCATTTTTCTAAAGACTTCCTCAAGTATTGCTAAAAAAAGTTTCCTGCCTCACACCTCTACGTATAGGGAAAATATTCTCCTCCGTTTCTTGCTCTATTCGTCCTGTGCTGTTTTATGCATAAATTTTTATTATCCTTACATATATTTTTTCGATTCCTTAATTTTTTTGGGCTTCCCAAATGTATTGATGTTCTAAGGAGTCAAATGCCTTATTTATAGTCCACGAATACAGTGGATAGTTAAATTCTTGACTTTTTTCAATTAGCTGTTTGATTACGTGGATGTCGTCTATTGTGGAATATCCTGATCTAAAGCCAGCTAGTTATCTAGGTTATTCTTCGTCAAGTTTCCTTGTGATATGGTTGAGTATTATTTTTGAGAACACTATATATATTAGACATGAGGCTTAAATTAGATGTTGTTTCGTTAGCTAATTACGTAATAACTTAAGACAGAAGGACCCTTAAGCACAGAATAAATAGTAGTACTACGTACCTTAAGTAGGGACTGAATAAATTAACCGACTTGGTATTACATGAATCTCACATTTTACGGTAGAAAAACTGAGTTGCTAGACTTGTTTTTTTTTAAAAGTTATGTTTTGATGACATACAATTTTTCAAAAAAAAATCATATTTAAATCAAAATCTACCAACATCACAGAATTAATAATATTACTTCGTAACTTACATGTCTATTGTCCACAGACGTTTCTATAAAAAATATTAAATTAAATCTGTCAATTATGCGTTTTTTGATATGGCCAGCTTTGAAAATTACTTCGGTATAAGTACGCGTAAATATCAAATGTATCTTTTGTTATATGATTTTTATTGTCCTACTATATTCCGAGTACATTAATACTTAAAATATTAATGTACTCGGAATATAGTAGGACAATAAAATAGTATAACAAATAATAATAATTCATAACAATAGGAACAATTTTAACTGTGATTTTGCAATAAGTGTCCATGGTTTTAAGCATTGTTAATGAAACAGGTGCTATGGTATGTAAGGAAACCTAATTTCTTCTCCAAATGCCAACCTCACATGCTCAGCTCCCGTGTCATATTCATTCAAAATCCATACCTATATCCACAAATTGACAACGGGAGGTATCATTACCTGTGCGAAGAACGACTTTTCGTACAACGACTCGACTGTCTAGCGTGGTAACTAATGGATGAATTTCAAGTCACGCATGCAACTTGGTACATTCTTGAGAAGGTGTAGTATTAACGATGGATCAACCTGCCGTGAATTTTTTACTTGCTATGTAAGTAATAGCATTTATTTAAGAACATTAAAAATTGAAATAAAACTTTTTTTTATTTTAATCAAAATAACAGTGTCTTTTATTAGCTTTAAAAAGTATAAGGTTTGATAGTTTAATGTTTTGTATTTTTTTTAAATAATCATCCAATTTCTTGGTAAATCAACATAACAATAGGTAGTGTCTTATTATAAAGGAATATAATAATAACTAAACAATAAGGACAATGTTAAATAATTAACGTCTAAACTAAATAACTCTAAACTTGTCGGGTATGGTGTTACCGTACTTAACTGATGGCGGATTAAAAGAGGGTGATGTGATACGGGCGTGTGTGTGTGTGTGTGTGTGGCGGGCAGCGGGGCGACGGCGGCGGGCGGCGCGTGGCGTGGCGCGCGGGCGTGGCGGCGGGCGCGCGCGCTGGCCGCCTGCACCGGCGCGACACGCCGCACCACCTCAAGAACAAGCGCGTCAGCCACATCGACGCGGCCCGCGCGCGCGACCTCATCGCGCAGGTGCTGGCATGCCATGCCCTGCACCACTTGTGCACCACTGTACCGTGTCGCGAGCCACGCCGCCTATTACATTGTGTCGACACCTTCACCATTTATACACACCCTCGGCCACCGCAATGAGTTCCATAGCATTTCAACAATGTCCTTACCATCCATTTGTTTTATGTTGAGTCAATCACTTATTCGAAATAAAAATACATCCAATAATATAATAAAATAAATAAATACAATAAAAATAAATATACATCCCGTATGACCATAACAACCTTACTCTTAAAAATCGACTCGAAAAATCTCTCCTTCTCTCTCTTTCTCGATCTCTCTTTTCACTTTATAAATATAGAAAGGGACAGGCATAAAAATAGCGATAATTAACGATTATAAATAAGTCCGTTAATTTATAGCATAACCAAAAAAGTAGCTGATATGCGGATACACATTGCGGATGGATGCCATTCACAAGTTAACGGAACCTGGAATAGTTGCACCGATGCAAGTGATGCTTTCTTAACAATTTAATAACAGAGAGTATAGTTATGAATGTAATCAAATTTGGAAATGTACCTGCGACTTATATTATTAATGAATTGCTTTGGACTGTTTATGCCTACGTTTCTGACCATGAGTCAAATAATTGGTGTATCTATCTAATTCAAAGCTTCCCGGCGCCTAAATGTTCATATATATTTTTTTTGTTTTTCGGCTTACTCGAATATATTAGTGGGAGGCTCTTATCAGCTTGTATTGTGCTGACGTTTTCTTCAATTCTTTTCAAGGCCGTAGCCAGAAAATAATTTCGGGCGGGTGCGGGGGGGGCGTTGATTTGGTGGAACAGTAGAAAAACATATAAGTAATAATCGTTTTAATAAAAGAAATAAAATGGTGTTACTTATCATATATATTTATTAGAAAACCATAACAGAAATACGAACACCTTATTACAAAATTAAATTTAGTCTTCTAGCTTTCTTTGCAGCGAACAAATCAGTTACCTCCTCGGTGTCGATGTTAATTCTGCGGTGGATTGACATTAACGACAAACCTTTTTGTCTTTCCTGGCCTGTAGAGTTTCTCAAATAAGTTTTGAGGCGTTTCAGAGAAGAAAAAGTCCTCTCAGGAGTACATGTAGAAACAGGCAGTGTCGCCAAGATCTTTAAAAGTTTGTGAATGTTTGGAAATAAGGCCTGCAGCACATGCTGATCGATCTAGTTGAGATTCTTCCACCCGTTTTATCCACTACATATCTAATTCAGCTTTTACAAAGTCCCATTCCGAATATTTTTTATAGAGCTCACAGTAGTTTTCTTGATAATTTTGATTAATTTGTTCTTTGCAACACACAGAAGGAATTAAAATGTTGGGAGATGATAATGTGGCTTTATGATTTTGGAATGTTGACTGAAGCTGATCAATAAAATAATCCAAAAGTAGAATCATTATAGTAATTCTAAAATAGGTTTCAGGATCTTTTGTGTCGTAGTTTGCCCTATGCTCTCGGCGTGACGTTATTCGCGGAATTTTCATTTCCTCGTTTACAGTACTGAGTGAATTCCGTGCATTCTTGAAAAGTTCAGCAAATTTCAGAGAATTTTGTTTGTAGTGATTAACTATTATGTTATGTAATATATTGACAATATATTGATTTTTTATTTTTGGGGATTGATCCCCACCTGGTTACGGCCTTGATTCTTGTCATTGAACGATGTCAAGCTAGTTGAAAATAGTGGCATAGGTAGGACGGTGCCAATCCTAACTTCTATTAAAGTCGATCATAACTTTATTGTTGAGTAAGACCACAACGAAAGTTTTAAAGAACTAATTTTCTCGGCTTAAATTCACCTTGTAGCACAGCACACACGCCCCCTTTTTTAAAAAAAAAATTGCCCCCCTCTTAAAAACAAATAATTAAATTATAATGCTTGAAGTTAGCAAAAACTATATTCTATTTGATTTTCCATTCAGTTTATTTAAAATTTAATAGATTTTTTAATATCATTACTACTTTGGCTAGTTAAGAAACCCAGTGTCACCGTAATAGTCACAGTGAATTTGAGTCTTTTATTGTGTCAGTATTTGTGAGACATTCTAGATGTCACGTGATTGGATTTTAACTCAGGCACCGTTATTTCACAAACGTTATAATGAAATGGGAAACTGGAACGGGATTAGGGGTTTATTTCAATAGCCACTACAATATTTGTCGCGTAGTAACATCATGTAATTTACTTATAGATGACTGCCAATAAATTTGAGGTACACACCATCTTATTTTAAATAAAAAAATTTGATGTAAGCCGTCAACTTGTTTTAACATCGCATTTTTAACTAAGTCGACATAATGTAATAGGCGTCTCAATGTTACTTGTATTTTGATATGAGCATGCGCTTTAATTCTGTACATATTATTATGGCATGTGTAAATATTGGTGAGTGGGCTTGTATATGTTTTAATCAATAGATTATAAAATACTAAATTAGAAACGTGAAAATGGAATTGGGTATCATTATCGACAAACATGTTTTTTTTATTTCGTCCCATGCAATTATCTTATTTGTTTGTTAATGTTTTTTGTTTCAATTATTTAAAAGTAATTTTAGAGTCATATACTGGTGACCTTTTTTAAAAAAATTTTTTTTTGAATTAAATAAATAAATAAATTAAAATCTGTCGAAATTCAAATCATATCCACTCTAGTCTGTGACCCTGCGAACTGACATAGTCAAAGATGCCTACTAAATTTATTGTTTTATTGCCGTTCGTAAAGTGGGGTGAATATGATTTGAATTTCGATAGATTTTAATTAATTAATTTATTTAATTCAACATTATTGTTTTTACTTTTTGTAAAATATTAGTGCTGGGCTTCTACTTCGTTCACATGCTACACCCTATTTTTTTCCAGACGGTAAAAAAGGTCATCCAGTATATTTTAATGCTAGGAATTCTTAGCGTTACAGTTGGGTGCTATTGTTAGTTGAGTAGATTTTAACATATTATAATAAACATTATTAGCGTGACCATGAAATATCGTAGCGTTTCTTACGTACTAAGTAGAATAATATAATACATAATATTCTCTTAGTACACACAACACCTCGAGAAAGAGTAAAAGCAGACGCGCGAGCCGCAACGAAATTTCTTATTCACTATTAAACACTTTAAACAATAGATTCGTGAGATCTAAATCGTGGCAGTACTTTTAGTGTGCGGGTATAATATCATCGCACAGCGTTCACCGCGGAGGTTTTCCACACTTCATCTCAAAATGCGCGTTATTTGGCACGTAACTAAATGCGGTAGCGTTTTACGTTAGAACCAGATATTTCTTTGTCTCATTTTTTACAAATAAAATTGTGTTAAAACGGAACAAGTGAGCGATCACTGTGTACAGGAATCGCTCCGTTTCTGTGAACGCGACTGAACCGTGAGTAATTGTTAGCGTACGGAGTCTGTTACGGGCTGATGAGCGTGGGCCCTCGACCACATCGCTCACCGCACCGTAGACCCTCGGAGAGGCTCGCAGAAATGGGCGCATCGCGACGAGCCGCTCCAACAATGTTTCGTGTGGCGCGATTAATCGATAAGTGAAGTGCCGCTTTCGAAATACCGGTGTTAAATAAAATAATACGGGACCGCAATAAAGTTCCTTTCCCTAGTGCCAACTATCGCTATTTGAAATGAGGTGTTTGAAAGCTGCAGGAGGATGGCTCGCGCGGGTGAGATGTCGTGATATTCACGATAGAGTCACGTTCCGCGTATGATTTAATATTAAATCCGTTTGTGTTTTATTTGGCTTGCCTGGCTTACATTTTATTATTCCAATATACGTTTTGTTATGTATTATCGGCATTTAAATATAGACTAAACGAATTTTCATGTCATTAGCGTAATGTCATTACTCATGATCTAGCTTACGCAGAGTGCCTGCTTTAAATGTATTAGTGAATTTTACGATTCTTCGTTTCATGTGGTTATTTCTTGCAGGCGATAAAGAAACGCGAGCAACAAGAAGAACATAAGACTGATGAAGAGGAGGCCGTGGATGACGTGCTCGATGGTGAGTTTATAAACGAACTGAGCAATTTGATACTTTTAAAATTATATGATATACCATGCGACGCATTTATAACACAAAAAAATTCGTTTGAGTAACTATGTGCTGCTAATTTGTCTATTAAAAGTGTTCAAACTTATATATTACATATCTTTTCCATAGCTTTATATATAGTTGAAAGCTATAGAGAAGATATGTTGCACGACTTAGCCTTTAAAGATACTACGACAGTTTCGCAACGTATGGTTACATCTGTATCACGACTTGCCTCCGTTATATAGGTACTCGTAGTTAGCTAAATACATTGCGTTATTATTTTAGCGGTCGTGATCAAGTTTCACTCGCGCACACGAAACTTTGCACTCTTAAAGTACACTCAACAATGTACAATCTTAATTTATTCTATGGGAACTCATAACTTTCGAACGTGAAGGCTTTAAAGTCATCAATTTTTTATAAACATTGATATTACAAAGGCAGCTCTGTACTGTATTGTTACTGACCACATTAACACGGTACGGTCGATGATTGTAAACTTTCTTTTTCATTTAAAAATAATGAAGCATATTCATTTTTATACATTCTTTATGTATAATAAAACTTACACAGTAAAGAGCGTTCTTATTGTCATATTTTATTTTTGAATCGTCAAGTGAATTGAAAAGTATTTGTAGTATTTTTATGTAGTTGTACTTTCGTGCAAGTTCCTATCTAAATAAACGGATAGTTTTAAATAGTTAGTACCTACATTTGTAAGATATTTTTGACTGCTCCCGCAATGTATACTATCTTTGATTATATACCTGTATATTATAATCAAAGTATACTATCCTCCCTGATAAGTTTGTAGAGCGCAACGTAATAACAGTTTTAAAAGTCGTTTAAATGACATGATTATAAGGTCTAAATTTGATTTAACAAACTAATACTTACTAACTAAAAATTTAGTTATGAAATTTATGATTTATTTAAAAATATTTGATCTTCTTCTTTTGATGTATTGGCAAATTTAAATATGTTCACATTTTATACATTAACACGTAGTTCCGTTATTATCATCGCGATCGTGATACGTTTCATAATACTTTTAATTCAACTATCAGAACTAGCTAATGAAGCAATGTGCATATGAGCAATGTTTGCGTCGGCAATATCAAATCCGTATCGCCGCTTTATCAGCTTATCTCGTATGCGGGCTATTTCTAAGGTGTTGGATGTGCCAGTGCTCCTCCACTGTTAATAACGTTCGTACGAAATAAATTACATTGAGTGAAACTGAAGAACTGTCCGTGCCGCGTGACACGACGCGAGTTATGCATTAGAAATTACATTATCTGTGTTCATTCAAGGATACGTACACGTAGGCAGTGCTCCTTGATATGATTGCATTCTCCAAAATAGTACGTTCAAGGGCATAGAAGTGTTGTGACTTTTAAGCGATTGTGTGCATATAATGTTAATATTCGATTCAAAATTTTAGAAGTGCTATTGGAATTCCTTGTGTATCTGCTATTGTGTTTGTGAAATATTTGTTTGTTATTAAGAAATAATAATTGTTTGAGGAAATTCGGTTTACTACATTTTGAAAGCTTGTGGAGTTTCGTGTTTGCCAAATTTAAATTTTAAAATTTTTAAGCGTAGGTATATTAACTTTTTTATTTTTGTTAGCATGGATTTGTTAATCAAGAAACACGACTAAACCAAAGAAAATATTTACTACGCGAATATCTTCTCATCTTTAGAATAAACATGAACTCATTAGTGTATAAAATTGTTCCAAACGTCGCATTTGTTCCAGGAATGGTGATTTGAAGGTCACAAGTTATTGTCATAGTTACTTTGTAAACAATATCATGTGATCCGTAGACATAGGAATGTCTTCTTTTATATTGTTACTTCGCCGTCACAGCCGGAAGCCCTGATTTGCTCTATTAATCCAGCAATTGTGGGTATTACCCAGTTATCTTCCTGTCCGTACTTTCTCTATGCTTGAAGCATAAACACTTCCAACTTGTCCGTATTTACAATAAATACTTACATTACACTTAACAAGGCGCTTTACTTTCCCTCAATTGTAAGGAAGCGACGTACTCCCTTCTAGTTGCTTTACGAATAGAGTATTTAATAAACAAACCGGTATTGATTTAATCAAGTGTGGTAAAAATTCTTAGTAGGTAAAAATATCTTACGCGTCACTAGAGATGCGATTTCTGTGCCTAAACCGCACCCTTTTGATAACAGGTGTAATTTATAAAATGATAAATTTATATATGTATTTCATTTATTGTTTATTAGCAATCGCTTAGTATTTTGCCTAACAATATAAAAGTTTTTTTGTTAAAAAACAAAGAAATATGCCCACTTTCCATACATTAATTGACCTGTCATTTGATTCGTTTTACGGGTCGCGTCTACCTACAATTACTGTTGCATAAAATCAATTATTGTTTATAATAACATAATAACTTATCACCTTTTTATTTAGAGACCAAAATTCTATAAAGTAAATAAGTTTTTCATTGGTTATAACCTGTTAATAGTACACTATGGTATACTATACTGTGGAAAGAAAAATAACTTCCACACCATAGTATAAAACCACAAAAAATCGTATCTAATCATAAAATAATAAGATAAGAAAAAAAACAATTGGTTATTTTAAACATTCATAAACCGCATGACTAATTAATAAGATTTTTGTAGTCTGTGACACGAAATGTGTAAAACACGTTTTTTTTTTTAAATATATAGGTATTGTCATGGCTTCTGGAATTTTAAGTCATTGTTAAACGCGTTCCGTCTCCAAAAGTCTATTGAGAATGATAAACATAGTAATTTTACTTTTTTTCCTGGCTTTATCGGAAAATTCAATTATGCGATACGAAATAAGCAAAATAAAGGCAATTTTATAAGATATTTTACAGCACATACATATTTTACATTACATCACAAGACGCGTTAGAAAATTTTCCGGTCAAAGTTGGGCATGACTCTTTGTCACTAAATATACTGATATACATACTAATAATGCACGTGAAATAAATATTTTTTACCTAGGTATTATACGACAAGGCTCGATGGAGGTGATGTATGATTTATTAACCTCCACAAATAAATCGTTTGAGACCATTACAATAAAACCAGTTTGGTATAAACACTCTTTAGAACTTTACAGTTTAATTATTATTAATTACAGCAGGCAACACAGTCAAGCTCAAAATTTCTAGCAGTCTCAGCAAAAGTAGTAACGGAGGACATTATGGGTTTTATATGAGCAGAAAACATACATGTTAACCTGCTAACACCCGTTGTTTACAACCCAATCAGTTAATGCATACAAATGTGTTGTTGTACGCACATGTTCGTAGATATCCTTGACACACAATCTCTTCCGTAGTACAAAGAAAATATAAAGGCTATGACAATGTCAACATAACCAACGTAAATTTAAGATAGCAAAGCTGTTGTGATACAGTGTTTAGTAGGTTTTTAGCTTATCACAAATTATTAACAATTAGGTTCAACTATTTGTTAATGTGTGTTGTTTGGTTTCGAGTAAAGTTACTGGTACGTTTTGTGAACTTTAGTCGACATCGATAATCTTAATAATACTATATGTATTCTTCTGTACGTGTGTTTATCATTGAACTCCTAAACGGCTCTTACGCGGTTCGATTTTGATGATTTTTTGTAAGTGTCCGAATCTAAACCATCAAAGGTTTGGTTTAGATTCGCAATTGGACCCGGTAGTTGGCGCTGTTGTCGAGATCCAGAAATCACCCTTACACAGCCCGGGCGAACCCCTAGTCAGAAACATTTATAACATTGTTTTACTGATTTTCTTAATATAAAAGTATTTCAAACTGTAACTAAGTTCAGTTTTGATAGGTAGTAGGATAAGATAGGGCGGATGGCTAGCTTACCAGAATAATTCTTACAATTTCGTACGTATTCAGTATTAAATTTGTTTATTCTTTACATGCTCAGACACAGATTAATTCTTATCCCTTTATTTATCACCCCCTTACAACCTAGGGCCTCTCTCATTATAGGAATGATTTGCCTAAATTGCCACTCAAGGAAGGTGGAATGGAAATCGGGCTTCTTTGTATGCCGCTCCCTGTAACCGATTCGAGTATTTTACATCTATCTTGTTCGAAGTGGTATACCGCCAGCAATATATGAGGTTTCTGACATTTCCCACAGTCAGACTAAATGATGGATTCTTTTATAAGGTATAGTAGATAGTACGTTACCTATAGTCCGGTTAAACACTTCAAAGCTTAAGATGCTAGTGCAAAGAGTAGTTCATGACTTCGTTAAGTTTCACTGTCTTCAGTAGGGCATAGTCCCCTAATGGCGGACACCTAAGGTTTTCAGGAAATAAAATAAAAACCACTTCAAAAAACTAAAAAACTTAATTTATTAATTAGTTCAGTCGACAAACTTTAAAATCAACATACATTTACACAAATGCAACTTTTGTATAAATCATATTAAAAATAAAAATGAAATTTTGGTGAAAAAAATGCTATCGCTGGAAGTGGCACCTAGTGCTGGATGAACTTGACTTCGAACCCCCAGCACTGGATATTTTTAAAACATCCGGCATCATTTACATAAATGTACTCGTCTGAACATTCAGGAATGTCCGCACATGCTTCATAAACCCATCCATGGCAGCTGGAGCACATTTTACAATCTTCGTCGTAGGCTTTAAGCACATTACGCAATTAGTTCTTCCAACTTCAGATATATCAGCCAGTGACTGCTTTTTCATTCCACTTTTACTCCTTTGGTTTGTTTACCCTTTTATTCGATTCTTCCTTTGGCCTTCACATCTTTAGTTTGTTGCCCGTTCTCTTCTTTTGCTATTTTAAATTTAGTTTTTACCAGGAAAAGTTCTGGTTAGCGTTGTTTGTTCGTACTCAAAGGTGTCCCTCTAAGGATCTTTGGTTGCAATGTCACTTCTTCTCCACGGTTCGATGTCGATATATTATCGTAAACGTTTTTGTTTCCATGTTCCTTTCTAATTATTCTCTTCCATTTCAGCCTTTCTCTGTTTTATTGTTCTCTGTTATTTCATTTCATTTTTTTGTAAATAACTGTATTTATTGCAGTATTGTAGTAGTTTTTGTAAATTATTACAAAAATTACCACAATAAATACAGTTATTTACATAAAAAGATGAACAAAAACATTTTATTCATGTTCGGCGTTATGGGACTACTTTGTGTCCGGTACTAGGGGACAGAATAATGCAAAAATTACTACGCGTTCATTTCGAGTTTGCCGTCGTAGACCGTTACGACGTCACAGCTGACGGTACCGTAGACGAAAAAAGTCATCATGTTTATGTTTTTTAGTATTCATATTTTCAGTAAAGTTAAATAATAACGTGTTCGATGAAATAAAATATTTTTTGAATGATGATGATGATGAAATAACGTGTTCGATAAAATAAAATTTTCATTTTTACACATATACATTTTTAAATATTCGAAAAAAATAAAATTACTGATTATAACGGAACAAATTAACGAATATCAACAGAAACAAAAACAAAAAATCAACAGTAACAAAAACAGTAACAAACTAGAGAACGTACGGGAGCATAAAAAACGGACGTAAGTACACTTCGACGTTGCTATCGATACTAAAAGGGCGACGCTTGAGGCGCGGAATGAGGGGGCGCGGCGGGAGGTAACGGCATTCTTGAAGTGAACGACTAGTACGTGGTCTATACCTACCGAATCACTTTCAACAATTGCCAAAAATATCATAGACTACGAATAACAATGGAACCCTAACTTAATTAACAAATACCATGAAGATTTATACACAGAAATTTAGCTGTAACACTCACCTGGACCTTAAGTGACGCAGTGTTTTCTCGTCGAAAACAGAAATGGACGGGTCCTGATGTTGCCTTGAGCGTCATTGGCAAACTGCATCTGCTGACCCTATATCTATATATCTATCCGATTCCCTTTTAACCGTGTTTGAGTCGTTCACGTGCTAACTTGTTGAAATAATACGAGTGTCCGGCACAATCCGGCGTTACGGGACTTTCCCCTATAGAATTTCGGTTCATTAATATAGAAAAAACAAACCATAAGCGCTTGCCAGTAATCAATAATTATAACAGTAAAATGCATAATAGATGCATGCTATTGAACTGTTGACACTATCTTATCAGTTCTAGTAAATACTTACGATTTGTTTGAAAGTTTGAAGACGTGTTCCAACAGTAATCGTAGTGCTCTCGAGAGACGGACTCAGTTTTTCGTTGCCGCGCGTAATTATCGTACAAGTTTTTTTTTTTATATCATGATATATTTCAAGCACAATAAATCATTTAATATGTAAGATATATATAAAAAGAAACTGTAAAAAAATGTTGGTAGTCTTTGCTAAGGACACATCTGTGTAAAAAATAAAATGAATATATTTTAAGCTGTTATTAACACGTTTTAAACCACGACATAGATCCCACGATTAAGCATCTATCAATTTCCCTGTCAATCATTCTCTTTGTTCTCGTTTCTCTCCCGCCCGGACATATTGACGCGGGACGGAAACTTTCGTCCGAGATACGGTCAGTACGAACAAATTTTTAACTTCAATAATTAACACCGACTACACTGTGGTTGTTCGTGGGCTTGTGATCATTTAATGCACAAACTTCCATTTACCATTATTAAATACAAACTATTATGTTAATGTATTTCATTCTATCAACATGCTTAATAATATAAAGATATGATGTGTTTTTAAAATTGTTTTATCCGACTTTTCAATTGTATATTCATTGATTTATCGGAAACAGCTGAACCGATATAAAACTTTTTTTATTTATTTAAATAGGTTATGCTTCAGGGGTTCAGTTACACCTTGAAGTTAAATTAAAAAAAAATCGGAACATTAACGGTGAACGAATAGGTTATAGATGTTTTGTGCCTATTTATACAACGTTATGGTTTTTACCTTGAAATTGTCATTAGACTACCCAAAAGGATACGTTAATTCAACTTTTAACTGAAAGCACAACCGACTTCAAAACTTAAAAACGAAAATGATTTCCACATATTAGTTTTTAAAGTCGTGGCTTGTGGCTTTACTTGTAATTATTCGATTCAGTATAATATGTATTATGTGGGAATAATTTTAATTTTTGAAATCTATTCTACTTTTTATTAAAAGTTTATTCACGTGATAACAAATTGTCTAATTTATTTTCGATATCAGTTAAACGAGAAAAGTATAAATTAGTGCTGGAGTCATGAAAGACAAAAGATTGGAATTGAAGTTGAGTGTCCGTGGAGATGGTTCATTGAGTAGAGACAGCACCAGGAGCAGTACCAGAAGCAACCGCAGTAATATCAGCAATAACAGTTCCGGTTTGCCATTGAGTGAAATATTTGCCACAGATCGATTCTCAACTCCTCAACATCGGCCGTTTGACATTCAAAGGAAGTATCACGTTCAACCGATTGAATACGGATACCCGGCGCAAAGTTTGCAAACTTTAAATCATTACGAACAATCTAGGCAATATAGAGAAGACGGTCGCAACAGATACAATCCTTATGTAGACTACACGGAGCCAAGACGTCACGGCGATAACGTCCGGTCATATCCGCCGAATCTTCAGTATCAATCAGTGTACAATGATCAACACGGACGCATACATGGAACATTGCCTCGTCGTGACGTACGAAGACAAGAAGAAATACAGAACAAGACATCGCCGCAGTCGATGCTGCAGCGCGATCAAGCTTACGTCCATCCATATGGTAGTTTTCCAAGGTCCATAATGCAACGTGAACAGGCAAACAATATGCAGTATTACAATTCATTGCCACGTTCTACACTAGACTATCCACATGAAAATAATGGATATGGCGGACATTACACCCTACCAGCTCCAAGACGCGTGCGCATCAGTGAACACCAGCCTATTGTTTACGGATACGGTATGTTCAATATGACTTGTATATGTTTATTATAAAACATAAGAAAATTACTTTAATAGCATAGTTTACATGTTGTTTAGTATTGCGTAGGACTCCAACGTCCATAATGATAGCATTATTAAAAAATACATTTTGATGATTTCTTAGATTCGAGGATATGATCACAAACTGCAGGAAGTCTGCAGTTTGTGATCATATCCTAGACGGCCCCAACCATTACATCAGATTTGATAGACCACAAATCCTCGCGAAAGAACACCGATTCCTACCAAGGATGATACGTGAGGCTATTGAAATTAAAAAACATCCTAATTTCAATAGAGAAGGAGGCTGGGTACTACCACCTGCTTGGGATCCTATAATCAATAAAATTAAAACTAAACCCAAGCATACCACTGCAAGACCTCAGGACATAATCAGTTCATTTTGCATAGATCGGACCATAAACAATAATTAAAAAAGCTGAAGGTACTCCGGGTTTAACAATGACATCGGGACGTCAGTCATCTCAGTCCCCCGTGACCATGGGTGCTGGAAAGCGCCCGAAAGGTCGGGAATTAAAAATAAAAGTAATTAAAAGTAAAAATAAATGCGATAAAATCCGTAAAAATAGTTTTAATCAAATACATTTTGAACTTCATATCAGCAACTTGCGAGAACTGGTTTTAACAAATATTTCGAGTTTAAAAGATACTTTATTATAAAACAATACACCAATCATTTAAAAAATTCGGTCGAAACATTCTTGTGGCGCTTAAAGTTTTCAATTGACAAGTTTTTATACATCCCAATATTTACTAGAGGTTTTGGACGCGATAGATGTAAAGATGGTTTACTTTTACCATCCATTTCACAAGTCCACTGCTAAACGTAGGCCTCCCCCAAGTAATGTCACAAGGCACGGTCCTGAGCCACCTGCATCCATCGACTTCCTGCATGTCTTACCAGGTCGTCACTCCATCTAGTGGGGGGTCGCCCTACACTACGCCTACCGGTATGAGGCTGCCACTCGAGAACCTTTCTTCCCCATCGGTTATCGTTACTTTTTACTTTTTTAATTTCATAAAATATGGTATACTTTTAATAGTAAGCTTATCATTAATATGAATCAATAACTAGCAAGTTCCTGTTTACTGTAAGGAGAAATTGCTCTTGGAAAGCGGATTTGCATAGAAACTAAGCTGGTAATCGATACAAAATGAGTGTATTATAATTCTATAAGGTTTCACTTTCAGCAACTGCTAACGATGCTTTTTATTCATTACTTGTGGCTAAATTAAATTGCGATTCATTTATTTATACATCAATAATTATTGTTTTAGAAATAGATACATTGTTTTCTTAGATACATTTGAGTTGTTTTAAGTAATATTCTTATCACATAATTTACAGTAAAACTGTATATCTATCTATAAATATTAAACGAGCAATTCTTGTATATATATATATATATATATATATATATATATATATATATATATATATATATATATATAATCGGGATCTCGGAAACGGCTCCAACGATTTTCATAAAATTTAGTGTCCAGGGAGTTTCGGGGATAATAAATCGATCTAGCTAGGATTTATTTTTAGAAAATGTCCTTTTGTCCGTGTTTTTAGGCAAAGAAAAACTGCTACAATATCGTTAGAGTAAGAAGGTAAATTTTGACGAATTGTTAATGATTATAAATAGCTTGATTGGTATAATGGGCGGTCACAGAATCGTAAAACCCCGGTTCGAGCCCAGACCGACCGACCGACTTTTTTTTATTTTTTTTTTTTCAAGTTCCTTTCTTTTTTGAGAAAATCTATTTTTTCAAGCCCTTTTTTAGTATTTTTTAAGAACACGAAAATTTAAATTAAAATAATTGCACTCATGATTTTTTATTCAAATAACCAGTTCCGTTTTTTCTGTTATGTCGCTAAGATCAAAAAATATTATTTATATTTCATCAGTATGTAATTTGTATCTAAATATAATTTCCAAAATACACGAATTAAAAAAAATCGAGCGTAAAATACCGAGCAAAGCTCGGTCAACCGGGTACTATCTATAAATCCCTCAACTATTTTTAGAAAAAGGTTTTGACCTAATACGAAGATGGGTATAATATTTAAAGTAGTCATAATATTTAATACGTGGCATAATTGCAGGTATATAGTATTTATTTACGTTTATTGATTGTTTAAACTCCAGCTCCGAAGGACACTGGTCTTTTGGTTGTCGCGGGTGCAAATCCCGCACGTAATAAGTTCGTGTTCGTATGCAGTTTGTATGTAGGCTGACGGATAATTGTACCGGATCTGGATGTTAGCACACGTGCCATTTATTTAAAACGTATCCACGATACGGGAGAAAATCCTAGAGTGCAGAAAACGATATTAATCCTTTTATTGAACTTCACATGTATTCTCTCACTAGGTCTTATGGTCGCCACACACGGTCAGTTCAACTGATCGTTCCAACTGATCAGTTCAAGCTAAACCTATAGATATGATCAGTTGGAATGATCAGTTGAACTGACCGTGTGTGGCGACCATAACGAATATTTTTGTAAAATTTGTGGTAGTTGCTTTCAGTGAGTAAACTATTGGTAGTACAACTTGTAGGGAATTAGAATCTTCCAACCTACATAATTAGAAGACGGCGGATTTCTTTTTTTGACATAACAATTTCTTAGGTTTATGCGAATACTTCTGCTACACATTAAAGTAAACCTTTTAAGAATGTTATGGGCAAAGCTCTCGAAACGTCGGGATATATAAAAAATAGTCGACTAAACTCGACAATATTCCTAAAAAGTAAAAATTAGTTTCATTCTACGTTCATAGTAACTCAATGTAAACGATTTGAATCCGTGTTTTGAATTATAACCTTGCGATGTTACTCATGCGGAATATTATCTAAGCACCGCATCGCTTGCGTAATAAATTGTTCGAAATTAAAATGGTTAAATTTGTAATTAAATGACTACGTAATCGTTTATTTCTTAAAAAATATGTAAACCTACCAGCAAAAGCCGGTAATAATACGTAGTAGTAGTTTTGTTAAAATATAATAAATATTTCAATATAGTGTATAGGAACGTGGAAATGTTATACATTTTTATATACATATCTTTACTATTAATGCGTGTGTGCACATCTGGGCCGACCCTCCCTGTGGACACGACAACAATAGCAGCAGCAAGCCACTCGCCCCGTGTTAACTGGTGCGCTCTAATGAGCCAGGCCTGCGTCAGGTGCACGCCCCTGGACGTAGTTCTTATTAAGCTTCCACATACACATAACACGTTCGAAGTCCTAAGCTTATTATGACAAAAATTTAATAAGCCGCCTTTTCGCGTAATGGCGGTAACTAAGTCAGCTGTTCGCGGAATTATGTGTTCGATCATGGAGTTTACATTTAAAGCGAGTAAGTTGTATGAAGTAAATTAGTAAATTTTAACATGCATGTTTTTAATTCGGACTTTTAGACGAAAATTAACAGTGTGGTTAAAATATAATGTTACGGCTAAAAATCTAAGTACGGATACCCCTAGGCTTGCCGCCTATAACTAAGTGCAGTCAATTGTACCATGTATTATGAATAATTTATAAATAAGTCGCTTATATTATAGAATATAAAATATTAGACAAATTTATCAGTAGCAATACTCGTCTAAATTTTTCCAACCGCAATCGGCTTCACGTAGTTGTTGCCTGCTAAAGCTATTCCCACTTCGGCTTTTAACAGTAGCATATATATTAATGGAGGATATATATATATATATATATATATATATATATATATATATATTGAAGTGATAGTGGCCTAATGTTCGGTTCGTGAACTCTAAAAGTCGTGGGTTCGCATCTGCCGTTCGACTACTACTGTCGTGAACTTTAAACCAAACTTAAAATATCTATTTTTTAATAAAAATATACAAATCAGATTCTCATCACCATCAAACTATCAAATAATCAATATAAATATTAGTCCTAAAACACGAGCATTTTAAGCTTACCTGGTGTAGTTAATATGTTCTTTCTTCCATAAAAAATGTTTATTATTAAGGTTTACAGCATTGCCAAGTTTAACAAAATATTGGTAGGTATATTACATGTTATTAAGTCGTGCTGTGTACAATTGCGTGAGCTGCATGATCGTTTGCCCCTCTTCTATAAAAACATCAATATTATGTTAAAAATTCTTGATTTTATAAAAAAAAAATTAATGAATATAAAAAGATGTTATTGTTATTATTATAATTACATGTTTTTTTTACTAAAATTGATTTAAAATTCAGCAAATTAAAAACAAAACTGAAAACACCGCCGTCGGCAATGGTATCTATCTTTAAACGGTTGGCCACGTTATTTTGTGGTGTAAAAAACCCGAAAACGCCCATGTCTAATACCACCAGTACGGTATAACGTTATAGTTTGTTACTCGACCACCGCCCACGCATGTATTGCCATGTAAATTTTCCCATTTAATTATATTTTAATTTATTTTCGCGGGGTGAATTTGATTCGACAAATTATATCTAATTCGACAATAAAGTGAATAATTAATGCTCTTTGTAGATGTCTGTACTCTATTTTGTTTTGCTTGTATACATTTTGAAATACCTGTTTTTTAAGGTTTGACAGCGAAGTAAATTAGCATCTTTTTTTTTCGGAAGTCGAGACGGCTATTGTGCTTTCCGTTAGACTTTTTGTCAAATTTTTAGTTTGCATTGTCTCACGGCTTACTTATTCTATTTATATTTGAAGAGTAAAATAAATAGATCACTTTCATCAGATAGACCTACAGCTAGATACGATAACTTTGATATTTGTTTTTGAAAGCTTTGCACTCAAGCTTTAAAAACATTACGTAACGTAATTACGTTTTATGAAGTTAAAATTATTGCGGCATAATATAACGTCCTTTTGTGGTTATCAGATAGAAAGTATAAGAGCTATATTTGAGGTTGTTTAACCTGGCTGGATTATAACGAATATAACGGATGTGTGCTTTGCCTCTGCGGAGCGAAGTTCGGCGGGGTTGCGCTAACCGCAATTGTATACATCGTGGAACAAATGAAGATGGCTGATAGCTGAGAAGGCGAATGAATACTGGCTTGATAGACGTTTCTTTGACATTACTATTTTCTAATGATTGGACGATTTTTGGAATCATTAAAAATACATGTTGCATTTCAAGTTTCGGTACAAGTTATCTATATATCTATTCATTTTTGATCAAAATTAGGAAAGTATTACTTATTTATATATTCAGTAAAAAAAACTTGAACGCACTACGCGGCAAACTATACCATCCACATCATCTGGATGCTTGGCGGTCCACCACTGTACGTTTCACAAGGAACGCCGAACTTCCGCGTATGAACTCTCTGTGGAACAGTTTACCACCGCCGATTTTTCCGGATCGGTACGTCCTAGGGACCTTGAAGAAAGGAGCATGGGTACTCCTTTCTAAAGGGCCGGCAACGCACCTGCAATTCCCCTGGTGTTGCGGTTGATCATGGGTGACGGTAGTTACTTATCATCAGGTGGGCCGCATGCTCGTTTGCCCACTTTTCTATAAAAAAGAAAAAAAGAACTTAAAATATCTGTTTTTTTTTAAAGATACAAATCAGATTCTCATCACCATCAAATCATCAAATAATCAATATAATTATTTGGATTTTAATTTTATCAAATTTTAATTTTAATGTTTAGGGGAAAACACCTTCAGTATTATTACAAAACGTAGTCTATTGTTAGTGTCTGATTTAAATAAACTATCAATAATACTTTAGTTAAAATTTTGTTTACACAATGCTATCATTTAACCACGTTTTGTAAAAAGAACGACTATGTTTTACTATTGTATTCTTCTAAGCTAACATAGCTTTCACAGGTTTTATTTTCTGTTTTTTATGCTTAAAAATGCCTCTAGATTTTTTGGAGATGAGAGATTATCCCCGCAATTTCATAATAATTAATAATACATCCACCACACTTTACAGCTCCTTATAAAAGGATTGTCAAAGGCAAAGGCAAAAAATCAATTTTACATCGTCAAGTTGTTATTGGAAATTGTTACTTGTGTAGAAAATATTCCAGTCATCTGCACTTTTCCGTATCATATGTGACGTTTGCGATACAGTAAAATACAGTCATAATTTTCTGATATATTGTCAGAAAGATAGCGATTTATATTTGCTTTCCTTTCGAATTAGGCATCATTTGGTACTGTACATACTTCATTACATACGCCATTTTTGTTATTCAGACTGCGGAATATGTTTAGCATAATTTATTTATTAATGCAATAAGGACACCCGAAGCTTTAAATTCTGTTGCAGGTCGCATATAACTTATTCTCGAATGTGAATTTCGGTTTTTGAATATAAAAACGTGCTATAAAATTCTCTTGCATGATATAAAAGTTGTTCCTTCAAAACTAAATATTATCATCATAGATCATACCTTAAAGTTAGCAGTTTATGTTTGAACATATTAATCTTTTTCACAAAAACACCTTTCTCTGGGTCGTAATTGTGGTAATGCGTTCACTCTTAACCCGTGCGTATCATCGTATTATTCTCTGTCATGAACGTTGCGCCCGGCTATTATTTTTATACACAAATTACCTTCGCGATTACTGTAATTAAATTGAAAGTCGAAATTTAACGTAATGCGAATGTGCTCTAGCAATATACATAGTTTTTACGTTTGAACTTTGTCTCGAGCAGGTAGGTATGGCGGATTTGTGTCTAAGCCTTTCTAATTCATTTCGTTTAAAATCACACTAATGATCGCAAGTGTCTGATTAGGGCTCGTTTTCTGCGTGAAAGATGCTTTGGTAGGTTTTTTGTTTTTTTTTTTTATGCCCCGAATTTATGCTTGCAGTGCTTTGAGCGTTTGCTTTTTGTTTGATTTAAGGGTATAGAGACAGCATATTAACAGATTGTGATGTATTCTATCTTACTGAGATGGAATACTCCTAGAGGTGACAACGCATTTGTAGTTTTCTTTGTTTAAAATTGGCTGCAATTGTCCATGGACTGCAGCAGCCTCCCACCACCAGGTAGATTGTATGTTCGTTTATAACCTCACATTTATTAAAAAGGACGGCCAATGAGGGACGGGTTAAATGTAATTAGGCTACCCTATTAGAAACAATATTAGTTATCATAAAGAAATCTTCGCGCGATGCATCCGTTCTTCGTGCTTGGGGATTAGAAAGTGAACTGCAAAGATTAATTACTGATGCCAAATCACTACTCAATATTTCGTGAATGCGTTAACCAATTTAAAAAACCATATATTTCTAATTATACAATAGAGACTAACAACGATCGTATTTAAAAAAAAAATAATTTACATAAATATTAAAATTGACAATCGGAAAGAAACTTTAAAATTTGTGTCAACCACCTACGAGAAAAAGACATTCATGTTTGCGGTGAATTCTCCAAGAGCTACATCATCCTTACCGTTATCCGAGTCACAAATAACCAAAACAGCGAGAAAATGTCCTTGCACGAACGAGTTTAATAGATTTTAGTATCACTAAATAGTTCTGAATAATATATTCATCTGACTTTTGACTTTTATGGTATATAATTGGCACGCTTGTATTAAATTAGATGCAATTCGTGCAGTGCTCTTTATAGAATAGTGACACGGCTTTTCGAAAGCTTAAACGAAAACAAGTCCTGTATTAATAAAGCGCTATTAAAATGAAAGCTACGAACTCGTACATCCCGACAGGGGCTGGTAATTTCTAATTTTCTTTGACACACGTAACAAACTGTTGAATCTTTCATTTATATTGTATGGGATACGTTTTAATTTTTTTAACTATTCATAAGCTTAATGATTTCTTATATTTACGCGAACACTTCACATTGCAATATTTATAAGCTCGACTATTTTTTCACCGGATAGTAAGTGGTGATGTCGCCGAAGATGGTGAAACGCAGGACTTTGTTTAATTAAACGGAACACTTGATATTTTAAGCATTCTATTTAGTATAATAGGATCACATTAAATGGATGGATGACTTAAACAGATATGTGAATTATTTAAAATATATTATATATATATATATATATATATATATATATATATATATATATATATATATATATATATATATTTAAAATGCAAAATATAAAATGGAAAAACCTATTTTTATTTTGCATTTAAAATACTTACTTTTTCAAAATATATTTACTATTTTATTATTTGAAATATATATATTTCATATTTTTTATTCTTAACTACTTAATGATTTATTATATTTACGCGAACACTACACATTGAAATAATACTAGTTTTTACGGAATTTATCGCGTATATTTAACTTTTTAAATACCCGACATTTCGAACGCTTTACAGCACTCATGGTCACGGGCGGGACTGAGATGTTCAACGTCCATATGTCATAGCTAACCGCGGTTACCATAGATTAAAATTTAACTTTTGTTCCGATCTATACAGTATGAACTTATGGTATCTTGAAGTCTTGCAGTTGTATGCTTGGGTTGGGATTTAATTTTATTTATTATAGGATCCCAAGCAGATGGTAGCACCCAGATTTTTCTTAACTACTACTACTAGCTCTAATAAAAAGAAGGAAAAGACTGAATCCTATTATGTTTGTTGAAGACTATGATCATTCTATGTATTTTTATTTAAAATAAAAAAATAATCAAGTGATATTTGTCGTACTTGCCACGCTTGGCAAGCGGGTTGGCAACCCTTTGTGGCAACGTTTTGATTTTAGTCTTTATTAAGACGCTGCTGCTCATTTCCTGATCTGTTTCCCTCTGTCGGCTCTTACGACACCCACGGGATGATATGGGGGTAAATATGTTTTTAAATAAAATACATACGGACATAAATAAATTTTTCGGTAGCAATTGGTTCTACTTTCTCAAATTAATCACTTTAAAAGATAAGAATAATGGTTCTATTATAATCAGCCCGCGAAAAGCGTGTAACTAAACGAAAGTATCCGCCTTGCTTTATAATATTGATGGGATCTATTGGTGCAGATAATGGGATAGCAAATGCGAGGGTAAAAATAAAAGGAGTGGGTGTTGTGTTAGTTTGTGGCTTTCTATTTTTAATGGAAAGGAGAGGTCTCGGGCGCGGGCGCCGGCGCTACAGCCTCTTGCTCTGCATCTCGTGGTGGTTACTGTGCGGTGCGCGCGCATTCCGTCGGCGTATACGCCTAAGGCTACGCGCGTGCTAGCGTTAAAAAAATCTGCTCGTATACATTTTGTTTATAAATAAACTCTACAATTTATGGCAACAGTTTAAAGTTTATTAATAAAGCTCTTCTAGTAAAATAGCCGATATTGCATTTAAATTTTGTAATACATAGTACAAGTGCGTTTGTTTTGATCTTGGATATTGGACAATGACCGACCAGGAATGTGCTAGCCAGAACAGCCGGCCGGCGCAGCAGGTTGATTGACGAACTATACTAGATTTAGCATAAAGAGCCGGTTGTTACAGTATCGGCTATAATCGATCAGGAACTAGATAACTACTGCATATAAGTGAGGAAATGGGTGTACTTCGAAGGAAAAAACGTAAGTTCACTTTCGCTGTTAAATAGGTGATAAGTAAATTCTTTTTCTCTTAAATATTTTTTATTTCGGGATATATTAATCTGTTGTACGATATTTTTTTAAATTTAGTTAATTATTTTTGAAAATTAAGTTTCGCCGCGTCATTGTATTACGGCTACCTAAGAATGTTTTTATAATCTTTTTCTACGTTTTTCACTAATCAATAGCTTCAATTTGTATCATTAAGAAACTCAAGCTGGGTTTTTCCTATACATAGTATTTTTAGTCGTTTATTGCACTAATCTAACTACAAAGTCAGATCGTAAGTCTGATTGTGATATGCAAAATTTCCTCTTTAATTTAAGTTATTTTTCTTCTTTTTTATTTTTAATAAAAAAATGTTGCGTATGAGCTAATATGACTTATTATATTATAAGTTAAGACGTAACTGTCTACTGCGGAAATATGTCATTTGTAGGTCTTTAGTATTTTGAAAATATAACATTAACTTTATGGTGAATACATAAATACTGTTTAAATTTTATAAAATTAGTTTTGTAGTACATTAAACAAATATAAAGGAATAGAATGTTAGAGGCGTTAAAAATAACTACAATATAAACAAAGAAGTTTGAAATACAATGTATTTTTTAACTTATAATAATTATAAATTTTTAATTTGCAGTTTTCCTGCATTTCAAATATTTTTTCAGCAGTATACATATACATGTATACGTTTCCCTAAAAAAAATTGAATTTAGACTTGAAACTTATTACAATCTTAGACTTTGAGGACTTGTATATCTCAAACGGTAGTCAATTTATATGGAAATGTTTTGGTTGGCAAATTTCATAAAAGTTACATGCTACTGCCAAGGAAAAAAGTGGCGAAAAGCCATTTTTTATTTGAAACGGATTAATAAAAGTCGTTTTGTCATACGAGGAGGTAAAATAGTATGAAGAGGACGAGCTAGATCTAAACATCAGAGGAACTATAACGATTAGCTTACATATTTTGTTTTGTAATAATAAGCTAAATCATGAGCACAAGCCTTATACCAATAACAATCTAGTTCTAGTATAACATACGATGCCGCAGGTCAACCTTCACTTGTGACCTGTCGCCCAGATCTAATAAATCGAATTGAAACAGCAAGACATCACCTCAATACGCCGCTCCAGTTTGCCAGTCATTTCAAATCACTGTAATCGATTAAGATCTGGTTTTAGCTTTTCATTTACGTACTTATTATGTCAGAGATTGTATCGCACTGTGATTTCCGCTGCGCCGAATAAAGCGATGCTGTCATTTTTTTTATATCTGCGTCATTGCGTTAGTTTAAGCTCTAAAATGGAATAAATGTAAAAGACCTGAGGTTTTTTATTATTATATTGATATAGATTGTTTAAAACTACTTTTACGGATTTTATCGCGTTTAATTTACAATGTTAATGAATGCTACATTCGCGTAAATATAAGAAATCATTATATTATATTGATATAGGTTACGAAGAAGAGGAAAACTTTTGTGGTCAGTTAGTGGTGTTCGAATACCAGCCATGTCAAAGTTTGAGTTTAACTTATAAGTTCCATATTTTTATCTTCATAGTATTTGACATTGTATTTTTTTTAATGTTTTACATTTGTTTATATGGACAAGTATAATACTTATACTTCCTGCTTCCTGTGTTTTTTTACTATTTCCGATAGGTATGAAATTTGCCGTAGAACTGTTACCGTGCAATGGCGACAGAGAGTACCCACTATCACATATCAGTTTCTTGGGGTGTCGTAAAAGGCGAAACTAAAACAGGGGGTAGACAGCAGCGTCTTTATGTTAAGAGCACAAAGTAATAAAAAACTGCGTTTACCAACGCGTCTGTCAAGCGTGGCATCTATGGCAAATATTTCCTCTATGAGACTGAGTCTATGGCGATAACCCACGTTCGACAGTACACTTATATAGGCTGTAACTACCGATAAATATAAATACACAAAGGTTCAAAAAATCTTTAAAATCTTGAATTTGGTATTTTGCATTGTTCTTACCTTTTTTTTCTAATACGAGTATGTAAATTACATATGCTTTTATCTTAGTATATATAAATTACGTGTCACGTTGTTTGTCCGCGATGGACTCCTAAACTACTTAATTAATTTTAATCAAACTTGCACACCGTGTGCAGTTTAGCCCGACTTGAGAGATAGGATAGTTTTTTTTGCCCATGATTGACCCACAATTTTTTATGCGTAAATAAAGATTTTTGATAGGGAATGACAAAGTGTAGTCGAAAAGGGCAGAACAACGTCTGTCTGGTAAGCTAGTCATAATATATGTTTGCTTCTAATACAAGTATATGCTTTTATTTATTTATTTAGTTATTAACAGCTAGAATTAAGGACGTTTCAATGAGTAGACTTGTAATCGTTAAAATTTTGTTGAGACACTATTTTATTTGCATTTATGTCATTATTGCTAAAACTTTATGCAAACATTCTCGTACCATCGATACCGGTTTATTATATTGACCTTCACAAAACACATCGTATAGTTACGCTAGGGATTACCAAACTTATTGAGGCGCTCTAACTAGTCGAAATAGGGTACAAAATTGGAAAATCCATAATATGGAATTGAGTTTTTATATTTATATTGACACAGAAGAGTACATTTATTATTTAAGAAATATAGGAAGTAAAATACAATGACAATTTAGTCGATGTGACATGCGAGCTTTTTAACTTCTTCTTCACGGACACTTCCTAATAAAAGCCTTTCACAGATAATCGGAGGCCTGTGCCCAATTAGCTTTTAAATAATTTGTACCATATCGTATTAAATTACATCATTTAATACTTAAATTAAAAGCACGTTAAAATTACTTCGAATAAAGTACATAATTCATTTCTCAAACATAACCGAAATATACCAATTATTTTAAATTGCGCATTAATGCGGCTACCACCTCGAGAGTTTGGAATACGTTATACGTAGTACCATTTTTTATTCGGTGAGGTTAACACGTTTCATGGATAAGGTCGAGAATAATCACTCAATGGTACTGTGTGAAGGTACTATGGACAGTGTGAAGGTGAAACAGTAGCAGCCAAAGTGTATTTTGATGCGGTCATCTTTCACGTATCTGGGCGCGTCTTGAGGTAATGGCCCACTCGTATTTCGTAACCGTTTTTCAAACAACACTAAGCTACAAAATATATTTTTGTTTGATAAATTGAATAAGAATGTTAGTATGTCTATTATTTGTAATTAGGTGTAACTTGTTTTTAATCGTACGTTTGCGCTTTGGTCTTTAAATAAAAGTTGTGTGTTAAATTTATTGCGTGTTCTCGTCATGAGACCATTACTTACAGCAACACTAGGTATACAAAATATATCAAGTCATTTTCATTATGCAATTGTGTATTATAAGGGATATCACTAGTCCCATGTAACACGGTTAGTGGACGCGCAAACGTGCATTTACATCTCTACAATGCCATCCAAATGACAGTAGACAGTATCTCAACGGTTAAGTACTGCAAACCCCAAAAAGTCGTAGGCTCTAATCCGCTATCCTACTTCTATTGTCGCAAATCGAGAACAAAGCCGTTTATTATTTTATTGTTGAAGTAGTAACGAGAATACAAGTAATTATTTAGGTTAATCTGAATTCATGTTATATTAACTAGATGATAGAGTTTTTTGCCTAAGCGTCCATCTAGGCAGGTTAGATATGGCTGGAGCAATGCACCCAATGTTGTGTTTCGATTGAGGGCTAAGACTGGTTCTCTTAACCCTCAACCAAAACATTAATCATGAAATAATTTGCAACACGATTAAGCCACTTAAAAATGGTGTTTTGTGTTCATTATTTTTTAAATGAACTTGTTTTGCTATTGAACAGATACTATTGCGTAGAACTAGCACAATTAAACTATTTATTTAATGAAAAATCTAATTAAATAATGATACAATAACTTACTATAAGTACACGTTACGCAAATGTTGCTTAAATGAGTTAAGATTATAATGCTGTCCGATTCGATCGCTAATAATAAAGAACGCTGGCCGTGTAAAACCTACTCTTAACCCCTTACCGCATGAATTATTGGAGATAGAATAAAAAATTTATTTTTGCGAAAAGTTGTTTATTTGAGCTTACATAATGAGATCAAATTGTGAAAAAAATTAACTTATAGAAGTTATTACACGACGCCATATATGGCTTCGTATGCATTCTAGCAAACTAATTTTCAGCCAGATATGGCTTCGTATGCATTTAGGGAAAAACTAGTTTACACGTTACACGAGTGTTGCTTAAAGTAGTTAAGTACAGATAATTACGATGGCCGATTCGATCCGATCGATCGAATAAAGAACGCTGGCTGTGTAACCTACTCTTAAAGATTTACGCATCAAACACTGACCGCCCATTTCGATACTATTTATAATAGTTTTCAAGAATAACATAAATTAAGAGATAATTAGGAGGAATTGTTAAAACGATACTTATTTAAGAGGAACATATTATATAGTACATAATATAAACTAGACTTGTAAGGAATAGTCTATTCGGTCACACGTCGAATACTGGATATTCTGCAGACTTCCTGGCGCAGGCAAAAGTATTAGGTCAGCACGGAATTCAGAGCGTCTTTTATCTGAAGCCAGGATTGTCTATGAGAAGCAAAGTTGTAAAAAGTGCAGAAAATTTAGTCTTTCTGCATAATATTCCACTTCTAAATTTTAATTACTAGTAAGTAATAATAATTCAAGTGCGTAGACATTTATTTGATTGTTTCTTTAGTTAAATTTTAAAATACAGAAATTAATTTTATACCTATGACTACTTTAACGATCAGAAAAATACATAATTATAAAGTAATCAATATTTTCATTTTATCAGTTATCTGACTACAACAAAGCATCTTACTTTAGTGTTCGGTATACGACCGAATAGGATAAAAGTAGCAGAATAGGCCGAAATCCGAGTAAAAGAAATTTCGTTGCGAGTCCAATACAAACTTATTCTTCTGTTTTTTACCTAGATAATATAACAGTCAATATGTTTGACCTTTTTATTTCCTTTGTTTTCTTTTTCTCGTAGATTAATTATGTAAAGAACTAACAAAATTCTAATATTAAAAAAAAACAATACATAAATAGGAAAATACTACACTTCCACAATGTTTTTCATATTGTGTGTTTTATAGTATTACCATTATTTATTCTGTGGTATTACTAACTATTCCCCGCAACTTTGTTTTTTTTTTTTTTTTGCGCCCGAAGCAAATATGGGCAACCCTCCGGAAAGCGGGGGAGGGAGGCGGTGAATGCTCATAGCATACCACGCAGCCGGCTGCGTGGTTATGTGGAGACTTTTACCCACTAAACACCGCCTTTTAGGAAATGGCTTAACGATCTGTGTCTTCGAACGCAACTTTGTCCGCGTGGAATTAATTTATTAAGGTTGGATTTCATGGGCTTAAATTTTTTTTCGCAGAACCCATTAGGGTTAGCTTCTAGCTTCTATCTGTCAGTAAAAGTCTTGTTAAAATTGGTATAGTGCATTGGGGTAAGATCGATGATGGGGTAAGACCGTAAAATTCAAATTCCCAGTGAATTATGCAATATTTTTGAAAGCTAGCAATATGGTACAAGACTCCATTTTATTCTGCCCCGACCCCAAGTTTCAGCCAGTCGCTCCGAAAAGTAGGGCGTGTGCTGCGCAGTATTTTATAAAACAAGGTAATTTTTGTATTTTTTTCGTCCGTCTGGTTTTTTCGTATCGCTGTTATTTGCGATTTTTAGCGACGTCCGGTCTTCCCCTCGATGGCCAATTCTTCATCATGCATATAAAAAAATTATGTCTTGTCTTCGCACACGTTTTAAGCAGAAACTGTTGAGTTTTGAAAAGTAGAAGCTTCGTATAGCTAAATTACGTGTAACCATTAACGATTTGCACCATGTTTCAGAAATCTAACGTATATGGATGTCGAGACAATAAAGTTTTCGCCCGACTCTTTTTACTAGTCGAAAATCGTCCGGTATTACCCCAACGCACTTATAGATATTTCTGAAATTAATCGGAACAAACAGATAGACAGACAAAAATAAAATATAGTAATAAGTTATAAGTACCTACCGTTTATACTTTTATGCGCATTGAGTAAAAATCTGTTATTCTGACAGACACTTTAATAAGATAATTAATACAAATAAATCCCAACCCAAGCATACAACAGCAAGAGTTCAAGATACTATATGTTCATGCCAGCCGTGGTTAACTATGACAATGGAACATCGAACACCTCAGTTACCCCCCTCCCCCCCATGTATGCCAACCATGAGTGCTGTAAATTGCTCGAAATATCGGGAATATAAAATAGGTCATATTAAGATAAAATCCGTAAAAACTAGATTATTTAAATGTGTAGTGTTCGCGTAAATATAAGAAATCATTTTATTTGTTTCATTTACTAAAATTGAATAAAAGATATTCCAAATTATCTATTTCTCTTCTAACAGTAATATACGACCTTAAAATTTAATTGTACCCAAAGATATATATATATATATATATATATATATATATATATATGTATATATATATATCTTTACGCTAATGTCTTTGATTGTACCGTACTTTTACACCATGGATTGTTCTTAATCTATAATAGTACAATACTTTCGCGCCGTTAATGCTGTCAGGTAATATCCGATAATTCATCAATTTATTACACGTGCACTAAATCTAATCGTCCAAGCTTACTTTCTCTCGATAATTACATTACGATTGGAAGTAAATTACCGTTGTTCCTGAAATAGAGTATTCTTATGGCACGAGACGAAACTCGGACCGATAAACTAGTCACGAATCCCTCTCTTAAAAACTCGTCACGACATTTTCTGGGATACAATGGTAGCGTTGTTATTCCATTTAGGTTCATGTAAGGGTGAAAGTACATCGCATGATTGGCCATTGTAAACGCAACGCAGGATGTAACAAAGAAGACTGTTCTAGAGTGAGAATTCTTTAAGGTCCATACATTCGTCTTGACATGCTGATTGCCGTGTGAACCCGTTCTACACAAACCGCTTGTTAATTATTCAATTCGTCGCAGTTCGCAAAGAGGATCAACGGAGAGAGAAATCCAACAGGGTCTTATCACATTCGATATCGCGCGCCATTTGTGTGTCGTTAAGCTGTTTTATGTACCAGACCTTTAACAATGACACGAACTATTTCCGATTTATAGAAAACCATTTAAAGTACTTTCACAAAAGCTCTTACGATCGCTGAGTTTCTTGAAACGCCATTATTTCTACATTTGATATTCAAAGAACATTATCCGTTTTTGAGTGTTTGCTGTTATTAAAATCACATTAAGATATACCTTAAACTTTAATTAAACGTTTAGGGCCATTGAAAGGCAATAATTTAACGATCCACTTAATGAAACCCAGCTTTACAAGCTGCGGATGTGGCCAGTTTGTTTACAACTCCCTTGATATCGTAAAAGTTGATTTTAAATTTATAAAGGGATTATCAAATTAATTCCACTTATCCATATATTAATTAAGTAAATTTCGTGCACGGAGTGTGAGCTTTGGCATAGTTAAAGTTTTACAGAGAAAGTGGGCAAGCTAATATTTATATATACTCGTACGATATTGTGTATTACAAATTCATTAAATTAAATTTATTCTTTCAGACATTCTTTGGTTACTGCCAATGTCTAAAATAGTCTGCGGTCATACGGTTGCACAAAGAAGAGATTGTCGCTAAAGACTTAAAATGATGCCTGCACATAATTACTAGTTACAGAATTTTTTATGATTTGTTATATGATTGATATTTCCTTTTCAATAGTCAAGGAGTGTATATCAAGACAAAAAGTGTTTATTTCATTTAAGATTTTAAAAACCGGCCAAGAGCGTGTCGGGCCACGCTCAGTGTAGGGTTCCGTAGTTTCCGTCCGTCACAATAAGTGTTCCCACTTATGAGTTTAAAGGTGGGTTATCCATTATGTTCGCGCTCCAGCAGCGCTCCGCGCTCCTGCAACTGCTCCCGGTAGTGGGTACCTACTGTTGTTTCCATCCAAGTTCAAAATGATTTTCCTAGAAAGTCCTTATAAAGTTCTACTTTACAGATTTTTTCATATTTTCTAAACTTGTGGTTCAAAAGTTAGAGGGGGGGGGGGACACATTGTTTTTTACTTTTGGAGCGATTATTTCCGAAATTATTGACATTATCAAAAAATGATTTTAGTAAACCCCTATTCATTTTTAAATACATTTCTAACAATATATCACACGTTAGGGTTGAAATTAAAAAAAAATCACTTCCCGCTTTACATATAGGGGGGCTACCCTAATAAAACTTTTTTTCCAATTTTTATTTCACCACTTTGTCGGCGTGATTGATACACATATTGGTACCAAATTTCAGCTTTCTAGTGCTAACGGTCACAGAGATTAGGCGAGGACGGACAGACGTACAGACAGACATGGCGAAACTATAAGGGTTCCTAGTTGACTACGGAACCCTAAAAATCAAATAAGTAATAAAATAAAATTATGTGTCTTACCTAGTTTGATGAGGACCTCACACCCTCCCTAAATTCCGTGCACCCAGTTCCCCATCACCCCCTATCACTACTAAACCCAGCACCACTACACGAGGAAAGACACACCACCGTCGATAGACAACTACCTGACGTACGCAGCCGTTTGCTGTAAAATTAACAACAAACCGCTGCGCTGCGAAACGAATATTAGTGCTCAACCAACGCAGAGTCTACTTCACCTGAGAATGCCTCGTATCGAGGCGAAACTCGTGTCGTATAATCGACGGCGGTGTGTCTTCCCTAATGTAGTGTTGCTGGGATTAGTGGTGACGGGATTAATGCACGCAATTGAGGGAGGGTGGGAGGTGCTCTTCAAACTAGGTAAGACACATCATTTTATTTTATTACGTGGATCTTAGCGTAATGACCTTTCATCGTCTACAATACAATGGATTTACGTTTATTTTATGTTCTATATATTAGATGTATGTTCTATATACGTGGTAGAGCCATGCTACAGTTATATTAGTAGTATAGTTGTAGCACGAATGGGTCGGCTCGACCGGGGAAGGACCACGCTCTCACAGAATACCAGCGTGAAATAGTAGCTTAATGCTGCTGTATTTCGTATGGTGAGTGTGGAGAACCGGAGACCCTTTTTACTGGAAACGAGGCATTCCATCTTAGTCCTCACGGGTGACAACGTATCTGCATTTTGATTCGTAATCGAGAAGAGATGTAGATGTCTATGGGCCACAGTAACCACTTACCATCAGGTTGACTGTGTGCTCGTTTGTCACCCTATCCTATATAAAAAAAAAATGTCTGTGTTTTAATAGGCATTTGAAAGTGGTGGTTAGTAATGCATTCGATGTTTGAGTTATATATATATATATATATATATATATATATATATATATATATATATATACTGGAGGATATTATTATTATTACTAGTCAATTCCATGACAGAAATATCAAATAACCAATTTTAGACCAACCCTGGATTCCAAATCTGGATTTCATGGTCGGCAACAGCGTTTACGACCACTAAACTAACGAGGCCAATCAATATGTGGTGGCGCTGTAGTCGCGCCGCAAGCGAAACACACCGAAGCCTAAATCACGCTATCAAAGTTCCGAATCATAAACAGTATAATATATAGAACTTCTCCCTTTTCCTTCCTCGGGCACAAATATTTTTGTTTGTTTAGTGTATCCGGAAATGTAGGCACAGTCGAAACTTATATTTTTGATTAAAGATACAATTCATTATTAGATAAAATTTCATTTTGATTTAAAGAGGAGTTTGTTAATTTATTTTTTAAATTTTAGGTGAATCAGTGTCTGAACGCGCTGACAGCGAAGCTCGAGTAGTGAGCGAGCATCGCTGCATAGAAGTGCGCATAGCGCGCGCCGCTGGCGGCCTCGGCCTCAGCATCGCGGGCGGCCGAGGCTCTACGCCGTATGTTGGCGATGACGACGGCATCTTCATATCACGCGTCACTCCCAACGGGCCTGCATACATGGCCGGACTAAGGGTAAGTTGACTTTTGTTCATAACATTAGACCTGCAATGCACAAGCATCGAGAAAAGTATATTGAGATGGTTTAGGCGTTTGGAAAAGGTGGATGAAAGAAATACATGATAAGTTCTGCTTATGCCTGATGTCTAATGGTGTACAGATGACAACTCAGTTGTGAAGAGATATCAGTTGAGTCGGGCTTTCACTCGGCTTCACAAGAATTGTTTGACTAAATTACTACTTCTGCCTGCCAGTCTCGGACAACCCGATGCCCGGCCAGTCTCCACATCTTTGTCATCGAAATTTCACGCCTTCGACCTAACGGTTTGCATATTCGTTCGAAATGAGTACAGCAATTTTGTCAGGATCTGTCTTTCTATCCTTATAAAATGTCTTATAGTCATCAAATGTATGTTAGGTTAAGTCAGTGCGGTATATCAGCTACGGCTGTTTTACCGGTTACTATCCGATGTAATTAACACTGGCTTAAAATAGTTAGAAAAAACATTGATGAGATATTATATCTTCTCTATGTTTTGATATATAATAGTTATCGTATATCCAAACTCGAATAAGTTGAGGTTAAGAAGTCTTGAAAACACATATTCTTATGCTTATATATATATATTTATATTATAATTGAACGAACACATTTTGTAGCTGCGGTTATTTACATAACAATAGTAAGAAGTTAATTTTGTCTGTAAAGATTTTTTTACAACTAAACTAGACTAATAAATCATTGATATTTCAATTTACATATTTTATTTGTCTGTTGATGATTTAACAAATCCCTGGGAATGAAATTGTATACCTATAAAATACCTTACAAACATATCTTTTATTGTAGGTGGGCGACAAAGTGCTATCAGTGAATGGTACTTCCGTGGTAGACGTCGACCATTACTACGCTGTGGAAGTACTAAAAGCGAGCGGACCTGTTCTTACACTAGTCGTAACTAGAGACTCGCCTAATTCGACCAGGTGAGTTTATTGTTTTAGTGCTTTTGTGCATAAAGTAGTCCGTTTAAGTACCATTCTATTGCCTAATTATTTCTACCGCCATACAGCAGTACAATCACTCTTATGTCCTGGGCTATTTCATTTTAGTATTCGGGACATACCGTAAAATATGATATATACATACATAAAACGTTTAGTGGCATTTTAAGAATTTCCAGTATCCAAAACCCCATATCATACGCGTGGATGTCATAACAGGCGACAGAGGGAAATTGAAACAGGAGATAGAGAACAAATAATAACTTAAGTTATTATTTGTTATCAGGAAGTTGTCAACCACAGCTGTTTGATTATTTTAAAATAATCAAACAACTGTGGTTGACAACCTGCTCGCCAAGCGTGTCAACTGTGGCAAATAGTCAACTATAAAAAGAAAAAAAAAGTAAAGTTACAGCCTATATACGTCCCACTACTGGGCACAGGCCTCCCCTCACATCTGAGAGGGTTTTAGGACAAGAAAGTGTCCGCCGCGCTGCCCCAATGCGTGTTGGCGAATTTCACGTGTCTTTAAAATAATTAATTAAAAATAATTTTTTTCTTATTTCTCAGACATGCAGGTTTCCTCACGATGTTTTCCTTCACCGCCGAGCACGTGGTAAATCAGCACTTAAAATTGCAATTAACAATTTCATTGGCGCCAGCGTGGATCGAACTCGAGTTACTCGCGTTCTGTTATATTTACAGCGAGCGTTAACCATCTGAGCTACCACGGCTCAACTATGGCTATGAAAAAATCTATGGGGGTCTATGTTAAGTTGAGCAGTGGTCTTTTGTAGGCTGTAATGAATAATGAACTTGGGGCATAGTATGTAAACCGCATCTCATCATTCTTCTTTGTTTTGAGTTCTCACGGACATGTTAAAAAAAGGGAATTTAAGAAAATCGCATCTTACATGACTTATTTTGGTCTAAATGTAGCTACATAATATATCACATTTTTTATAATGTGTATTATTACTCAATTGGGTAGTTGATATCATAATTATTAAAATACTACGTCATTCACTTTTCTTTAATTAGGTATAGCCTATTAAATGTCTAATGCTAAACATAACATAGGCATAGATTGCCCCATCTTTGCTTATTAGATTCTTAAATGCTGCCACTACACGTTTCAATAGTTGTACAACATCATATAATTTGCATTTAATTAGTATAAAACATAATGGTTTCTTATATTTACGCGAACACAGTGATTAAAACTAATTTTACAGGCTTTATCGCTTTTAAATTATTGTATTTTTAACACACGACGTTTGTGATCGCATCCTAGACGGCCCCAACCATTTCTTCAGATTTAATAGACCACAAATCCTCGTAAAAGAACATCGATTCCTACCAAGGATGATACGTGAGGCTATTGAAATTAAAAAAACACCCTAAGTTCAATAGAGAAGAAGGCTGGGTACCACCACCTGCTTGGGACCCTATAAAAAACTAAATCCAAGCATACCACTGCAAGACTTCAAAACACAGTAAGTTCATTCTGCGGAGATCTGACCAAAAACAATAATTAAAAAGCTGAAGTTACTCTGGGTTAACACTGACATCAGGGTGTCAGTCACCTCAGTCCCCCACGACCATGGGTGCTGGACGGCACCTGACACGTAAGGTATTAAAAATAAAATAAATTAAACGCGATAAAGTCCATAAAAGTAGTTTTAATCAATATTATAAAACATGATCGATTTTTTTCTACAGCCAGTTAAATTATAAAGCTTTGTTAATTAAAATATACAATAAAGATATTGATTAATTTGCAGCCTTCCGATAACTAATAACTAAGTTACTAACTTAGTTAGCGGAAGGTTACAAATTAATCAATATCTTTATTATAATGGATTTCCGCAAAGTAACGCCTGATTCTATCAATTATCTGAAAACGTTTATTTCACCACATTTTTTTGAAAATGTTTTGATTTGACTGCTCATTAAAAGTATTTCATCATCATGGGGGTCAACTAGTCTATTTTAAATATTATAGATGTACATTTTGCATTTTACCAGAACGCACAGTCGGGCGCCGAGTGGAGCGAGCCACCACTCTGTGTCCAGTACGACCGACACCGTATCCACATTAGAAAATGGACAGGTGATTTATTGTTCAGATTAATCTACACTTTCTATCTTCTATGCTTCAGTTCCACAAATTTTACATCAGTTCGATTTACACTACGATATGTTTGCTTTTTGAATTGATGTTAGGTGATTAAGTTCTTTACGGCCCTACTTATTTCTTTTCGACAAAAATGTACTGCTTCCTTATTATAAAATCTAGTAATATTTTCCCTTACATCTGATTTGAAATCATTACGTATTACACTGCACAGGACAGTGAGTCCGCATGATTTTTTAAGACGAAATTGGTAATACTTTTTTTATTTATTTATCAGGTACCCACTGGTCGAGGAATCATGGCGAAGCCTCTCATCATCAGCAACCAATACGCGCAAGAGTTCGAGCCGGATCAAAAAGATCTCGCGCCTAACCACCAAAAGACTGTAGTATCTCCAACCTCAAACTTCAGCCCCTCGCCAACCGGGCAGGTGACTACGAATACGTACCAACGGTTACAGGTGTCACCGCCGCCACCGCAAACTCAACCTTATGTTCCACCAGGTAGGCGCAAATTTCTACCTCACGATTTATTTTTGTCAAAGTCTGCCTTTCACACGTTATAACCAATTAGAAAGAGACAGGTGATCGCCATCAAGCCTTTTATAGACACTAAACCTAATACTATTCAACTGACTGCACTGACAGATATTGATGATACAGATAAAGATTTAAAAAAATGTATGTGTCTATGCTCGTAGTGTTCGCGATTTGTATTCAATTGATTTGAATAGTTTTTGACCTGCAATCGGATTCCTTTGAGAACGATGAACTCAATTTGTTGTATTCATAGAGGATAGATTTCTTATAGGCGGAATAATAGTAATGCTTATGCATTATTCATTTCCAACATTTTGTTTTTGTTGTTAGATATTTATATACTTACTGCAATACGAACAAAAGTACGTAGGTTGTACAAACTTAAAATAATGTGCCTTAATTTTATGTAAAAGTTATTAAAATAAAACAATTTTTTTTAAATCTAGTCACCTTTAAAGTTACAGGGATAACAAAGTGCTTATTACAAACTCAGTTATTCCGTAACATTTTTCATATCATAAACGCGTTTATGTTTAGTAAGATTATCAAGCAATATTGTAATTAACTTAATTGAAATTATTCTAAATATAAAAACAAAGCCTACTCTATCCATTTCATTCTATTACTGGGGGTGACTTTTGGAGATAGCTGAAGTTGAAGCTGTAGCTGAAGTTATCCTTGGGCTGAAATAGCCACCTAAATTCAGGTGGGCTGCAAGCTCGTCTGTCATAGATATTGTTTGCTGTTATCGTCGCGTTGAAAGCTTATTATTAATATTCCAAACAATCTTTATCATAGTTTCAATTTGCTATTTTCGTAAAAATATCAATACGTTTTCCAGTGTACCAACAAAAGGTACTTGTCCACACGACGCTAATCCGCGACGGAGCGGGCCTGGGCTTCAGCATAGCGGGCGGGAAGGGCTCCCCGCCGTACAGGGAGGACAGCGACGCCATCTATATCTCGCGCATATCACCACAAGGCGCCGCCGCGAAAGATGGCAAGATGCAAGTCGGGGATAAAGTCGTGTCCGTGAGTGTTGTCATTTCTTTTTATATTATACTTAATTTAAAGATTAATAAGAAAGAACATATGTACTCACGAATTTGTATATGAATTGTGGAAAAAAAATATTCAGTGCTATATCTAAACCTTGTATTTTCGCGCAATAACTGACTTTCTTAGTAGTCCATCACTCTTGCTGTATTATGGATGCATCAGCAACGGGTCAGCTGGTTTTTAGATGGTTTAACGGTACTGTGAGTCATGAGAACAAGGGAACATCTCATGTGATCTAAGTTCTCGACAGGTGGCAACCCATTTTTATTTATATTCTTTCTTAGGTAGAATAGTTTGGGTAAATTTATTTAATAATAAGTATAGTAAATTAAAATCCCGATTTGAGAGGGGCTGTAATGATGATGAAATTATATTCGAATAATGTCTTCATCGTTAAAAATTTAACTAACAATATTCTAGGGCATGCTAATGGTAGTAAGTACACACATTTATGTACGAAAAGCTGTGCCTCGCGGTTTTACCCACGTATATCACGTTTCTGAGCTGCGAGAGTGACACCTCGCATATATAGGCGTTCACTGCTGGTTTCATTTCCGCGCCAAGCCAAGTGTTGAATTTAAACGTCCAAATAACATGCTATAAAGAACAAAGTTTATCTTCATAAAATTTTCTTGACGATGAAGTAACTTTCGTTCATAAGAATTAATATGCCATGCCTAATAATAACGCTTGTATATCACTTTAATTATCATTTTCTGTCACGAAATATCTTAACATGGTTTAAGTATAAAAAACAGATATGGTTTCGTGAATTTTTTTTGATAGTGTAAAGATGACTATTATTGCAGAACATTGTATTTACGTATCACTAGTCATTAAAGCACACAGATAAAACAGCTCGGTAGCGCTATTTCTTACGTCTTAACAAAAGTCAATATTTAGGACTAGCTGAGAAGTGTAGCCTAATATAGTCTACAGTATTCCTTATGAATCTGGCTATTATATTAAATAAGAATTTTTCAAATCCGTGGTAGTTCCAGAGATTAGCATGTTTAAACAAACAAACATAAACTTCCGCTTTATTATATTTAATATACTAGCTGATACCAGCTCGTTTCGCTGGGCACGCGATAATATACGATAATAGATCGAGAGATAGATAGTATAGTATATAGTATAAAGTCTACACAAGCTACTACGCGCCCCATTTAGGTAAACCTTTTTGTATGAGATCGGAATAGTCCACCACTAGACATCGGAATAGTCCACCACTAGACATCGGAATAGTCCACCACTAGACATCGGAATAGTCCACCACTAGACATCGGAATAGTCCACCACTAGACATCGGAATGGTCCACCACTAGACATCGGAATAATCCATCACTAGACATCGGAATAGTCCACCACTAGACATCGGAATGGTCCACCACTAGACATCGGAATAATCCATCACTAGACATCGGAATAGTCCACCACTAGACATCGGAATAGTCCACCACTAGACATCGGAGTCTTCTATTGTAAAGCGGTTTAGCCGCAATAACTAAATATTGCTGCTTTGTAACCGATATGGATATGATACATTATAACAGGCATATAGGTACAATATCATATTTTCCATATTTGCCCTTACGACTCTCGGGCAACTAAATTGGATAATGCTTTTTTTTTAATTTGCCACCACGCGGCTGACTTAGCATATTTTAATTTTGATTATATTTGAGAAAATTTATCTCAAGAAAATAATACAATATTATAATATAATATTAAATCGAAATATTTTCGTAATTTAGGCTTTGCTATACACTAAGAGACTATATATTCTATTATAATAATGCTTAAAATAAAGTATTTCAGCTTATAATAATGGTTGTATTCGACCTGAAAGATAACTCTGAAGCATATTTTCGTAAAACGCTTTGAAGGGATTGTCTTCGCTCTAAAAAACCGTCATTAAAAACTATGATTTTCCGTTGCAGTGCACTAATTAAAGACTTTATCTTTCTAAATCCGTAATTTTCTGCCAATAATCTGCTCACATCGTTACGACATCGCCTTTGAAAAAACCCTAAAACATGAAGTTTGAGACGCAAATAGCATATGCCCTCTTAATGTCTATATCAAGAATTAATGTCAATGGAGTAAAAACAAAGTTTCATTTTGTGAATTGTTCAATAAACCTAATACTCAATCAAAGAGTTTTTATTAGATTAACGGCGTGGATATGGAAAACGCGCCACATGAAGCTGCTGTCGCCGTACTAACTGGCCACGAGCGCTTCGTAAGACTAGTCCTGCAGCGGACTATCACCTCCGAACAAGGTAATTCTTTTTGTTTATAAAAACGTAGTTTATAACTCAGGCTTAAACATGTATACTTTAATTTAATGTAAATAAATGTGTTAGAGAAAAAAACAATAAGTCTATTTTAATAAATAAGTCCCATGGAAAGTATGCTAACCAATAAAATATAGAATTTGACAACAAATGACAAAACCGTGGCACCTCGGCCAATGGACTTCTTTCATTACGGGGATCTTTATGTAAACTCTAGTTTTGATAGAATAAACTACTTAGTTACTTAGTTTTCGTTAAGAAAAATATATTTTACTTTGTTCCTTTTCATATTTCTAAGTGTTTCCCTGTCTTATGAAGTTTGTAAGTTAATGCTTTATTTTATAAATAAAATAAAAAAATGCGTTTTTGAAAATAAAAATAGGATATTTGTGATAATATCTAATCAGTCAGGACTTTCTCGTTTTACTAACCTTTTTGTAAATTAATTATGAATTAATTTGTTGCATACAGCCGACACTATCTCGAGGAAATCAATTTCGGAAGAAATGAGAGAGCACAAAACGAGCTTGACGAACGTCAACGTTGCTCCAGCACCGAAGCCCAACCACGTGACCGAGCCGCTGATCGGAAACCATACAGCACCGAAACTAACACACACCACGACAGTAAAGCCCACGGTCATCGCAAATGCACCAACGAATGTGCCCGTACAGACGTCCGCACAAGCTCAACCACAGGTGCCCGTAAACGTGCCCGCACCGGCGACACAAACTTTCACGAACGCTGTTCCACCCCAACCAGCTCCCAGGAGAATTAGCCAAACTCAAACCAATGGACAGGTAAGATTTGGAAATAAAGAAGAATGACTAGAAAACAAATATGTTTTTATTTTGTTATGTGACTGTTTTCAGAATATCAAAGTACTTCGGATGCAATATCAATACGATATTATTAATTTAGATTTTGAATATGATTAACAATAAAAATTAAAATATTTGTGAACATATCCGTTTAACAAATCATCGCTATTACAATATAATATAATCCTTAAAAAAATGTATTTTAAATGAAATAGACATCGAACGGCATAATATGGATATGGCGACCTAACGTTTATTTTTATAGTTTTGTAAAAATTTTATAGTGACATTAAATATAAAATTTGCTTTCTCAGTGTTTAAATTCCTATATTATGCTTAAACCGCGACGAGCAACAACGCTTTTAATCCCTGTTGATTATCTTCATGACCTTTTAACGCTATTCTGCCTTCCTTTACGTGAAAATAAAATATGCAATTATACATCCAAAGCTGTAGATTTTAAATTGTTCAATAATATTACAGATAGTTTAATTCAATTACCATGTATTTTCTTCATTTATCATCCTAAAATGTTACATTCATTATTTTTCAGATAATTATTTTAATTATTGTTTACACTTATATTTTTAACATAATTTGCATACCTAATATTCAGCCTTTTACCCTGCGCTTAATAGAACTAAAAGAAAGCAAAGATTTAGAATGTTATTGTTTACTACAGGCGGGAACGAAATCGACAACTAACAGTACGAGCACGCCTTTAACTCCTGGCGCCAATAAATTGCACGGCTCTAACGACGATGTTTTCGACGATATACAGGTAAGAACACGCCTTCAGCCTATTCTAGTCATGATTTATTCAGGTGATGGTTTCAAAAGGTTTAACACGTTCACATCCATGCTTTTCTATTATCGCTTCACGCCACTTTGTGTACGTATTGCATTAGTATAGACTAATTTTAAACTATAGACATTCAGTCCGTCTCAGTCTCCGAAGATATCGTAACCTCTACGTCTTGAAATATAGAGCTCATATTTCGTGATGATAAGGCACGGTATCTGTCGGCGCTGTTTTAACGGAACTGAATGTTGCTTTCATACTCTGAGTTAAACATGGCGGATATGTTTTTTTTAAATCTGTAGGCGCTTTTAGAACTAGTTAATTAGAATTTGTTTGAAATGTTGGTTATACCTGCAGTTACATATTGAATGTAAAATTTATAGAACATAATTTCTAATCCAGATATCAAATTTTATTATATTTTACGGTTATGAATTATTATGTTAGAATAAATTAGTCTTTAAGATTTTTTTGCAGTTAACAAGGTCTTATAAAAAGGATTATTTTTAATATAGGTATATCTGTTTATCTGCTTAAGGCATTCTAATTGAATTCTATATTTATAAAAAACCTTAAAAAAAGACATACAAAAAGTTATTGTTGTCATTGATGATTTACAGAACCGAGACATGGTCAAGCTTAGAAGATAGATAGATAAGAAATTGCTTAGAATTTTCTTGTATGATTAGAACTTTAAAAAAAAAGTTGTCTGCTCTATTGTAGAACTTCCGAAGGTTCAAGCTCAATTCTTCAGCTCAAGGTTTTTGAGTGGCAGCGTCGTACCACTTGTGCTCACTAGGTGAATTGATGACGTAGTTGGTGTACCACCCAGCATTTTACGCTTTACTTTGCTTTTTGGGGGGAAATAAAGGAATATTTTGCAATAATCGGCCAAATTTGCAGGGAAGTTTCAGAATAAGTAATATAGGAAAATGGTGAAAAAATCTCAAACAATCTGCCCATTTTATCTTAAATTTAAAATGCGTAGTAATGTATTGGTATAAGTAAAATCAGTTAAAATAATGGGTGCGTTTGGCAGAAAAAGGCGCTAGCAAGCGCTTATAAGCAAAATGGCGAATAATGGGTGCGTTTGGCAGAAAAAGGCGCTAGCAAGCGCTTATAAGCAAAATGGCGATCGTAAGCCGTAAGCGCTGTCAAATCGTAAGTAGCTATTTTCCTCTAGGACACGATGTTAGTTTTAACCGGGGAACCTAACCTAATTTAAATATATGTTTGTAAAAGTATTCATATTAAAAACTTACCAATCATGAATTTTTAAATAACATGTATATGTTTATTCATGTCATTATATTACTTAAAACTAATATTGCACAAAACAACTTATAAACTCTACTTCAAAACAAACTAAATTAATAAGCAAAATGGCGGATTGTGTCAGCGCTACTGAAGTAACAATCGTGTCCTGGCCGAAAACTATTTTAGCGCTAGTAAGCGCTTGCTAGCGCTTTTTTCTGCCAAACGCACCCATTATTTTAACACACATTCGTAGTGGTCACCTAGTAGGCAAAAACTGTTGCTCATAAATCACATTCAATTAAAAGTGGAAGCTTTATTTACTCGTATTTTCAAGAACTGCACTAACAAATGTAAAACAATATTGTACAATCAGTGTGTGTTGCAAGTGATGACACATATGGATTTGAGATTTAGTTCTTCGCTGCTGGCCATATGAGGAGACCCAAGGTCGCTCAGCGAGCTATAGAGAGGGCTATGCTCGAGGTATCTCTTTGTGATAAACTGCGGAATGAGGTTATCCGCAGAAGAAACAAAGTAACCGACATAGCCCAATAGATTACTAAGCTGGTGTGAAAATGAGCCGGCCATATAGCTTGGATAACGGTCTCGAGTAGTAGCCTACCTAGAAAGATAAGCTGAAAGTTGATGGATGCAGGTGGCTCAGGACCGTGTTTTATGCTGTAATGATGATGAAAAAAGAGACAATCTATAAGGGAGCCCTATGGAGGTTCAGCAGTAGACTGATAGAACGTAATGATGATGATGATATTTAGCAGTGGCCTTGTGATAGGCAGCAGTGATGATAATATTAATGATTCTTTAGATGACTTTGATAAGCTGTAATTATGATGATGGTGATGATGATGATAGTTAGCAATAGACTTGGGATAGTTAGCAATGGTGAAAATAATAATAATTTTTATTGAATGTCCTAAGCTATGGAGAAGACGAGAAGTATTCCCCATGTACGAGGACGAACAAAGATAATTTCAGCATTTTTTAAAATACTTAATGCTTTCTTTATTCTTACTTTCTTTTAAGATTTTAAAAACCATATTATACTAAATAAAGCTCCTTTTTTAATATTATTTCATGAAATATAGTAGTAATGTCTTCGGGAGTTCTAATTGAATAAAAAATTTCACTTAAAACTCTCGAGAGCCTTAGAGTATATTCATTTCATTTTTTTTATTATTCCACAAGACTTAATCATTGCCAAAATGTACTAATGTAACTTTCCAGTTATTTCTGATAACATCCCATTTTGTGAAATAACTTTTACTTGTATCAAAACAGCATTGTTGTGGTAATATTGTATTTCATACTTGTAGTTATGCGTGAATTCCCTTATTTCTTTCTTTTAATGTGGAAAGCACCTCTGTTTTTCTTGGCGTCACTCTCGACGCTAAGCTTCAGTGGGGCCCTATATATATATATATATATATATATATATATATATATATATATATATATATATATATATATATATATATATATATATATATATATATATATATATCTAAACTAGCTAGCAGACTAAGCTCTGCAGCTCATGCTGTAAAAGAGAATAGAGATCTCACTAATGTCGATTAATTTATTTCATTTATTTCCACAGTATTATGTCATATGGGATTTTGCTATGGGCGAATGCGACTGATTTAGAAACTATTTTTGTTTTGCAGAAGAGGGCCATAAGAGCTATTTACAACCTTATAAACCGAGAGAGTCTCTTAGAAAAAAATTTTAAAGGAAAAAATATTTTAACTTTGGCCTCTCAGTATATCTATGAAAATTTGATGTACTCGTATGTTCATAAAAACAAAGGTAGTTTTAGTAAAAAAAAGTGACATACACTCTGTAACCACTAGTAACAAACGTAAGCTGGTGCTACCAGTTTCTCGACTCCATAGAGTCAGTAATTCATTCTTGGGGCAATGTATACGCTATTACAACAAAGCTAGAAAATATACAAGGTCTCTCTATTACCAAGTTTAAATATTTAATTAAACAAAAACTGTATAAAACTGTGCCGTGTAGTGGTGGTTAAGAATATCAACTACCCCATATCTTCCCGTGGGTGTCGTAAAAGGCGACAGGGACACAGGCAGGAGATGGGCAGCAGCATCTTCCTGATAACAGCAACCATACAAAAAAAACTGCGGTTCCCAATCCGCTCGCCAAGCGGGGCAACTATTGCAATATACCCCCAATGTTAGTTATGAAGAAACGGCGGCGACCCCGCTATTCCTGGCTACGGTGGCGAACATGGTAAGGGCGGGGCAGGGGCTGCTAAGAATCTCCGGTGGAGGTTCGGATACCACCTACGATGACTCGACCTGGCAACATATAACGCACGCACCCTGAGGAATGACGAGAAGATCCTTGAAGAAGAGATAGACAAGTTGCGCTGGAATATTATAGGAATATCCGAGGTCCGAAGAGAGGGGGAGTGATTCTCGAATCCGGCACCTTGTTTTATTACCGGGAGGCCGACCATCTGTCCCAAGGAGGTGTTTGATTTATCGTCCAGTCTCTCGTTAACTACGTTGTAAAGATTAGGAGTGTATCGGCGAGGGTTGCGTACCTTATACTCAGAATCACCAAACGTTATTCGCTGAAGGTCGTACAGGTTTACGCGCCAACGTCGGAACATCCTGATGAGGAGGTGGAGGAAATGTGTGAGGATATTCCTAGAGCCATTCATTCCTCCAAAACTCAATATACGGTGTTAATGGGAGACTTCAACGCAAAACTGGGCACAAGAAAGAACGGTGAGCTGAAGTTACAGGGCAACGGAACCCAAGGGGCCAGTAGCTGTCTGACTTCATGCAGAATGAGGGACTCTTTATGATGAACTCTTTCTTCCAGAAGCGGCCCCACGGGAAGTGGATCTGGTCGAGCCCCGGCGGTTCGACAAAAAATGAGATTGACTTCATTATGACGACCAGACGCCAACTGTTCAGTAATGTCTCAGCGATCGCAAGTGTGAAAACTGGTAACGATCACCGAATGGTTAGAGACACACTGAACCTAAGCGTTAAGTTGGAGAGATCTCGTCTAATGAAGTCAATGCTCCGTCCCTCTCGTACTCTGGTCCAAAATCCCGAAACCTTTCAGCTCGAGTTACAAAACCGCTTTCAGTGCCTAGAAGATTGCAATGCAGTAGACGATATGAATGACAAGCTCGTGGAAACTGTCCTTGTGTTTGGAGATAAGTTCTGCAAGACCCGCCGCAGAAGAACACAAAAACTCTCCGATCACACTCTTAATCTCATGGCTTTTAGACGGAAGATGAGGCTGCAATCGTCAGCAGATTTGACAGCAGACAGGCAACTGAACAGACAGATCTCCAAATGCATGCGGCGGGACTTCCACAACTTTAATACTGCTCGTATTGAAGAAGCGATCGAGCGGAACCAGGGCTCCAAAGTCTTTGCCAGAGATCTGTCTACCAGAAAGAGTCAACTGTCAAAGCTGAAGACTGAGTGTGGCAGCATCGTTTCCTGGATACCTGAGATTTTGAGTGAGATTGAGAGGTTCTATGGGCAGCTGTACACATTATCGTTGGATCCACACGCAAGTGTGAGTAACGATCCAAGAGCAAGTCTTATCCGACACTATTCCGATGATATCCTGGACGTCAGTCTGAGCGAGATTAAAATGGCTCTCCGGCACCTTAAAAACGGCAGGGCCCCAGGCGAGGATATAATTACAGCGGAGCTTCTGAAAGCGGGTGGAACACCGGTAATTAAAGTCCTTCAGAAGCTCTTCAATTCCGTCTTCCATTGTGGCACTACTCCGGAGGCATGGAGCAGAAGTGCGGTGGTTTTGTTCTTCAAGGAAGGCGACAACGCTTTCTTGAAGAACTACAGACCGATTGCCCTTCTGAACCGCGTCTACGTGCTGTTTTCAAGAGTCATTACGAATCGTCTCGCACGCCGACTTGACGATTTCCAGCCTCCCGAACAAGCCGATTTCCGAAAAGGCTTCAGTACCATAGACCACATACATACCCTGCGGCAGATTGTACAGAAGACCGAAGAGTACAATCAGCCACTTTGCCTGGCGTATGTGGACTATGAGAAAGCCTTTGATTCCGTCGAAATTTGGTGAATATTATGCAAATTTTTGCGATAAACTGAAATAACGAATCCCCGAAAAAAAGACGAGATTAGACATGGCCAACAGGGATGCAGAAACTTTATTTCAAAATATAGAAACTGATGAGAGCAACTTAAAATTTCATTTCACTTTTTCATGCTGCCTGCCCACCTGTTGGACATGGCTGATACGTTAATTTTAACTTTTTATTTATATGTAATTTAGATCAATATACTTCAAAAACTAAGAACAATTTATGAGTAAATAAAAATATTACAGTTTTTACAATGTTTGAAATTGTCTTATTGGTGGTAAATTTTGACGTTTATAAAAAAAATACGGAATTTTACTTTATTTTGATTTATTTAAAAAAAGCAAAGTTATCGTATTGGGTATTGTTTGTTTCTTTGGTTTTTTTTATTGTTTGGTAAAACTTTTTTAGGATTATCACATGTTCTTTAAACTTATAAGGCCGGCTTTAGAGCTCGCACGACCGTCGGTGCGTACCATCGGTGATGACGATACGCATAACCGATCGTCAGTTTGTAGCGTTCAGTGCAACAAACACATACACGAAAACAAACACGTACACGAAATGGATGCGTTTACAAATTGTTTAATTGCTGCTTACTATGTTCGTAGAGTCGTGGTAGCTCAGTGGTTAACGCTCGCTGTAAATATAACAGAACGCGAGTAACCCGGGTTCGATCCCCGCCGGCACCAATGAAATTGTTAATTGCAATTTTAAGTGCTGATTTACCACGTGCTCGGCGGTGAAGGAAAACATCGTGAGGAAACCTGCATGTCTGAGGAATAAGAAAAAAAATATATTTCGAAGACATGTGAAGTCCGTCAACACGCATTTGGGCAGCGCGGCGGACACTTCTTTGCCCTAAACCCTCTCAGAAATGAGGGGAGGCCTGAGCCCAGCAGTGGGACGTATATAGGCTGTAACTTTACTTTACTTTTTTACTTTACTATGTTCGTAAACGTAGAAGGAACAAAAGACGTAGATATATCAAAGAGCACTTCAAGGGGAATTTACTACTTTATATATTCATTATTGCGCGAAGATGAAGAAAAATTTTTCATTTTCTTTAGAATGTCATTAAAAATTTTTGATGAATTATCAGTGAAATCACAAGACAACTTAAAACCTCCGCGAGGCGTTCGGTGTCGACATAGGCCATGTTTGATAAAAATTACTTAAAGCACTAACACTACTTAATACCCATAAAATCATACAATATTATTGAAGTTTAGGTTCGATTTTCTTGACGATACACGCATCCGTACGGTGGGTGTAGCACTGAACGCGTCAATATGTTTCCATAGCGCGTCGGTCGACCGACGGTGCGCATGCGGACGCGCTCGACCGACGGTCCTCGTACGCAGTGCGTAGCTATATATGCGTGCGTACGGTCGGTCGAGCACTGTAACGACTTGTGAATTTTCTTACAATAGGCAAGCGGGACCGACGTACGCACCGACGGTCGGTCGAGCTCTAAAACCGGCCTAAAGGAAGAAAGATTTAGTTATGGTACAGGACGCAAATGAAAATAATAAATAGCAGGATGAAAGTTTTTATTTCTAACTTATATAATATAAAATTTTTGTGTTATATAAATTGATTTTTAATTTATAAAATAACAAATATTAATGAAGTATTTTTTATCTTATTTGCTTAGATAATTTTCGAAATTGTTTTTAATTGATTTGTTTTATGTAATTGGCATACGTATGTATGTATTCTTTTAATATTTGATATCTGGATTTAGTATATTTCTTACTTTTTTAAATATTACTCTAGTAATGTGCAAAATAAGATATTGGTCATTGTAAAGACAGCTTTACGACTTGAGTCATCCACGCCACACACATATACGCCCTGTCGCTATGAGTGATGAGTTAGTGAAAGTGTCGGTCGGCGCACTGATGCGATGTGAACGTGTTGACCGCGCAGCCGTCGCGGCCGATCACGAACGAGGAGTTCCAAGCGATGATCCCGGCGCACTTCCTGGGCGCGCCGCGCGCCGCCGAGCTGCCGCCGGAGCGCGGCGTGCGCGTGACCGTGCAGCGCGCGCCGCGCCCCGCCGCGCCCGCGCTGCCGCCGCCGCCCACCGCACTCGGCCGTGTCACCGAGACCATCACCAAGTCCACCTTCACCGAGACCACGGTCACGCGCGTCACCGACAACCACCTCGTCGCGCCGCTAATCGCTGAAGTAAGTCACCTCACGCGACGCTATGCACTCGCACCTAGGGTTGCCAACTTATATCAAACCAAATGTTTTTTCGAGTTCTGTACTCAAAAACCGGATTAAAGTACATACCAATATGTATTTATTTTCAAAAATTACATGTTAAAATATTGTATTTTAAACAAAAAATTACAACTTAATTTACTTATATTTAATAGAAGACTTGCTGAAAGCCGACCAATAATAATTCGACTTCTTGAATCTATAAAACGGTATCTTACTCGCCAATTGGCGAGTATCAGGCCCTTCTTACATTATAATACTTACAAGATACGACACTTATCCGATACTAATGAAATATTTGTCCACTTCTCCATGTTCGTACAATATGCTACTTAAAATGAACAAAATTGCATCGTATAGTAAGACAGTAGTAATAAAAATAAATTTTTTATGTGATCACTATGAGGAATAATTTTAATAATGAAGAAACTCTTACAGTTTTCCTCTTATTAAGAAACAGAACACGATAGCTAAAATATTAGATACTGAATTCATCCATTCATTGACTAAAACATAAATTATAGAGTTCATGCAGAAACACATGTTGCAGAACTATAAGATGACAAATTTTTAATATCATATTAAACAAATGTCAAAAGAATCTTATGGGCATTTTATTAAATTTTGAACCTGATATTCATCAAATAATTCATTATGTAAACATAGATCATTTTCAACATTATGCCTTAAATTGTTTCTTCGCCATCATCTCGAAGACATTTGTTGGAAACCCAACGCCCTGGTGACCGACATAGCGAACATCTTGAAACTTTTTGCGAATGGGTATGACACTGTTAACGAAGTATACCAATCACCGTTTAAATTTACGAGGGACGTTAAATCTATGAATGATGGAGGATGGAAGATCTATGGATTAAATCTATGAATCTATGGATGTTCCTTACGTCTGAAATAAACACTTATTATTATTATTATAAATGTATTCTCGGTATTAGGATGATTTGCTCATAATGTGGGTAATTAAAAAAAACATTAGCTAACGATACTACCTGAGGGTATATGTATGAAATTTCGTCTTGATAACTTCATTACTTCTTATGTAACATTCAATCAAGGACGACGAGAGTGACTGATTCGACAATATTGAAAAAAATCAAACACCGCACCGTGCGATGTTTAAATTCTTCACTAAACAAGGAAAAACACAAAAACACTTTTCTGACAGATCGGGACGATTGGAGTCGCGCTGATCACGACGTTGCACTTCTCTTGTAGCTGATCTCCAGCAAGCAGCACATACTTTTTCCAATCTTGACATCTAAAAATAACACAATTAAATATGATGTAATATGAAACATTTCACAATGGGTTATAAACTTGATAAAAGAATGTACTGTAATGTGATGCAACTGTTAGGAATACATTTTTTTATAAGATAGGATGACAAACACGCAGTCCACCTGATGATAATTAGTATTTGCTGTGGCCCATAGGCATCTACATCTATTCGCAATTACAAATCAAAATGCAGATGCGTTGTCACCCGTGAGGACTACGATGGAATGCTTCGTTTCCAGTAAAAAAAGGGTCTCCGGTTTTTTACACTCACCACATAAAATACAGCAGCGTTAAGCTGCTATTTCACGATGGTGTTCTGTGAGGGCATGGTCTTTCCCCAGTCGAGCTGACCCATTCCTGCTACAAATATACTACTAATATAGTTGCAGCATGCCTCTACCACGTATGATAATGAGCAGACAGTAATTGTGTTAAACTAGATAATATTATCACCCAAAACATTATTTATTTGTGAAACCTTCACTTATTGGGACTCAATATTATAAACACATCTAATAACTATCAACTATAGAAGACTGGAGACATAAGAACATTAATAAGAAGTTGATTTTTTTATGTTGCAACATTATAAAAAATATTTACCAGATGCAGCAGAGCATGTCCAACTAAAATGTTTCTCTCTTGTCGATCTTGTCCTACACGTAGAATAGAATTGCCACAAGAAAAACTTAATTTTCTATGACCAAAAGCAGGCAATCCTTCGCTAATTGTATTTGCTCGATCTTGATGCAGTGTCAAACACTCCAAAGCACACATTCTGAAGACAACTGTAGTAAAAATCTTGAATTTAACAGTGTGTTTTTAACCTTTTTGACATTATCTATCTTTTGTAACATATTCACAGAAGTTACATCTATGTAAAAGAAGAGATAGATGGATGGATGGATAGAATATAATTACTTTTCTCTTCCTAGAGAGTATGGCCAATTTTAGCCAGAAAATGCTCGGTTCATGCTCTATGTCTATGTCTATGAGTAAAACAGTATTCGTACTTTTAAACTCAAAAAAATTCCCTATTCAAAAATCAAGTCCCCGGACTTGTAATACCGTAAAAAATTATGCCACTATTTATTAAATTTCAGTCATGGGGCGCGAGACTTTTTGGTACCACTTTTGGTCAATATCCTTTAAAATGTAATAATAATTATAATAATAATTAATATAATAACAATTTTATATTTTTTCTAACATATCCATACCGAGAATACATTGAACGCCTCTCGTATGTGCGATTCTCATTGGCGACTCATTCTCGAGACTCATGTAGGATACTACTCACCGGTAAGTATCGTAATGTGTGAAGGACCTTACATGAAACACGTGAAATATGAACGAAATAACGAACGAAATATGATTATGTCGGCCTAAGGTTCGAAATATTTAATATTTATAATATGGTTGGCAACCCTACACACTATATGGGCAGTGGGGTACTTAATTACTTGCAACAAATCCAATACGTTTTAATTTATTAGTTTTCAAATTTTACTAGAATTTTTACAAGTTGTGTATGTAGGTAGCTACAATACATAATACATTATAAATGTTAATTGTTACAAGTATAATTATTTTTGTACCCTACTGCCAACAATGTAAATTCGTATTGCTTTTCATTTACTGGCACTGTAAGTATATTCGCTGTTTTGCTTAAACAACACTGAAATACACAGTACATAGTATATACAATAAGCTGAAACCATTGCGCGTTATACTTGTTAGAATTTTGTCATGTAGATAAGCTGGTGCGATTTCTTGTAAGTTTTATCAAATTAGGCATAGTATTCACTTTGTAATGGATATTGAATATTTCAGTTAGTTAATTTACAAGGATGATTGTTTAATCTGACTGAACTGAAACATTTATTCATCCACAGTATTCAGTCGATTTTTTTTTTGCTTCCTTAAAATCTCAAATGTTTATATTTTCTTGTCTTCAATTAATATTTTGTACTATGGAGGAAATATTCGTAACATATTTTATTATATGTGTTTCACGAATTTCTTCCTAAGATTCTCACGAAATTGCAGCTGTGGGATAAAAACGAGCTCAATAATAGTGTCGCTAATAATATTTTGGCCACATTTCGTTATTTTTATATATTTATAACGTTACTTGTGGATATGCCATGTGGAATCTCCTCCAGTCGTTCTGACCGATGGCGATAAATTATTGCAATTATCATCAAACCCTGGAACTTTTCATCAAAATATTTCAGACGCAGTTCTCCAAGAATAAATGTTTTTAAGTCGCTTAAAAAATAATTATACCTACCTGATACTACTTTAAAACTTCGTGAAACCTTTTTGCAGGATTTATTCGAAAGGGTAATTTTTTTACGATTTGTCTTATGTTCCAGATTTTTCCGGATAACCGTGATTATATAAAAATATGTTTTCAATTTGTATATTTACTTCTCCATTTTTGTTGTCCTTCTAAATAAACGCAACTTCTCGAAAAGCGAGCTACTTTCCGATGAAGTTCGTTTATTGATATTTTTTCTATGATTTATATAATATTGTTCATTAGAATTTTAAATTTATTTATATTTAAATAGAATAGCGTATCAATGTATTCATTTTATACCTTAAAAGCCAATTAAGCATATTTATTTATCAAAAAATATTACATCCAGATTTTCTTTTATTCAGCAACACTATATTTTTAAATGGTTTAAACTGTTAGTATTTGTCACAACAGTTTCATTACTATACAGGGTTATTTTTTCGAAGGGTAGCCAAATTTTCAACTTAAGTTCAAAGATATAAATAATGATATACCGATATTGCTGTTTTTAAAATACGAGTAAATAAGGCTTCTACTTTTACTTGAAATTATCCCTAATTGAATGTGATTAATGGGTAACAACATTTTTGCCTACCGATTGACCCTTGCAAATGTGTGCGTGCGCAGTGAAATCAGTTAAAATAATGCATTACCACGCACTTTGAATTTAAAAGATAAAAAGGAAGGAAGGAAATCTTATTCTGTTTAGGATTTTTTTTAATTAATTTTTCTTTACCTATGTTACTTATACAGCCTTCTTTGCAAATTTGGGTAGTTGCAAAATAACCCTGTATACACTTTCATCTAGGTCGCTATTAAAATGCTATTTTGCTTTTGGCTTTATTATTTCGCTAATATATGTACAAATATTATTTATAAATAGATAACTACTATACAACAAAAAATTCTTGTTTCAGGATGTGACATTATTGAAAGAAGGCGGTTCGCTTGGGTTCAGTATTATTGGCGGTACTGATCATTCCTGTGTACCCTTTGGAGGGAAAGAACCAGGAATTTTTGTTTCACATGTTAGTATTTGAGAATAGTAGTTAATTTAAAATATTTTAATCGAAATACAAATAGATATTTTTTCTTTTTTATTTTGCAATCGAAATGTCTGTAAATATTGATATTAATTTTATAAAACATAAGTCATATTATCTCCTTCCTCCATTGTAATCCACATTGCATGGGTGGTGCCCACAGACCACCGAGCCTACAAGACATGAAACCATTACGATTCTCTAATTAAATTAGTCTGTCAAGGTTAGAAGAAAGAAAGGTGTGCGAGCGGCGCGGGAGACTTAACTTAGAGATCCTTAAATCGTACGTACGTAAATATGAGAGACTATGGAAACGTAACGTAATTATAAACAAATGATTGATGCATAAAATACATCGTTAAATACAAATGTAAGGTTTAGTACATTAGGGTTTGTAAAACTGTGATTTCGATTTCAAATTATAATTACAAATAGATTAATACGCAAATATAATAGAATGACTGTTCAGAAATACGACCAGAACGAGTTGAACCCACATGTTTTTAGTATTTTAATATTATTAAATGTTACTCTTACCGATAAAACGTGATTTTATCCATTTTGGAATTATGTTTCCTGCCATCGCTACCACACCAATTTACTGTGCAAGTAGGCATGTTTTACTGTTTTTTTTTTATTATAAAAATTGTAGGACTAAGGACGCAGTGCACAGGTCTGTTGTCTGGTCACATCTAAACAGGGTAGCTTTTTTTTTTGCGCCCGAAGCAATTAAAAGGCTACCCTGTATGTAGGGAGGCGGAAAATGCATTACGCATACCACGATAGCCGGTCTATCGTGGTTATGAGGGACTCACTGTCCTACCGGGGACCCTAAGTGATACCCTCTAAAAACCGCCTTTGGGGACAGGCAGCAGGCTGATTAAGCTCTATTGTGCCTTATCATGAGCGACCCTCTTTTGGGAAAAGAGGGCGAACAGGGTAGCGTTTGTGTTCAACTAATATAGGCTCCGGTTGAGCAGATCGTTACATGTCTCGTAGGCTGGGTGGTCCGTGGTGGTGTTACATACCTTTATCTGCCCAGTAAACAGAAATAAGTAAGAGTTTAAGTCAAATTTTTTGTTTTTATTTTTGTAAAATATCAGTTCCATAGGCTTCTACTTCGTTCACAAGCTACATCCTATTTTTTTCCAGACGTTAAAAAAGGTCGTGCAGTATATAGCTATATACAATTTTCAGCCAGATCCGTAGCCCCATAATATCCATAACAGCCTATAAAATTCCGCTGCTTGAACGTAGGATAGACTGCCTCATATGGAGGATTTTGCCATAGTTACCACGCTTGACAGCCGGGTTGACCGTGTAGGGGCGGTGTAAGAATATCCACTAGCCCATATTATCCCGTGGGTTTCATAAGAGACGACAGAGGGAAACTAAAACAGAAGACGGGCAGCAGCAACTTTCTGATATTAATTCAAAATATTAAAAAAAAACTGCGGCTGTCAACCCGCCTGTCAAAGCGAGAATATTAACTATGGCAAAGAATATCTACACTACGCGAAAAGAAACGACACTTAAGCATGTGTGCACGTAAAATCGCTTGCAGCTATGTGTGGGTGTCTGGATGTGTGCGGGGGCCTTGAGAGGCGCGCGGGGCGTGGAATGGGCAGTCGCCGACTGCCCTGGCCAAGGGCTAGTAGTAATACCGATATTTGTCAGTATTAGTTAATATTATGAATATATTCGTCAAGTGATATAATATTTCAATTAATATATGAATATTACTGATATCTTAATGTACATATTACTATTCTATTCATGTAGGTATTAAGTTTATGTTACCAAGTAACGTTTTTAGTTTTTATAGCCGTGTATGCTAGGTTTGTATGCTTTGATAAATATTAATGTTATTAAATAAATGATATTATAGTATATGTATAAGTATTACTGAAAGTGATTTTAAGTGATCAGAATTAAAATAAATTCCACTGCACAAAACAAGGGACCTTATTTTGTTAGTTTAATTTTTAATAATGTTTTACAATACCTAAAAATATGTGAACTCATTTTAATGGAAGTAGATATGATCTTAACAAGAATTATGGGGAAATACCACGTCAATAAAACTAATATATCACCAATAATGGATTTTCTAAAAAAATATACATGCTACGATTTTTTTCAATTGTTTGAAATAATAATAAAAATTAAAAAATTAATCGAAGAATTCAAAAATATGTAAGAGTAAATTATTTTTAAAGGATAGTAGTTAATACTGATTATTGCGTACTGAAATAAGTGTTGGTTAATTATTTAAGATAACCATTAACTGTCGTGCATATTTGGTTTTGTCGGAAGTTTTAATATTCCTCATTTAATAAAAGTTGATTTAATATTGAACGTATCTTTCACTACCCAAATACATAAGCTTACATCATATATAACGCATACCTACTATGTATCTTCTTTGGTACAAGTCTATAATATTCCATTTCGGTTCGATATCAACCCTAGCGTTACACGCTTCGACTCAAGGTCACCGGTGCTTAAGCTCTCACGTACAGGGAGTGTCACCGCTGTGACTATGGCGAGATACGAAGATAATTTAAGTTAATTTTTAAAATATTTTTTAATCCTTTTAATTTTAATTAAAACAGGTTGTCCCCGGCGGTGTAGCCGCACGATCAGGCAAACTCCGCATGGGCGATCGTTTGCTGAAAGTGAACGGCACGGAGCTGTCTGGCGCGACCCATCGCGAAGCTGTACAACTTCTACTGCAGCCTGGACCCACCTTAACACTCACAGTGCGACACGATCCACTGCCGCCAGGCTTCCAGGTACATAGCAAACTTGCTCTGATACAAACGCTCTCTTATAATTTACACGAAATAAACTAGAATACGTTATTAAAGCAATGCAGTTTTACAGGTTGAGTATTTGCCGTGATTACATTTATTGTACAGATCTAAAAAATAAATAAAAATTAAATAAAAGTTTTTTATAAACACTAAAAATATTGTTGGATAGTTACAACTTTATGCAACATGCAAAACATTATTTTCTTAATATTCGATACATAAAACATGTTGGTAAAAAATTTTGGAAACAATAATAATGATGTTTACTCATAAAAAGCTATTTTGTTAAAATGAAAATATTTAAATAGGTATAATATACTTTCTAACGTTTGCAAATTTCTTGTTGTGTAAATAAACGCCATTAACAATTTAACAAATACTATTTTGCATTGTGTACTTTAACTGTGGTAGGTACGTTTAAAGGCCTTGTAAGCGTTTGAATTAAATTATTTCAAAGTTAATACAATATTTATCTTTTGATTTGGCGAACCTGTATCATACAGTAAGTGTAGTAATAATGATTGCGAAATTAAAAACGAATCGCTTACTCTTCATTAGAAAATCCCTTTCTGATTAAGTTATAATTCTCATGATTTTTGTGTACTCATCAAGTAGGACAATGTGTGCATGAATGCCAAACATTGGATCAATGTGAAATTGTGAAATGACAGTCAAGCATAACACAATTGTAATTAATATGGAATGTTGCGTAAGAGTTTGTCGCTTAAGTAGCATTTGGCGATACAGAAATGAAATGTGCAATGTGCATCATGCTTAAACTAAAGACACTTGCAAAGTAAATGTCTGACGCTTAAAGTCTTTGAATTAAAAGTATTTTCATGCTTTTCTAATTTAAGCAATAAATTGAACAAATGTTTGCACGTCGAAAAAAATTACTTTAAATTGTATGAGATGTTATAAAAAGCGAAATCGTTGTTTGTTCCACACGTGCGCACGATGGCATCTGCGACACGAATTCAGGGTCTCATTCAAGTTGAGATTGTTGACGCAACTGTAAGTGTGAAAGTCACCCGGCGATCTCGAACCTCTGTGTGTTTACCAAATATATGTGTCAGATTACAACCCTATTCCACTCAGTGTGCTCAGCTAACGTCGTATGAATGGTTATTTTTTTCTTTAGGCTTTATCCTTTATATATACAGGATTTACCAAACGATCTTTGATATTGGGGGGAATAACCACCCCTATTTGCCCTTGGGAACTATAGCCATTCCGTTAAAGCTTTTTAAAGAAATTGTCTGAGTTCGTATTTGTACACGTTTAGCTATTTTTTTTATAGAATATGTTTTGGCAAATAATTAGTTTCTCAAAATGCATGGTTTGTATCGCTTTGCATGATTCATTTTATTATAAACCCAGAGCTTTTACGATTTTGATGATATTATGGTATATATGTGTGTGTGTGTGTGTGTGTGTATGTTTGTGTATTTTATGTTGTGATATTTGAAAGTAAAATTCTGTACTATTTCTTCGGACACAGTATTTTTAAATGCACATTTTTTGCAGGAGTTAACGATAATAAAACAAGAAGAAGAAAAGTTAGGAATGCACATAAAGGGAGGTCTAAACGGACAACGCGGCAATCCGAACGATCCGAACGATGAAGGCGTCTTCATATCCAAAATTAACAGTGGCGGAGCGGCCAGGAGAGACGGTCGACTCAAGGTAACGAATCAACTGTTCTATCGTCAGCCTGTTAGTCTGGTGTTTTATAGTTTTTTAAGGACTCTTTGTACCATAATCGTTATTGTACAACAGCTACTGGCCGATCATTTTACATAGCGTGGCCAAAATATTCCTCCTCAACATCAGCTCGCAAACAGTTCGCTGCCGGTCTCAGATGATTTTTTATATTTCTATAGATGATCTTTTAGAAAACTAAAGGTTGTCCAGATCGCGGTTAATGTTTTCTTTTTTATAAAAATATTTTATTTAAAACCTTAACACCTATACGTAATGATATGAAGTAACACTTCATTCTGCTATAAAGATTAAGTAATATTGAAGGCTCCGTGAGGCAGTGCCTTAGCAATGAGTTGCTGTGTTAAGGGCGGGTTCCGATCCCCCAGGGCTTGGATGGTTGTCTTTGTGAAATTTATGTATGTAAACTGACCTTACGATACAAAAGGGAATTCTATTGTGAAGGTAGCGTTTTTATTAAAAAAAAAGATAAAGAATATTTTCAAAAACGTTTAGGATGTGAGGAGTAATGCAACAATTTCTTTAAATGTTATGTTTTGTCAATCTGTGCGCAATTTATCCTGCTGACTGATGGATGAGCCTTCACAATTCTTAATGATTGTTGATGGAAAGCAGTGTTGCTTGTGTGCCATTTTAGCTTCGTACTGAGAACCCGCCTGCTCATTGTGGTGAATATAGGTGAATTCAAATACTTAAAGTAGCCTACAACTAACGCTCAAATTTTAGTGATTGTTGAAGAAGAAGGATATTTTTAAGAATATCATGAGCGGGAATAGCCAAGACGACATTCTACGATCAATAACGCTATATAAAACTATAAAAATAAATGGGAACGACATATCTGAACGTTAGGTCACGTAACTTGCGTTGATTTCATTCATTTTTATAGTTTTCTATAGCGTTAAGTCGTTTTGGCTGTAGCTCGCAGCTGGTTCGGTAAGGTTGTACAAGTGCGATGTCTGTACCAGGTGGGCATGCGCCTGCTGGAGGTGAACGGCGCGTCGCTGCTGGGCGCCACGCACGGCGAGGCGGTGAACGCGCTGCGCGCCGCCACGCTGGCGCCGCTGCACCTCGTCGTATGCCACGGCTACTCGCGCCCCGATAAGTATACCGTACGTATGCAATCCAGTGGTAAACCGGGAAACGGGACGCCACGCCGCCCGCTGCCTGTTGCGATCTCTGTCGCACTCACGGCAGGCGTAGTGACGCGCCATTGTCGTGTCGATATGTATATTATGAAAAATAAAGAATGCAAAACAAAAAGAAAACTATTTATTGGTCCATTTTAACTTACGAGGGCCGTCCATTGTATTCTCGGTATGGGTATGTTAGAAATAAGATATAATCCCATGATATCAATACATTTACTTTTTCGTGAAGAAGCTTTTCTATTCTCTTGAAAAAATATTCATCGTCTTGGCCTAAAGATGTTCATTTACAGTTTTTTTGACCTCATTATCATATCACTTTCCCCGAAGTTTTTTCTGTAAGTTTGGGAGTAAAAACTAGTCACTAAGAGCTACATAGATCTGGGCTGTATGGTGGGTGGTTAATTTCGTCGAACCCGCAGTCACGTACAGTATTTCCTTGGTCAGCTTTCCTCTTCTCTTATCTTTTATTGCTTCTCTCAAACGGCGTAAAATTGCTGAGTGTTTGTATGCATTGATGGTTTAACCTTTTTTTGTGTACTCGATCAATAGTATTCCTATGGAATCCCGAAACACTAGCCATGATTTTACCGGCCGATGGAGTGAGTGACTTTGAACTTCTTAGTATCATAGTGGTTAACCTACGTTTCATCTCTTGTAATTATCCTATCGAAAACACTTGTTGGGTCATCACCACACAGCTCTAAAACAGTCAACCACCGCCTGCTTTTGAGGCGCAGTGAGAATTCACGCCACTCATCTTGCACTGACTTTTGTGAGGTTGAGATAGTCAGCAATATGGTGTGCACGGTACTACCCGATGGTTTAGTCATTTCTGCTAACATTTTAATTCTTACTCGTGCATCTTATACAAGTTTTTCAGCAATTTTCATATTTTTTATTCTGTAGCCGCTGTGATTGGTCCACCAGGGCGGGGTTCATTTTCGATGCTTTCCCTGCCTCTTTTGAATTCACTTGACCACTTCTGTACGGTTGACGTTGAAGGAGCACTGTTTAGGTAAACGGCCACCATTTCTTCGTGAATGTTTGTTTGAATTATTTCATAACAACATTGTCGAGTCAGTCAGTCCCTGACTGAAGTCGTCTATGACTGAAGGTTACACATAAGAAGTAACGGAGTTACCGAGACGAAGGTTCATATTTATATCCTCAGGTAGTATTGATTTTTTTATAATTATACACATAATGAGCGAATCATCCTAATACCGAGATTACATTGAACGTCCCTCATATGTTAAATCAATAATCGGCAGCGTCCAAATGTCAAATGACTATACAAGCATATTAAAACAGGTATTAATACCCTATAAACGTAATTATTAGTTAACTTTATTATAAACTAAGGTGTGTAGTGAGCACACACTATTCTTCACCCTTCTAGAAGTCAATAAGCGGTTATCGATAAGTGACGCACCGCACGCGTTTGTCCCTAGCGCATCGATGATTTATGGCACCGCGGCTAGAAGTGTTCATTAGTATAGTGTACTACATGCACATTACGTCCAACACTGTACACAATAACAGGACCTGCGTACAGAGCTCCTGTGATTAATTGTTAGACCCCATTTTCAGAAAAAAAGTACTTTAGGCGCGTTCTAGATCGGGTGAACGAAACGTCGCATGTGCCTGCTATAATTATTTGTTTCGTGACTTTTTTATGTTGTATAGTTAGGTAAATTAGAATAGAATAAAGAATGTAAACAAACTTTCTGCGGTTCGTTTTTATTAATAATCAAAATCAAGATGATTATAAATTTTGAAATAAGATAATCTGGTCTCTTCAGAGTATGAACCAGTCCAATTATAAATGTCTATTTTGTTGTTAATTGTAATAGCAAGTCCATCAAATGTCGGCTTAAAACTACCAGCATCAACTTTTTTTCAGTGATCTAATACAATTAGCGACAGTCACTTTTGGCAGTTTATGTGAGAACAAAAAGGACACAATATACACGCCATCTGCTCTCGTCAGATTTTTTATCACGTCTCATCTCACAGTTGGACTGTAACACTTTTAGACTCAGCTAAAACAATTTACAAAATTTACATTCAATAAAGTTCAAGTCTTATTTGGAATCTCGATTAAGTGAACATTGGACTATATTATTTTTATTAAGTTATTTTATACAAGTCTATAATATACGTTGCTGCTGAACTTAAAATACGTAACTGATTCACTGCTTGCTAATCTGTAATTTGTAGTCCTTAGGTAGGTCTTCCAATTTTAATAAGTTACTTTCAACGCAAGGAACGAATTTATCATGTTTAGATATGGCTCCTCTCGAAATAGACTCATAGCATATGTTTGGGATAGGGATTTTCCTTACGATTAAAATTTTTATGTTTTAATTTTAATTGGCATCTCGATTAAGTAAACATTGGACTATATTATGGTTATTAAGTGAAACATCCCGAGTGAACACCTTTGGAACAATATTACTGCAAAGTACTTATAACTATTCATTTTAATTGGATGGATTTGGATAAACACTTGTACTAGTCATGATTAAAACTACTTTTACGGATTTTATCGCGTTTATATTTACTTTTTATTTATTTTTATTTTTAATTCCCGACGTTTCGGGCGCTTTCCAGCACCCATGGTCACGGGGGACTGAGATGACTGACGTCCCGATGTCATCAGCTATATGTTCTTTTATATGTTCTTGATGTGAAGCATCAACGTTCCGGGAAGTCTGCAGTTTGTGATCATATCCTAGATGGCCCCAACCATTACATCAGATTTGATAGACCACAAATCCTCGCGAAAGAACACCGATTCCTACCAAGGATGATACGTGAGGCTATTGAAATTAAAAAAACATCCTAATTTCAATAAAGAAGGAGGCTGGGTACTACCACCTGCTTGGGATCCTATAATCAATAAAATTAAAACTAAACCCAAGCATACCACTGCAAGACCTCAGGACATAGTCAGTTCATTTTGCATAGATCGGACCATAAACAATAATTAAAAAAGCTGAAGGTACTCCGGGTTTAACAATGACATCGGGACGTCAGTCATCTCAGTCCCCCGTGACCATGGGTGCTGGAAAGCGCCCGAAACGTCGGGAATTAAAAATAAAAGTAAATAAAAAGTAAAAATAAACGCGATAAAATCCGTAAAAGTAGTTTTAATCATATGTAGTGTTCGCGTAAATATAAGAAATCATTACTTGTACTAGTTTCAAGTGTTTATCAAAATCACAAAAATGAAGCTGGAGTTTCACTAAGTAATAACTATCGCAAATATAAATTGTATATAACTATTCAGCTTGCGTCAGTTGAAGTGTATAGTGATTACACTGTCCAATCTGTTCCTGTGGACCTTAACACAGGATTAGAGTTTATATTTCTTAATAAAATCCTTTAACTCTCTTCTCTTTAAAACAATTATTGTAACTAACAAAATAACTTCAGGTTTTTAAATAAAACGAAAAATAAAAAGTCGTACAAGTAGGTTAAATATGAGGTTGTCATTTTAACAATGCCACACATAATATTGATTACAATTCAACGTGAATTTCTACTTATGTAGTTTAAAATTGAATAAACAAAGGTGCATTTTATTTTCATATCGCACACAATAGACATAGACATAGACATGCATTTATTCAGCAACTTACACTCGTACAGTTTTGATACAGAAAATAAAATAATACAAAAAAACATCAAAGATAAAAGTAAATAACAAACAACAGTCATAAAATGATCCAATTGCATGAGTGATGTGATAATGCTATCGCAGGATTGCGGTAGCGTTGGTTTTCAGCAATGCCCATTGAGGTTGGACTCGCCTGCGAGGATAGTATGTTCGCTTTATTTCTATTTTCGAGAAAGATGTTATCAAAATAATAAAAAAAATAATGGTAATGAAAAAGGATGGGAACTTTATTTATGCAGTAGGTATATATAAATGTATATAATAAATAACATAATGAGAATTTACATTAAAACAATATAGATATTTATATTATACTATGAAAATATAATGCAGCTATTTTATCCGCCCTAAATGTTAACGTGACAAAAATATTCTTTTACTTTTACCTTGAAAAGGCTGATGGTATTTAGTTGGCGGATAGGTGGGGGCAAGTTGTTCCAGCATTTAGTAGCTGCATATCGGAAACTACCACGGAATGCTGCCGTTGTGTGTTTTGGTATTGAAAGGACATTTGATTTTGTTCGAATGTCCTTAAAATTACCGTCCTTGCGCCATTTTAGTTTTTCTAATAGATAATAAATACAATAATAAATTATATGTATGAAAGTTGTTAATAGCACAGCATATTTTTTGTTTTGTGGATGTTGCTTAGAAAATGTACTAGATGTATTAATAAAATTTAAAAATAAATATATATGATATATGTTACATAGTTTAAAAACATCTTATTTAATGTTTTGCGTACAACTGATGCTCGAGTTCACAGTAGTTAGTAATGCACCCGCAACATACACAGACTGGTAGCGAGAGTGGAACGGCGGACACTGGCGGCTCTCTTTCTCACTCAACATCGAGCCTGGACAGGGATGAAACCTTGCACCAACAACAACAGGTTATTATCAAAATTTAAAGTTTATTAACTTTTTTTATAACACAGAAGTTACAAACTAACAAAAAAAGTAACAAATCTAATGGTAAGTGATTTCCTGTCCACTTTGAACCGTTCACTTGGTTCACAGTTCACTTGGAACTAACTTTAAGAAAAGAAGGGTCGCCTCTGAGGGTTGAGATTAAATGTCTCACAGCCCACAATAATTACACTGCCTTTCTAACTATTCGAATTAGAACGTAGAGTCTACAGTTTCTCAGCAACAGAAATGAGTAAGAGAAATCTATGTACACAACGTAGCCCTGCAACTTAAAAATAGTAATAGTACTTTCTTTTAATCACTGACAATATTGTACCATGTTGTAATTATTGGTTTCGTGTTTCCTATTCCTCTGTTGGGCACTTTTCTTTCTTTTGTTCTTTTTAGTTGCCTTTTTATACAATGCATTAACAACTTTTATTATAATTCCACACACAGCTGGTCCATTTTGAAAAGAGTTGATGATAATGAGTCTTGTAAATAATGTTTCAGGAGCAACAATTCCATAAGGATCTAGTTGAGTATGAACAAGAGAAACAAGTCGCAGTAGAAAGGGAAAAATCCACACCTGAAAAGGTATCTCACTTTTGCATAAAAAAAATCATTCGTAATTTGACCTGACTGAACTGCGATCAATGATTATACTAGATTAAAAGGATCAGGAACAAAAATAAGTCGCTCAAGTGGCCACGTTTGCATAAACGTAAACATCTATATTTCTTACTATGAAATATAGAAAACAGATTAAAAATATAAACAACTTCAGTTTATTGTAAACCTTATCACTCAAACATAAAGTTTAAATACCATTACAAAATGTGTTTATTTAAGTTATGGCATCCGACAAAAATACGGCTTGAATATAAAAAGTCATGGATACACAAATGTTTATTCTAAAATGAAACTTAAAGTCTAAGTGATAAGGTTAAAAATATTATGTTAATAATTTCGTGCTTACTCTATTTTATTCCTGGTATTACATTTCAATGTTCGTCAAAATGGTTATGATTGGACCATACTAATTTGAAATAAGACCACAAACGTGTATTCGTGATGAAGATTTTGAAGCGCTTATCAGGAATCTGGTAGTATTATTGATCGAAGTGACTGAAGATCAATATCACATCCTTAATGAGACAAACAAAACTAAACAGTTCATTGTGCAAAACGAGAGTTGACCTGTGACAAAAATGTTACGGCAGAAATAATTGAAACATGTTATTTATTAGGTAATGGACATTGTACACGCGGTGGAAAGTATCGGCTTGGAACCGGCACCGCCCACATCGCCGGAGCCGCAGCACAAGACCACCACGGTCGTCATGTCCAAACACACGCTACAACCTCAGGTTAGATCCCGTACAACAGTATACACACTTTAATGCTCTTAATCTATCAATAAGCTGATTTTCTAACTCTTATAAATATCTTTAATGATAAGCTAACGCCTCTAAAAATAAATACGCTAATATCACTGAACTTTTTAGAGACAGATAAATAATATTATCAAGACTTGCACAGATAATTTATCACTGAAATAGTATTAAAATATGCCTTAATTTTTACTAGTATATTCTCAATAAACTTAAAATGGCATGTCTATAGTATGGCTTGTATTTTATATTGAAAGGCCGATTAAAAATTGTATTTTTGCACGGTCAAAATTTTTTAAATTTGTCTTTAGCATGCACCTTGTAGTATATCGCTTGCATGAAAATATTTTATTATCTATATCAAGTAATCTACGTATGCTATATCGTTAATATCTTCCAAAATAAATGTCGTTTTAGTGTATTTTACTAAATTATTTTTATGTAGACGACTTAGTTGAGAGCGAAGGGTGATATATTTAATTGTAAAACATTTAAAGCTCTCTTAACTCTGAACCTATTCTAGATTTTATCTTGTACTAAATCTGTGTTATCACCTGAAGAAGATGTTTTGCATGTGACCTCAATTTATTTGTATTTTCTCCATCTGTGGTATGGTGTACAAAACGTCAAAATTAAATTTGCAATGGACCATTTCGTTGTAATTTGCTATTGGCTTAGTCCCAGGTGGTAGAAACTTTTATCGGTGGTAGATTAGTTAATTGTTGTTGTTGTGTTAGACGAAATTTACATAAAATAGACAAGCGTATAGTGTGACAGTTATACTGACAATCCGTATTACGTCCATTGCAGAATGCAAACCGAGAGGAAAAGGAGGGAAACACATAGTAAACCAATTGAATACTTCTGTCCAATTTAATGTAAATAAATACTGTGGGATGGATGAAAACGAATATTTGACATATTTTGACCCTTTAACCTTTTAAAAACATGGCAACAATAAGTAAAAGTTCCTTTTTATCTCAATACACTTGACATTAAACTGACTGACTTACTAACTTAATGGGTACTAAAGTAATGATAAAATTCACTTCCTAATTATTCATATATAAAAATGTGTAAGTAAAGCCCATAAAAATAATTGTCATAATATATACCTACCGATAAACTTAAAGATCTAATGTTTTACACAAATGTTGAATATGTCAGATATTTTACTCCGTGAAAACTTTGACATTTTGTTAATATGTTATGTACATATAGGTGAAATGTATTGTTAGTGGTACTTTGTATGGTGGAGGGTTTACTGATGTGAAGTTTTTATTAATGTTTATATATTGTTATATAATTTTGATTAAAACAATTATTACACTGTAATAAAAACTTTGAGCTCCTTTATATCAATTAAATGGAATATATTTGATAATTTGTAGCTGTTATTTTGGAAAATAATTAACATAGAATAGATGTGTCGGAATTTATTGACTGTTATCGTTATCGTTTTCTATCTTATTACATGTTCATGTAACTTCTTATACAGGGTTCGTTTGCGGACATAGAATACTGTAATAGAATAGAATGGCTGTCAACTTTACTTTGTACGAGGTTTGGCGTCACCAAACCCGATTCGCTGCGTTGACAGACTGAATAAATTTAAACATTTTAGACTTTTGATTAATGTTCAAGACCATCATTAAAAAAAAATTAATACATATTTATTTGTAAATAGGGTGCAATTTGGTATATTTTAAATAATTCGCATGCGAAATTTGGAAACGATTGTAACGTCAAAACACAACTCGTGTTGACATTTATACGTGTGAATTGACGTGTTAGTGACATTTTAGTGGCTACGCGGGCTCCGCCCACTCCCCCGTTCTATGATGTATGCATTATAGTATTCTATGTTTGCGAAATATATAAAGTGTAGAGACGGGTTGCCAGGTAGTGGCGGCGCAAGGGACTCCACTACCACACAACATCCTGTGGCTGTCGTAAGAGGGGACAGAGGGATGTAAAGCAATTATTAAAGAAACAAGTATAGATCACTACTGCAAAATGAAAAAGTATATTTTCAAAACATTATTTGTGTTAACCTTTTAGTACACCAATCTATTTTAAGAACAATGATTTTCGTTGTCATTTTCCTTTAATTCTGATTTCCTGAGATTTTTCAATTGCAATTGACGTAATGAGTTAGCATCGTCCTGCAAACACTTTTTATTACAAAAACGACAATTATTGTGCGCTTGCTTTGTAATGACAACACCGGTTTCGTAGCATTCTTTAATTAATATAATATATGTAATTCCTAATATCAAAATGACCAATCTTGTTTAATACTCAGTATTTACTATATACATACCTCGTACTATCTTGTAATTATGTAATAAAACTTTTTAAACTGTTTTATACTTCACTATAATGGTAACATAGTAGTTATTTTATAATCTGTATAAAAATCAAATGCATGCGAAAGTATACACAAGTTTCTATTTATAATGTGTTTTAAGTCCATTTTAAACAATTTAGAATTTTTTTTTGCAATTATGTATCAGCTGTTTTCATAATATCGGAGTAATTTTCGACTTAATTGTTTAATAATTTTGATAAAATGAAATAAAGTGAAAGTGAAGGATTTTTAATATTTTCATTTTAATGTTTGTGATGTTAATTATTAGTGTATTATTTATTAATTGTGTTAATACAATTATGTCGCTATAAATGTATATTACGCTTTAATTGCTAACGACATATCATTTGAATGAATTATGTTAATTAAGCATTTATAATGTAGTGAGAAAAAATTTTTTCTCTATTAGTTTGTACGCTTTTTGAACGTTGAAATGATGTCCTTTTCAATTGAATGTAAGTTTTTGCATTACATTTTGCCAAATTTGAAACTGCCAATTATTTAAACGTTTGTTGATAACTTTGTGTCCATTCAATGTTAAGTCATTACTTTTTATACACGAAATTATTCTTACCGGAGTTATATTTTAGTGTTGCATTTTTAAATACACAATGTTTCAAAAGTAATTGTTTTTCTCTTATTTCAAAACAACATCAACCTTTTATGTTAGCAAATTTTAAAAACATTTATTTTGGAAGATTTTTGTTCTTCGATTGGTTCGAACGATGTATTTTTATTAACATTTTGTTTTTCCTTTTTCAAATTATTTAAATAAGTTTTCGTGCAAGTTGTTTTCGCCATTTATTACAAAAGTATGAATACTATTTAAATACTTACGTTTCTTTGCGTTATCGAGTACTTCGCAATTTGTTTTATTCTTGAGTTCAGCCCGTATCTAGATGAAATAATAGAGTTGTAAACGAGACTGGTGAAGTATTTTGTTGGTTTGGTTAGACGCCTAGTTCACAAGAGGTGACTCCGTCGCCGCTGGCTGTGTTCACAAAGCAGAAAGTGAAGACGCCGCCCCCTCCGGCCACGCCCACTTCGCTCGTCGCGCCGCCCACAGAAGCTACATCCTCCGCGCCCATTCCGCCTGCAACGCCCACAACGTTGACTAAAACCAACGACGGCACGTCAGTGGACGCGCCAGAAGTTTCGCAACAAATCTCTCGGCCGCCCCACCCGCCGCCGCCTCCCCCCACCAAACAGAAACCGCAAGTGCCGCGGAAACCGAACACGAAGCGAGTTAGTTTCACCAGCGACCACTACACCGACGAACACGAACGACACTCTTTGTCAACAAACGAAACAGATATCACCCGAACCCCACCGCATGTGGAAATGCATGACAATCCCCAGGAGAAACCGAACGCTACGACTAACGATGCATGCTCGGGGATGCGTAGCTCTATACTAATACAAAGTCAACCGCTGCAAACCGAGGTGGCGGTCACGAAACCGGTTCCGAAGGCGGCTTTGGTGCTCCCCGAGAACTTTATCATCCCCCCTCCGCCTCTGTTCGATACTAACGTAAGTCAAAGTCAGTTAATAGAGCGGAACGAGTGTGAAGTCGATGTGCCACTCATCTCTGTGATACCCGAGCGACTTTTGCTACCCGAGCCGGTTGTGGCCGAAACAACCATGCAGTCGTCGAATTCGACCAATTCCCCCGAATCTGAATTCCCTCCCCCCGTAAACTACGCCGCCTTTCCAGTGCTAGTGCCGTCCGCTGATGAGCGACCTCGTCCAGTAATAATTTCTGAAGTGCCTTCCTATCAAGTCTTCCGTAATGCTGATCTTCCTTCAATTGACACTGATGAATATTATAATGAATTGTCGGCCAGTCCCGATGGGGAGCCCGAACCGCCTGAATTATTACATGTGCAGTTAAAAACGCTTCCAACAGTTTCCCATATACCTAATTCCCCTTGCAGTTTACATCCCAATTCGTGCTATTACGAAGATGGTCAGAACGCTAATCAAACAGAATATGCCTCGCTTAGAGATCTAAGAATTAAAAGTATGCCATTGAATATGGCGCATTCCACAACGTATCCGCCCAGTAATCCGTACCCATCGCTGACGACAGTCGCCGGTACATATAATCCTTACACCCAGCCTCTGCCTGTACGTGTCTCTAATCAAACAAATGCTACGTATAGTCCCAATGTAACCCATTCAACTATCTCCCCGTTAGAAAAAGATATGAATGCAAATATCACACATGCAGTTCCTCCCATACATATTGGCGACATGCCTAAAATTATTCAATCAGAGAGAAGAGTCCATTTCGGCGAAGTGACGACTGCGTCTGAATCTGATAGATTGTCGAACACTTCGGAGCCTGCGAGGGAAGGAAGTTCCTCGCCCGCATCTACCCTGAAACCCGCATGGAGCAGCAAAATCAAATCCTTCGCCATCGGCGAGGTAAACATCAATGTACGGCATCTTACCCACACATACACTCAGCTTATTTTGATTGTGTTCGTCGACCAAACGATCCGAATTCTTGAAAAACCACGCGTCAAACTTCATTCCGCATATCCCATTTTGTTACAAGATCAGTTCATTGTTTTTAACTTGCGATTCTTATATTTTGCATGTTCTATTTAATTTACTTACTTACATTTGCATTATTATTTATGCTGCATAACTGACTAAACTGACTGCATGGGTGTTTTATTAAATAATCTGGAAATATTATTTTTCATTGCTTGTAAATATACCGCGCTTCTTATTTCATTATTAAGTGTCAATGTCATTAACATTTAAAGGTTTTAGCAATAAAGTTCATTTATTCACTTGATCGACCTGTTTTACAGGCTTCCCCACCTCATTCTGGTAATTTTGTGAAAGCTTCTGTCAGCGATAAGAAAAAGTTCTTCGAAAATGCAATGGAAGAAAGTCACAAGTCATCGCCTAGACCAGGTAAACCTTTCGAAATAAATTGTTGAACGTATTTTAATTATTTAGGCTGCCTAAAGTTGATAGAGTTAGATTTAAATTTTAACTTTAAAAAGTAATTACCCACGTAATTTGTTAATAACTTCATTTACCTAAATGACTTAACATGACCATCTATTTTCTTAAATGGTTACGAACTACGTTTTCTATAGGCATTTAGTCGTGTGCAAGCATTTAACTAAAGGGTAAGCCAGTTAATAAGCTGATTAAACCATCGGCCTGCGGCGGTCGATACCGTTCATATTTAATTTTATCAATTATAGATATATTATCTTTATATATTTGAAATGATTTTTGTTTTAGAAAAAGTTTTCACGTTTCTGTCAGCGGATGAGGTGGAGAAAATGAAGCAAGAAGAGGAGAGAAAAATGGCGTCACTTTCACGCGCAGATCTCGGCTCGTGGTCACAAGGGGAGGACCGGCAGAGCGGAGACAGCTCGCATTCAGATGACGAACCTTACGAGAATGGCCATAGGTAATTTGAGAAAGAGTAAGTTAACCATCTGAGCTACCACGGCTAGGTAGCTCAGATGGTTAACGCTCGCTGTAAATACAACAGAACGCAAGTAACCTGGGTTCGATCCCCGCCGGCACCAATATTTCGAAGACATGTGAAGTTCGCCAACACGCATTGGGGCAGCGCGGCGGACACTTCCTTGCCCTTAAAACCTCAGAAATGAGGGGAGGCCTGTGCCCAGCAGTGGGACGTATGTAGGCTGTAACTTTACTTTACTTTAAGCTACCACTGGACTTGTAAACTTTAGTTCAATCATTCCTTTTTCATCATCATCATTCATGCAACCCGTTAATATATCTTCCAAAAGTTGGCAAGTAAAGTCCCCAGAACTAGCTACTTTGATCTTAGACCTTTTTATTTTTAATTAAGGATAGATGTAGACGTCCCATAGACATTTACGTCTATCTTTGATTAACCACACAGCTTCGGCCACAGCATTCGTTAATCACCAGGTGAACTGTGAGCTCGTCTGTTACTTTTTCTATAAAAAATATAGACATAGACTTGTCTTGTAAGCGTCGTCACTCACTATAAAAGTATAGTTATAACTTAAACGAATGAACTCTTGTACGTTATTAAAGATAAAGATTAATATCTAATTCGCAACCATCCGCTTAATTAATACAAATTTTTTTACGTGGTAGAGCCATGCTACAGTTATATTAGTAGTATAGTTGTAGCACGAATGGGTCGGCTCGACCGGGGAAGGACCACGCTCTCACAGAATACCAGCGTGAAATAGTAGCTTAATGCTGCTGTATTTCGTATGGTGAGTGTAGAGAACCGGAGACCCTTTTTACTGGAAATGAGGCATTCCATCTCAGTCCTCACGGGTGACAACGCATCTGCATTTTGATTTGTAATGGAAGATAGATGTAGATGTCTATGGGCCGCAGCACCCACTTACCATCAGGTGGACTGTGTGCTCGTTTGTCACCCTATTCTATAAAAAAAAATACAATGATGTGTCTTACCTGGATTGAAGAGCACCTCCCGCCCTCCTTCAATTGCGTGCACTAATCCCGTCACCACTAGTCCCAGCACCACTACTCCTAACACCACTACTCCCGGTACCACTACTTCCATTACCACTATTCCAGGAAAAATACACCATCGACGATAATACGACACGTGTTTCGCCTCTACACGAGGCATCTTCAGGAGATGTAGACTCTACGGCGGCTGACCGTTAAGATGAGCGGATGGTTGTAAAGTAGCGATTAATATCTTTATTATAATGGATTTCCGCAAAGTAACGCCTGATTCTATCAACTACCTTATTAAAGAATTAAAAAAACAACTGATCTGTGACGCTGAAACGGTTGCATCTAAAGCTCTGGTTTCTTGGGATTGATTAATGAAGCGGTGAACGATGTCACTATAATATTGTCTTTAAAAACAAAATAGCGTGGTTTCCTAGATGGCAGTACTTGACGCCGTACCGTCAAAAAGTTATGCCGCTATTTGCGTGACGACTGTCTTGATGGTGCCAGATAGTTCACGAATGTTTTTTCGACACCAGTGACTTAACGATGAACAACATGAGCCCCAACTTGAACTGGATCAGCGAGGAGAATGAACATAATGATTTCTTATATTTACGCGAACACTACACATGATTAAAACTACTTTTACGGATTTTATTGCGTTTATTTTTAATTTTTATTTTTAATTCCCGACGTTTCGGGCGCTTTCCAGCACCCATGGTCACGGGGGACTGAGATGACTGACGTCCCGATGTCATTGTTAAACCCGGAGTACCTTCAGCTTTTCGTCGTCGGGAATTAAAAATAAAAATAAAAAGTAAAAATAAACGCGATAAAATCCGTAAAAGTAGTTTTAATCATGAGGAGAATGAAGATTTATTATATTTTCTGCGTTACTATGGTGCTATTTATAATATAATGCAGCTTTTTGTGTCTGTATGGTTTGTAACTTAAATTATATCTTACGTGATTAATGTACGTAATCACATGAAACTGGTGTTAGGTTAAAATATTCCCTGAATTTTTCATCTTTGCACTGTAGCCGGCGACGCTATAAATCTCAAATGCACCTTCTGTATCACGAGCTTTGAATAAATCATCTTCCTCCATACGATTATTTTCCTCTGTTCATTTTACAAGTAAACTGTAAATTCTCATGGTCGTCCCTTTTCGTATGCATCGGACACGTTTCTAAAGTTTTGTTTATAAAATGATGGTCGTAGCGGTGGTGGAACTTTAGTCGAACGTGTCGTCACTGTAAGGACGAGCGTTCTTTGCGGACTCTGTGTTACGGGCGCTATATGACAGTACGGTAATCTTAGGAAAGCAGAGCTTAACACGAGTGTAGAAGTAAGGACAAACACACTGTGTATTAAAAAGTGTCCATAGAAAACCGTTAAATAAGGGTGGCGCCACTATAACTACGGGGTGAATTTTAAAGAACGCACCGAAAAATAGTAGTGGGATAGACGACTATTTCGAGGTTATATTTACAAAGTAAAATTATTTTAGATTTTAGAGCTTCTGAGCAGTTTAGCAACACACTTAAACCGTCGACAACTGCTAAGTTCATTTCATCCCAGCTACTCCAGCGCTGTTGTGGAGAGTTTTTGAGCTGTTATTTACTGCTTACAGATGACCACTTTTTCAACTATTCTACTATGGGAGTTGGTACTCCTTACTTCTACACTCCATAACGTTAAGTTTCCTCGCAGTGCTAGGGCGGGTGGCGTCAGTCCGTCGGCGAAGTCGCAGCGCAGGCGAGCGGCGCGCGAGGGCGGCGAAAGCGAAGACCCGCAGGCGCGAGCCGCGCGCCGAGCGGCCTGGAGAGCCGCGCGTTTACGATCTTTAGAACAGGTACGCTTACCCGTCATACTTCATCAACCCCTCAAAATCCGCAGCCTATGTCTAATAGGCCTCTCTCAAGTATTTGTCTTAATAATAATTCTTGGCGGATAATTGACGATCGCGGTACTCCACATCTCACACCTTTGTTACGTCAACGCCGATGCTGCTATGCCTATCCTCACGTCAGCTCAATAACAGTTATACTGAATTTGGTACTCATCCATTTCTTCACAGTACGCAGCATATACAGGCTCGTTACATAAGACGCTACAAATTATTCCTGACATTGCCCATATTCGCCTCCTAAAGGATGTACAAGGTGATGGATTTTCATATATGACGCTTTAGTTATCATCGTCATCAAGGAGTTCTTGTTGCAGTTGACTATGTGACTCTTACTTCATCAGCCCATGTTCAGCATTTGACTTTAATAGGCTTAACGGTAACGGTACATTATCATATATTGAAAATACTAAATCCTGTATTTCCCGCCGTCGGTACTCACATTTCATTGCAGATGTAGCATAAATGACCGCTCATCCGGGGAAAGGCAACAATCCCACAAAATACCAGTATAGAATTGCATAATGCTTCTGTATTTTGTATGGTGAGTGATGAGTATCGGAGACCCTTTTCCTGGTAACGCGGCATTGTTTAGTTCTTATGGACTGCAAAGCATTTGCAATTTGATTCTTAATCGATAATAATATTCTGCTCAACTTAATGGTTTACTGGAAGAGAATGTCTTTGATCATTAACGTCGCTATGTATATGTACTGTTTTTGTGTATAAAAACTTAGAAAAATTAATAAATAATTGGTGAACCCATTTGTCACCCTGCCTTGTTTAAAAAAAAAACTTATCGTCTTTCTACATTACACGCTTAAAATAGGGCCAATTTAATAGATCACATTTGAAACTTCATGAAAATTCAAAAACGCAACCTTGTAACGGTGGGCCTAAAATATTAATAATTTTTTCTAGGTTAGACTAGCTGTACAATTGCATAACTTTTTTCAATTACGATTTTACGATTTACTTTCACTAATAAACCATTTTAAATATAATAAACAATTTTTGTTCTAAAGTTGTTGTGCCAGTGAACCCTTTTTCTTTTTAATACTAGGGATGTTACCAAAAAAATTGAAACTTGATAAGTAGATACGAATACAGTGATTATGTATATCCTTGGGATGGAAGGAGGAAGGGAAGGAAATCATCGAAGCTAGGCACAATTTTAGGTCAAAAACTCATGGGATATTCTTGGTGACACTAGTGCCTGTCGATGACGCTAGTCAGTCATGTCGTACATGATGCACTCTTTTGTCGTTGTACGAAGTGACTGTGCGTTTATGGTGTGCTCTCTGTTATTTTCTTTTGACCCGGCTTTTTATTAGTCTGATGTTACTCTGAGGTTGACCTGGCTATAAATTGGACTCCGATTGTTTAACAATTAGTAAACAAGAACAACAACAGTCTTATCGTATCATGTCGAAACGTGAAAAAACGCGAAACAGTCAATCTCGAGTGGTGTTGAAATTGTACAATTATTTTGAACAGACAATAGTCAGTTAACGATGCGCCTTTTATGCCATTGATACAATCGAGAGAATGTGTTGCCAAGGCGTTGGGAATAGAGAAGAGGACAGTAACTCAAATTTGTACACCGCAAAAAAAAAATAGGGACAAGAAAATTATTGGCACTGATAGTTTTGATGCTGCTGCAATTAGCAAGCACGTTTATGGATATTACTCGAGAAAAGAATATCCTACACGGAAAAAGCTATTGGGTTCGTTAAAAGAGGCAGACTTACTTTTTGGCGGTAAATCGTCTCTATCTAAGCAATCCATCATCTAAAAATCCTGCTGGAATACAACGATATCCTATACTATTAAACGAGCAATTCTTGTATATATGTATATATATATATATAATCGGGATCTCGGAAACGGCTCCAACGATTTTCATAAAATTTTGTGTGCAGGGAGTTTCGGGGGCAATAAATCGATCTAGCTAGGATTTATTTTTAGAAAATGTCTTTTTGTCCGTGTTTTTAGGCAATGAAAAACTGCTATAATATCGTTAGAATAAGAAGGTAAATTTTGACGGCTTATTAATGATTACAAATAGCTTAATGGTATATTGGGCGGTCGCAAAATCGTAATACCATGGTTCGAGCCCAGACCGACCGACCGACTTTTTTTAAATTTTTTTTCAAGTTCTTTTTTGAGAAAATCTATTTTTTCGAGCCCTTTTTTTAGTATTTTTTAAACACACGAAAATTTAAATTAAACTAATTGCACTCATGATTTTTTAAGCACTCATGATTTTTTAATCAAATAACCAGTTCAGTTTTTTCTATTATGTCGCTACGATCAAAAAAATATTATTCGTATTTCATCAGTATGTAATTTGTATCTAAATATTATTTCCAAAAGACACGAATCAAAAAAAAACCGAGCGAAAATTACCGAGCAAAGCTCGGTCAACCGGGTACTTATTTTAAAGAGAATAACATTCTTTCGTTAAGTAAATAAAATTAAAGAGTGGGACAATGTCGTGTTTATTGACGAAATATGGTTGAATGCAAACCATACAGTTTTTCGTACATGGACCGATGATACAACGGCTTTCACCTCAAACGTTCCATCGAGAAATGGAGCCCGCCTTATTATATGTCACGCCTTATTATATGGCTCGGCTTCTCAAGGTTTTATTCCAGGCTGCCTACTCGCATTCGCGTTTAAAACTACAAGACAGTGATTAGCATGCGGAAATGAATTTTGAGGTTTTTAAAAAGTGGTTTGAGAAGCTGCTACTCAGTTTAGAAAACCCATCGAAAATGATTATGGACAATGCACAATATCGTTCTGTACAAGTTGATAAACCACCGACTCAAGTAAGTAAAAAGCAAGAGATCGTCTCGTGGCTGATAATAAATGGTGTGAAAACAAATCCAACTCTATTAAAAGTCGAGTTGCTTAATCTAGTAAAAGCAAGTAAGCCATTCAAGCCCCGCTATGTAAATGGTGAAATAGCCCACATATAAAGCATGGACACGAAGTTATTCGATTGCCTACCTACCATTGCCAGTATAACGCTATCGAGCTTATTTGGGCACAAATAAAAGGTCATGCAGCGCGAAACAATACTGAACCACCCTTCAGTACTTCTAAAATGCTGACACTGCTACAAACTGCGTGCGCAGAAGTCACTACATATGACTGGAGTCGTAAGAAAAGAAATAATTTTACAAGATTTTGAATGAGATGTGAATATATACAATACCTATTATTGAAAATGGATATCTCTGAGTGCTGAGAGCAGTGATGAAGATGACAATACTGGTTACAGTTCTGGTAGTTCAACTGAATAAATGCTATTTTTTGTTAAATTACGTACTTTGCTTCCTTAAATTTATGGTAGAAAATACTATTGGGACAGGGATTCGACTGCTATTTTTTTATATTAAAATTACAGCCTATTCAGTTATTATGAAAAAGTACTTATACGTACTGTAATTTCACTCACATATGTTTGAAATCCGTATCAATTAATTTAGTCGATGTTTTTAAACAGGTCACCTCACTATAAAGCCAAAACTCTGATAGATTTCAAATGTGATATATTAAATTGGCCCTACTTTAAGTGTATATAGTTCATGAAGACCGTCACTCTCCCGTAAGCATGGTACAGTTTTCTGTTATACTCTTACTGCGAATATCGACGGAACATCATATAAGTATTATTAGTTTTACAATTTTATGCGAGTAACGATATATTTTTATAATTTTTATCTTCTAGGAGGCCATTGAATCACAGAAAGTTATTAAAAGTATGGTTGGCCCAGCGAATGACATCATAGGAGATGTGCCATTGCGAGAAAAATCTCCTTCAGAGGTATGTCGATAAAATTTTAAGGTAATGTATGGGTTATGAAATTAAAACCTTTAATATATCTTGTACTTAAAAACGACTAAGATACTCTATATTGTTGATAATTTGTACTTAATTTTCAATTGATTAACATCTAGTCGTTTTTACAACTAATTGAATGTTCAAAAATTCGCAATCCAGGATATCCTTATATGTTTGTCCATAACCGTTAACATCGAATGATTAACCCATTGTCGTACACATAGTTGGTGTTTTGAACGTAATATTTTTTTAATTGATACTACCCCATTAGTTAGCATTCACACGGCATACATAAAGAGACTTGATATAATAACACTTCTAAATTCCTATTTTATTAAAAACCCTCGTTGACATTTGTAAAATCTCTAAATGTGTGTGACAGTAACTATACTTACTAAATGTGCATATTAAAATGTGTATTGCTCGTCTGTGTTTGGGTTCAATGTCGCTTGGCGGGCATTGTATTGTCCGGCGCTGGGTTTTGTGATTGTCAAAATTTGGCTTTACAAATTATAGAAATGGCCTCTACCACGTATCGCGTTGCGTACAAAACCGGGCCCGATTCTTGCCGTGAAGGAGAAGGAAAAATTGTTAGACGAGAGAATCACTCTACGCACGGAAGAATACGTATGCCCGGCGACTGGCGAGACGAAAGTGCGAACCGTGGAGTACATTGAGAAAGTGATTGAGAAAGAGGTACGCGTACCAACGCGAATGTAAATTACGCCTTAGTATATAGGAAGCTGTATACAAGCGATGCCGTAACGTGTGTGGTTTTATTATTATTTACGTTATGTGTATTTAAAAACAACGCTTTAGCTTTTTACGTGCTACGAACGATGACGTAACTGCGTGTGCAACGACTAAACAGACTAATACAACTTACTCCTATTATTAAATTTCCTTTTACGGTTTGACATTTAAAAAAGAGATTGTTAAATGGTAAAAGTCAATTTAATAATGCTAACGTATACCGAATTACCAAAGACATGACGTTAGTGACAAATTTTCAGTTCAAACACAATGTAATAGGGGCGTTAAGCACATTGTAATGAATATTAATCACATGGCTCGTTCGAACAACACCACGCCGAGTTTAAATCTTCGCTGAGTAGTTAGTTCTTAAATATGTAGATATGTTTTCGTCTCACAACTAATTATATGATGTGGTGGTTACTTTTTGTGCATATTATTTAAAACCATAGACATGGAGAGAATGGACTGTGCGTTCCGTAATCACAGTGCAGTGAATATAGTCTGAAAAATGCGAAAGACAAAGCGAATGTGCGGCTAGTAGTCTCTTTCAAGAATTCTGATTGGTCCACGTCATTGGCGTCGTTTCTTTATCGTTTTGCCATTTCTTTCGGGGCACTGCGCCTTCATCATGCAGGAAAGAGACAGGTAGTGGCCGTATAGTCGCTTTGTCTCTTTCTAGAGAATGGTCCCTTTTGTGAGACTAACGCTCGGTTCATTCTCTCTATGTCTATGTTTAAAACTAATAGCTGTTTTAAGTTTATTAAAAAGGTTTATTACCATAAATGTTTGTAAATGTCTTGTTTAATTGTTTTAGAAAGGGTTTTGAAATCTATGTTTATTTTTATTTATATATGAGTGCTGCATGATATTTCGGCATGGCATGCTAACATATTTGTGTATCATTTGTCAGACTATACCTGGATTCTAGACACGGAAACTTCACCGAAAGAAACGGTTTGTTGCATTTCTTCTTTTAATAGTTTATAACGCTTAGAGCCTAACTTCACTCGACGTATAGTTTCAAATTTTCGATATTGCATGTTAAATATTTGTAAATAGACTAGACTAGTAACATTGTAAATTTTTATTATACTCAATTTTTCTTATTCTTAGTTCTTATTTTAAATAAATCTTCTTTGTTATAAATATTTCAGTTCTTACAGTTGTCTAACCCATTATACAATACATAATTAATATTTTTGTTATCGTTGTAAATATCCCAAGAACATGCCAATCTTTATGTTTTGCAACAAAAATTATTTTTATACAGGTGGAGACGACACAAGAGAAAATTTTATCGTTGGAACTAACAATGAGTCCGAGCAGTGAAACTGCACCAACTGATCTCGAAGGCAACGCAGTCAGTCTGGGCGAGGGCGAAATAGGGGAGGATTCCCTACAGCCTGATATTGTACAAGTCGTGAATCCACTACTAGACGGTGGCGTTGGAAGAGTCACCGCTATACCAGTAGGGCCGGCACATCGACTCACTGCGTACACAGAAAAACCACAATAACATACCCTCAGGTGCCGTGAAGTTTAACCTGCCAAGACTACTTCAAACAGGATCTTAAATCGACCTTTATTTTGTATTTTCCGATAAGTACCTATATCGTATATTCCGTACTGTTCTAAATTTTTGACGCGATTTGAGGCGATTATGACTAATGATTCGAACTAGTATTTAATTTGATCATATCAATTAGTTCTACCCATTCCTATTTCATAAGAAACTTTCCGATCGAAGTTTCATAACATGATTATATTTATATTGTATGTCACGCAATGTTTTTACAACCCATTCTATTTAAATGACTTCAATTACTAAAATGATTTACTCTTGTGGTTTTTTTTTTCGGTTTAATAAGTCGTTCATAATCGCCGCGTCCTTTTACCCATGACAACGTATCGGCTAAAACCAGTATTGAAACACGACTTATAAACAACTCGATTGTTGATTTCTTCAACGAAACGAATGACAATGAAACGAGCTAACATTACTTTGTATTATAACTGTGATAATATTGTTTAGAACTCCACCGAACTTATGTGTTTTTAAACTTAATGGCATCAAATTGAAGAAATCCACTAACGAGTCACACTAAAAAAAAATATTTCAGTGGCATTTTATTTCGATCACAATATATATTTTTTTATTGTAATTTTGCGACGAAGATTTTAGGTTATACGGTATCTGTCTATTTTGATACATTGATATTTTTCTTCGAGTACTTTACGTATGTTAATATAAATAATTTTCATTCCGTGCAAGTTTTTGATGTTTTGACTGAATGTTGTTGCTGTACCTGCTAAGTAATTTTGTGGGAAATATGATCGGACGTTATAGAGTTAGATTCTATTGTTAAGTGTACATACCATCCATATACACAGGTTGTCTGTCGCGTACTAATTGGGTACAAATAGTTGGCATCACACGGCGACTTTTTATGTATTTCGTCTAATTTAAACTTATTTCTATCTATAAATAAATATAGAAATTAAATTTTAGTATTTATCATACGATAGTAATTTCATTGTCGTCATTAATAATTATTGTGCAGTATTTGTTTTTTATTGATGTACCTAGTTTTTTTTCTTAATTTAATATTTTTAATTTTACTGAATGTATGTGGTGCCTTAATTCCCCATTTTATTTACGATACTGTAAGTTTTACCAATTTGAATAGTTTTCATAGTTTTATCACTTCAATATACCTTTTATACATTTTATTGATTTATTTAAATAAAGCTCTATTAAATATTCATTAATTGTATCCTGACAAGGAAATTCTTAGGAGAATATATAAATTTTCGTTGAATATGTACGAATATTTCAATAATATTTAAAATTGAACTTGTGTAATTAATGGTTTGAATGGATGATATAACGGTTTTGTGTGTTCTTTATATCTTTTTAAGGTTCTAAATATGTGGATTGTAAACTAATGAAAATATTGTATGTTTGCTCTAAATAAAATGGTTTAATATATATTTTAATAAAAACAATGTGGCTGTTTTATTGTAGTTATAGCATTGAAATTGAGATTTGCTTCAATCCACACCTTGAGCACTTCAACATGACCTGCCTGGATATTTCAGGTGCTTCTATCTCAGGACATTGAGTTATAATGTACTACGTACTAGAGAAGACACCTCAACTCGAATGTTTGTAACACGCGTTAGAGCGCACGCACTCCAACTCACTTAGTCTGTGTCAAGCGGTTGCCGCAACGTGAGACGTTTGAGTGAAGAATTGTTTTTAAAATAATATGCCTTCGTGTGCATTGAGATATTGTTCAAACAACTCGAGAAACATAAGTAAAAGTCAAGGAGTGACTTTTCACAAGTAAGTTCAATATATTATCTTTAAAATACGCTTAATTTAATTATATTTTATCAACTGTAATATAAACGTGAATGTCAAAGAGTAAAACATTTTTATGCACAGACTTGACACTATCGAATATATATATATATATATATATATATATATATATATATATATATATATATATATATATATATATATATATATATACTTAAAGAAATCTGCAGTACCATGTGATAATGTAATAATATTATTATATAACATTGCTGGAATTTTTGTGATATTTTGTGATTAGACGACGAACGATGTTTTTGTAATATTCAGTATATTTACGGGACTTAAGAGGGGCGGAATCCTCGGCGCGCGAGTCATACTAGTTATATGACTCGCGTATATGGCGGTTTTTACGAAACGGTATACAGTGTAAATGGTTTGCACAAATGCTTAATTTTCTTTTATTTTAATATAAATAAATATATTTGTAAATAAAGTTAATACTAATAAATGATGATGATTTTTGATATCAAATGTATATTTTTATATTTCACATATTTACCTATTAAAATATTAAATAAAATACCCTTGTAATTCTGACGTAATATTATGTAATATTATATTAAATTAGCACATATACTAAACAAAAAAACAATTTAAAAAATTGTACTCGATATAAATAACAATACAATCTAAATAAACAATTATTACATACTGACCACTCTACTTACGTATAATCTATAATAACAAAAACTGACAGCAAAAGCGCAATGCGCGTTTATACCAACTGCGCATGCGCGACTCTGCTATTCCCGCGCATGCGCGAAGACATAGAGTAGCGCACAATTTTTGTTTGGAATAGCTTCTCTAGTACGTAGTACATTATAACTCAATGTCTCAGGAGCACTTTTTAGTTCAACATATTTCATGTTTGCAAACCATAGAATAGCTCTTTACATAATTATGTGCAATTGAGTAGATTAGAATACAACATTTACTAATAAGTATTATATTACATATGTAGACATGTTTAGTGGTTGTAATAGTGCGACTGCTGATCATGAGGTCCTGGGTTCGAATCCCGGGTCGGGCCAAAAATCAATTATTGAGTTTTTCCGTCAAGAAATTCTCAGTAGCTACCCGGAGTCAGGAAGTTGGCGGTGTCTCATCCCCGTGCCTCGGAAAGCACGTAAAGCCGTAGGTCCTGTGCCCGATCTCTTTCCGGTCGTGTCGGTTTACCGTCCCATCGAATTATGAGGGTGAGGGAATAGAGAGTGCACCTGTGCTTGCGCATACACTTGAGCACTATAATCCTGTCGTGCGCCGATGGCTAATCTCCGCTGAGACTGGCCGCCGTGACTGAAATTCGGTCTGGAGGACATTATTACATGTATAGAAGCGCAAAAGTTTATATGATTGTGTATACATAATATATAAATAATAAAATATAGTACATAATAAAAAGAGTTGGTCGAGCAATTAGATGAGTTTATATATTTGGGATGTGTATTTAACAGGGATGGGAGATATGATAAAGATATAGAACGACGAGTGAACGCAGGAAATAGAGTAAATGGGGCTCTACACTCTATTGTGCAAAGTCAGAATGTGTCAATAAAGTCACTTATGGCAATTCATAATGCTGTGTTAGCCCCTACTTTAACGTGTTTTTGTCGACCAAATTGGCGATATATTGAAAATGGCCCAAATTAAGAGTACCTGACGAGCATGTATGCGTAGCTATATGGATGTGGAGGAGGCGAGAGAGATGCGGCAAGATCGTGCTAAATGGAAGTCTGTAGTCTCTGCTTACCCTTCTGGGTGACAGGTGTGTGTGTTTATGTTTTATAATAAAAAGACTTAAAATCTCGTCTATTCACACATTTTTTCTAGCTTTTAAAATGGTACTAATGAAACAGACGCACAGGGAGGAGAAAAAATGTCAGGAAAGCAATAAGGCCCGGTTTACATTTTGAGAAGTGACAAGTGCGAGTGCTGTACTACCATTTCAGTCATATAGTCAGAGGTGTCACAGACAAGATTGGCTACATCTTGAAGTGAGCTTCTATTAGAACATTCTACAAGCCGCCGAAGAAGATCAGTCAGTTCCTACCATCCATCAAGTGTCATATTCTTCTACAAGATGCAGGAGTGTACAAGCTTGACCCGCGTAAAAGAACACATAGTTGACGTGACGCATCAACGTTCCGGGAAGTCTGCAGTTTGCGATCATATCCTAGATGGCCCCAACCATTACATCAGATTTGATAGACCATGGGTGCTGGGAAGCACCCGAAACGTCGGGTATTAAAAATAACATAACTAAACGCGATAAAATCCGTAAAAGTAGTTTGAATCAATGTATAGTGTTCGCGTAAATATAAGAAATCATTATGTAAACCAGTACGGACTGGAAATAGCAAATAAAATACCTACGCCGATTAGAAGATCTAAAGACCAAACGCGCAAGATACATAACAGCTTTAAATTTCTTGAAGAGATGCAGAGATCATATCTCATTCCTACGTGTGTAAAAAAAAGACATTCGGGGAAGCGATAAGATCTTAAATCAGGCTAGTAAAAAATTGTTAATAACTGTGATTCAGCAAAAATATACCTATCTATGTTTCATAAACAAAACCATAGAAAATTATTCCATTGGATTAAAGACAGTTTTATCGACATTTGATTATAAGAATTGCATGGAAACTTTAGATAAACGCGAAACAACTAAATACAATGAATGCAAAAATAAACATATTAATAAATCCCAAAAATTAACAACTAAATCAAATGTCCAACATCAATGGCAACGTAAGAACGAAACCTGTCAAAACAAACTCTGGACGACGCCACAATAAAAACTTTGACATCGGGACGTCAGTCACCTCAGTCCCCCCGTGACCATGGGTGCTGGAAAGCACCCGAAACGTCGGGTATTAAAAATAACATAAATAAACGCGATAAAATCCGTAAAAGTAGTTTGAATCAATGTATAGTCTTCGCGTAAATAAAAGAAATCATTATATACATAATATAAAAAAAAGAAATAGTTTGAATCAATGTATAGTCTTCGCGTAAATATAAGAAATCATTATATACATAATATAAAAAAAGAAACCATAATATTGAAAAACTAACACTAAAAATTTAAATTGTCAAAAAGTCCTGCTCCCCGTGGTATAGTGCCAAGAACGCTGGCTGCGTTCCCTCGCTGAATAGCTATACTTAACCTTTGAGCGAGAAAAGAACCAGCCAGCCCTCTTATCACCAGCAGCGACGACCAGTCGTGGATACAGTTCCTTTAGGAGCTTCACTGCACGTGGACTCCACGGACCGATACACAAATGGCACAAATATGTAGTCATTTCTCATAGATATATTTGCGCGCCATTTACTAATTTCGGCTGCCTCTGATACCGCCACGGCTAAAAGAGGTACCCTTGAGATGAGAGGCCGCCAAAGTGTAAACGCAAGTAGCATCCCACACTAGGGCTTTATCTCTCTCCAAAGGGATCAAAGTCATATATGTTTCATATATTTTTATTTCATTATTTATGTCACTGATATGAGTTCCTTTGAAAATAAAATGGTTCCTTAGAGCTTGAATAAATAAAAATTAAATTAAACCTTTTTCTATCGTTTGTTTTATTATTTACTAAATGAATGTAAGTCCTGGCTTACATTTTGAGAAGTGACAAATGCCAGTGGCAAGTGCAGCTGACAAATGACAAGTGTCGTATTGCATTCCCACTTGTCACAGCCTGTTCATACTCACTAAGCACTTGTCATTTGTCAGTTCCACTTAACACTTGTCATTTGTCAGCTGCACTTGCCACTGGCATTTGTCACTTCTCAAATTGTAAACCGGGCCTTACGTAATTCTGGTTTATCATGGAGTGTAGAGGTAAGGAGGACAATCTCCCATAGTTGAAAATGTGTCCATCTGTAGTCAGTAAGTAACTGTTCAAAAACTCTCCACAACAGCGCTCGAGTAACAAGGTATACGGTTTATGTTTATAGTTTATATAATATATCTACATATATCGCATAAACTATGAAGAAAGATAAAGCAGAAGATGTTTTTGTAATATAACAGACGCTTGCGTATGTACCTACTTACTAGTAAGGTCGAAAATTTACGAAAAACATTGTTCATGTATACGTAAAATCTTATGCTAAAAGGAACAGCATACTATATTACATATATTACAACTTTTAAAACAAACCAATAAATTCTAATTAATACTTCTTAATTTATTTAGTAAAATATTTTATTTTAATATTTTTTATGTATCATGTTATCAGCAATTAAAACAACACTATTGACCTCTTTATATACAACTATTGCATCATTACACGACTTACAGCGTTTTGTTAAACAAATTCAAGTTACCTACTTAAAAGCATTAATACATTTATAAGTAACGTTCGTTTCTCTCGCTCGGCCACCTTGAATTGGCATTTGAAGTGTGCACTTATTTAATGTACTCACCTCTAGGAGTATTTTTACAGCTCTCGTTTTCAATGTAACCCAAAATTTTTGGAGTAAAATGGAAACCAAAATGGCCCTGCTTGCCACACGCTTTTTTTAGCAAGGCCCACGTCAACTTTATGAATACATTATGTATCATAAATCTTCTAGTTCCTATGGAATTTACTCCATTAATACGATAAATATACTGTAACATATATTGTGAGTTCGCAATTGCAAATCAGAAAAAGATGTAATGTGAAAAATAGAGGGACGTGCTAAAAAATTTCCATAGCATGTCGAAAATCGACGAAGATATACAACCCAAACCTATCATAAAATAAACAATCTTTTGTAAACAATATATGTAACGCTTTTATTTTTTCACAAAACTGGCTTTGAACAATTTGGCACTTTCCACTCGTTCGGCACGGCCATCTTTATGGCGCAATTACACTTGGTTGTTCGATTGCCTGTGGAATTCGGGCAAACGACGAAGTGTAAATGAACGGAGTCGAGTTCGCCCGTCTTCGTATAATCTATTCCAGCTTGGATTTATTCCAACAGAGAGATAACTTCAGCGACGAGTAAAACAATGTAAATGATGCATCGGGTGCCCGAATTCGAGTAACGTCTTTCGTGCACGCGAATAAGGGCTAACGACCAAGTGTAATTGCGCCTTATATGTTGTGTAATACAACTTTATAACGTTATCCACCAACTGCTAAAACCTATAAGTTAGTCTCGTAACGAAGCCATCGTGAAACGCTTTCCCACGAGTCGCGTGTGTGATGTATGTCTCATTTTTTTCAATTTATTCATTTGTTTGGTCAAAAACTTCAATGAATACTACATACTGGACTGGCAATTCAGAACAAAACAGTGTCGTAGCTGTGGATCGCGCGGGCGAGCGCCTCATTATGGGACCAAACGGTGCATTCCATCACAAAAACGCATAGATTTCTCTATAGAATACTGTAATACACAATAGAATGTCTGTCAACCTTATTTTGTACGAGGATCGGCGTGGCCGGGAGCACACTTACAAGCAATTACGTCGTGATAATACGACGTAATTGCTTGTGCGATACTACTACAAACTCGATTTGCTGTGTTGACAGACTAGTAAATTTACACATTTTTGACTTTGATCATCATTAAAAAAATCCTTTAAATTTTCATACATACATATTTATAAATAGTGTGCAATTTGGCATTTTCTAAATAATTGGCATGCAAAATTTGGAAACGATTGTAACGTCTATACAAATCTAGTGTTGACATTTATACGTGTGAATTGACATGTTAGTGACATTTTAGTGGCTACACGGGCTCCGGCCACTCCCCCGTTTTATTATGTGTGTATTATACTAGTCGTTCACTTCAAGAATGCCGTTACCTCCCGCCGCGCCCCCTCATTCCGCGCCTCAAGCGTCGCCCTTTTAGTACCGATAGCAACGACGAAGTGAACGTTCGTTTTTTATGCTCCCGTACGTTCTCTAGTTTGTTACTGTTTTTGCTGTTGTTTTTGTTACTGTTGATTTTTTGTTTTTGTTTCTGTTTATATTCGTTAATTTGTTCTGTTACAATGAGTAATTTTATTTTTTTCGAATATTTAAAAATGTATATGTGTAAAAATGAAAAGTTTATTTTATCGAACACGTTATTATTTCATCATCATCATCATTCAAAAAATATTTTATTTCATCGAACACGTTATTATTTAACTTTATTGAAAATATGAATACTAAAAAACATAAACATGATGACTTTTTTCGTCTACGGTACTGTCAGCTGTGACGTCGTAACGGTCTACGACGGCAAACTCGAAATGAACGCGTAGTAGTATTCTATGCAAAAACGGTTCAGACAAAAGCCGTGTTATTGAAACCGTTTTGTTTGTTTTATATTCTAAGAAGATAGAGGTATCCGATATAATGTTATATAATACTCGTAGATAATCATTTTTAGGTATATAAATTACACCCAAATTTTGCACTTTGATAATTTCATATTAATTAGATAGATTACTCATTACGAAAGTTCAACTTAAGATATTTTCTAAATTATTTAACGAAATATATAAGTATTATACATTTCGGATTTCTCAAGATCTCTCGTTTACACTTTACGAGTACGTTATTTTTTTTAGAAATATTTTTTTATTTTATTTTTAGGTGTCAAGGAATTTTTCCGTCTTTTTGATTTTCAGGTAAAGGTTTCCCTGCTGCCGATAGCTGCCGATGTCGAGTTAATGACATTTTTAGATACGTTAACTATTCAGTAATACATGTAAATAAAAAAAAACTCTAAGTCATTAAAGGGCCATTTCGAGCCTTAAGCAAAAATGTCGACCGAGGGAAATAAATTAACGATTCTCGTTATTTCAATTATTTATGACATTTGTGTGTACAATAAAATACTTCTTTTGGTTTTTTAACTTGTTTACAATCATATACTTTACAAGTCACCACAAAATAGCATACAAAGGTAAGTGTAATTATTAAATTTTTTCCGCGATTATTTTAACCACATATATGATAATAACGATATTGCAACATACTTCTTAAGTGCGTAGCGCGTAGATATACCTACTCAATTTATAAACCTAAAAGATTAGCATGAAATAAAATGTTATATGTAAATATGCATTTATTAAACAGTTTAATATGTACTTATATTCAGAATATACAATACAATTACAATAATAAAAAAAATCCGTAAAAAAAAAAAGACAAAAAAGAGGCTTCAACAAATTACGCGACACGCAATATTCATACGTAAGTACCCACTACAAATATCATATTACCGTTATAACAAAAAGTAATGCTTCCTAAACAAAAATAAACTCTCATCATAAATAACTAGGTAGATATGTAAAACACTACACGAGAGCGCGTCATTACTATGGTAATAATAAGAGATTTTTTTTATTACAATATTTTAAAAGCACAGAATAAATAATAGTAGTACAGACTAAAAGTAATTAGTATCAATATTTTTTGTCATGGGTGACATTTTCATGGTTTTCGAGGGTGTTGAAGCCGATAGTGCTGTCGAAATTTAAATCCAAGACGGCGGCTGCAATGGGTATTGATTTGTTCATCATGGGTGTCATTTTCATGGTTTTCGAGGGTGCTGAAGCCGATAGTGCTGTCGAAATGTAAATCCAAGGTGGCGGCTGCAATAGGTATAAATTTTTTCATCATGGGTGTCATTTTCATTGGTTTTCGAGGGTGTTGAAGCCGATAGTGCTGTCGAAATGTATTTAAACTACTTTAAAAAATTCCGTATAATCATATATATGTTAATCATATATAATCATGTTATACGTAAATTTTTTAATGCGCTTAAGGCATGCCCAACTGGATTTACCAATTTATTTTACATATTATTGAAATGTACAATGGATTGCTTACATTGTTGTATATCTGTCATGTCGTAATTGTCGGTTCTTTCCTGCGTTTTTGGGACCTTGGCAAAATGAGAATTTATTGAATTATGTTTTCTTTTCTTGGGTTTTTCTTTGATTGTGGTCGGAGGACTTATTTTTCTCAAGGGCATATTACGTGTTTTTCGCGGATCCAACAATTCCGGCAGTAAAGATTCAAAGTAAAATGTTTTAGTTTGGGAACCATATGATCATTCCACAGTCTTTGGTCGCATTGTATTATTTCTGTTTTTATCTGTTGATTTGAACTAACCCACACGGCAAAAAGACACTCTCTCCTTCCTGTAATATTTAACTGTCCTTGCACTTGGAAATACCAGTGATGTTTCTTATTGATCAACATTTGGCCATTATCATACTTCCAGAAAGTAATTTTCCTGTTTTTCACAGCATCTTCCAAGCTAGTTCTGTAGCCTGATACTGGACATTTTATTTCTACAATCCTATTGTCATCTATCACACCGTCAGGAGTTGCTCCTAAAAATGGATGGTTTTTATCGATGAATAGCCCACAGGGCATAATTTTAATGTTTTCTTGCTGCTCTAGTTGATTCAAAGCTATTTTTTCATTAATTTTACCATGTTTGATGGAGGTAACACCAGAGAGATCTTTTCGATACAGTAAACTTTTAACTATACTACCTGACGTCGTGCTCCTCTTGTTTATAATTTTGCCGAAATTGGAAGCCGTTAACAAATTCCTTCGTATTTCCATCCATTTACTACAATCACTCTGGAGGACTGTTTCCCTTTCAATATTAATTCTTTCTTCGTCAGATTTCTCCAAATTTGTTAAAAATGTTTTTTTCATTCTTTCTAAATCTTCTGTATGCAAATCAGGCTTCATACAATTTTGACCGTAATTTTCATCTTCAGCCCTTTTCTCTTTCTGTTGATAAACAAGCTTTCTGGGTTGCATTTTAGGCTTGGAACCGTTTCTTTTTAGTTTTCGCAATTCCAGGTATTTTGATTTTGACATTGGGCTCACACCAAGAATAGATCTTTGGAGCTTATACAAAGGTCTTTTTGTATTAAATGATACGACTGCCGTAGCGCATCTGGTCTGATATGAACGCCGAAGACAAAAGTTTATGCGTTTACCACCGATACACTTTGCAATTATGGCGTTAAACTGTTCACAACGATTGCTGTCCACGTCTTCAATAAGACTTCGTGCATTAGCTGCAATAGAGCAGACTATAAACTTTATTTGATTTTCTAACGCCGTATCTTTCAGTTTGACAGTGACATCTTCACTTGTTTTTTTGCTTTCGCAATAAAAATTCTGACAATTGGTATGACAACCGAAAGCATGATTATATGAATTGGAAATTGCTACATAAAGATCGTTTATTTGTTTTGAGCGGGTATCACTTGTTTTCTTCAGGTGTTTTATTGAAGAACAAATAACTTTTCTGATAGCCAGGATTCTTTGTGTATTCAGATACCTTCTATGCTGCAGTTTATATTTGGTATCTTTGGTAAGCGCTTGTAATTTATTACACAGGTTTCGTAATAAATGGTTTCTACACTCTATCTTTTCAACAGTGTAGTTAGGATATGGCCGGGCTGCTAAAATTTTAGAATAAGTGGAAGCGTCTCCATCAGCAACCATTTTGCCGTATATAAGACCATACATGTGCAAAGATTGTTTGAATCCTTCCACTAATATTTCCGATTCCATGTTTGTAGATGAACCAGTGTAATTTTTAAAACACATGTGCTCTGATGGTGTAGTTTGTTTATTCTTGGCGCGCACACATATGCAACAATATTTATTTTTTACGGCGAGATATAGCACTTCCCCAAACTTTTTACCTATGATTGCAGCAGCGCCTGATAACGAGGAATAGTTTTTCTTGTAGGTCCTCTTAGCCCAGCAACCATCAACGATCACGTCTATGACGGGGTTTCCATCTAAATTGACTCTGCCTTCGTCCAATGCACTTTGCTTCTCACGAGCAGCCGCAGCTTCCATTTCAATTGTGGCTAACTTTTCCCATTCTTCACTAACTCGATTATCAATTTTCTTATAAAAAACTTCTGTCATAAACGGAACATTTATTGATGTAAATATTTCTTGCAATTGTGTATATCCTACACCTGTAATAGCAGCACTCGTTACTACGGCAGTATTTACATTCAAATTGTCGCTTGGACTAGGTTTGGACGTATGTGTAGTAAATTCAACATTACACATATTGCATTTGAATTTTAATTTTGAAATCAAACCTAACCTTTTCTCCCCTATCAACTCCAAATTATTTATACCGCAACCGAAGGCTGTTGAGTGGTTCGAAATTGTTTTTAATTCTTTTAGAAAATATTTAAGGTCTATGATTTTTCTTTCGTCTGATTCTTCATTGATTTCTGCATGATTTCTATCTGACGTGTGCTCTTCGTCTCAGGACGAAGAAATCAGGACAGACTAGGACAGAGACATTACACAATTAAATTTACATCATCTATACAAATATATAATGATGATGATGATGATGATACAAATACAAATCTACATCAAAAATCTTGTTTTCTTTATTATAATTAAAAATTAAAATATATGTGTGATATTATTATCATAATATTATTAAATTTATTTTAAAATATGTATTTCATATAAAACATTTAAAAAAACATATTCAAAGCACAACCGATATTTATGGATATATTAGTGAAAAGGTACAGTTCGTCTAATGTCACTCACACTACACATATATACGCTATATACTATACCTAGTAACAGCTAGTAAAGCAATAACAGTAGCCAAGCATTTTGTATATAACTGCTCCAAATTTCAAGTCGATAACATTAGTAGTTTCTGAAATATACGGCTGTGACAGACAAAGTCACACCATAGGGGTTTCTTTTTTACCATTTTGGTACAGAACCCTAAAAACGTCGGATCGAGAATATCCTACTCATTTTTGAAGTCAGTAAAAATACGAGTACAATATTATCGATGCATTCATTTGTATTAGGTCTACCTTTGATTCTCATAAACCAAGTCTTCGCATTTAGGTAGGATACGAGTACTTATAGCATTGTAAAATTTTCATTCCAATAATGAAACATGGTTGAAAAGATTGAACCATGTTTCATTAAAATTTACATACATATATACATACATAGCATTACGCCATTATTCCCCGAAAGGGTAGGTAGAGGTGCATAGTGCACCCACATTTCGCCATTTATGTTATAAGTCTCATGTAATAAAGTGCGAGCCTATTGCCACTAATCGAGCACAAATCCAGACTCCGGACTGGTACTGAGAAATTACTAATGGAAAAACCCAATACCATTTTGCCCGACCCAGGACTTCTCGCTCAGCAGTAGCTAGACCAACGAGGCAGTTAGAGAAAGAAATACTAACAGGGATTCAAAATTTACTTACTTATTTATTTTATATGTATTTATTTATGTAAAGTACCCGGTTGACCGAGCTTTGCTCGGTATTTTTCGCTCGATTTTTTTAATTCGTGTGTTTTGGAAATTATATTTAGATACAAATTACATACTGATGAATTATAAATAATATTTTTTGATCTTAGCGACATAACAGAAAAAACGGAACTGGTTATTTGAATAAAAAATCATGAGTGCAATTATTTTTATTTAAATTTTCGTGTTTTTAAAAAATACTAAAAAAAGGGCTCGAAAAAAATATATTTTCTCAAAAAAGAAAGAAACTTGAAAAAAAAAATAAAAAAGTCGGTCGGTCGGTCTGGGCTCGAACCGGGATTTTACGATTTTGTGACCGCCCATTATACCAATAAGCTATTTATAATCATTACCAAACTGTCAAAATTTACCTTCTTATTCTAACTATATTGTAGCAGTTTTTAATTGCCTAAAACACGGACAAAAAGACATTTTCTAAAAATAAATCTTAGCTAGATCGATTTATTATCCCCGAAACTCCCTGGACACTAAATTTTATGAAAATCGTTGGAGCCGTTTCCGAGATCCCGATTATATATATATATACATATATACAAGAATTGCTCGTTTAAAGGTATAGGATACTTACTTGTCCGTACTGTCAATAGATAGCGACGAGTCCCCTTTTCCCTGTTCCAAATGGCCAGCCGCCGCCGCCGACAACGACGTGGGCACCGCCGGCGCGCCGCTCGAATCGCTCGCGCCGCGTGCCGATCCGTCTTCGTGCAGTCCATTCTCTAATACCGTGGGCGCCGTTTTATTCGTCACATTCTCAAGCTCAATGAATGAAATGTTTGGTTTTCTGCAAATGTATAGTCATAATAAAATAAAGTAACATACTATTCTCCAGACCAAATTTCGGTCACGGCGGCCTGCCTCAACGGAGACTAGCCATCGACGCAGGATAGCATTATAGTGCGCAAATGTATGCGCAAGCATAGGTGCACTCTCTATTCCCTCACCCTCATAATCCGATGAGACGGTAAACCGACACAACCGGAGAGAGATCAGGTGCAGGACCAACGGCTTTACGTGCATTCCGAGACAAGGAGGTGGGCCACCGCCAACTTCCTGACTCCGGGCAGCTACTGAAAATTTCTTGACGGTATCAGAAACTACGGGTAGTACCTCTCATAATACACCGGTTGATCTTTTATAAATTTCAACTTATTTACAAAAAAAAATTTTGGCCCGACCCGGGATTCGAACCCAGGACCTCATGATCGGCAGTCGCACTACTACAACCATTAGACCAATGAGGCAGTCAAAGTAACATAACATAACCCACAACATTCAAAACCTATCCCTAACCCCACAGTGATACCTATTCCCTGTATCGTGGGTATCAGAAACTACGAGTGGTACCTATCATAACACCCCGATTGATCTTATATAAACATAAACAAACTTATGTAACAATAAAATTACAAAACGTTTTTGCAACACATCAAACGAATTTAAACTTTATCAACAGCCAGCAGCAACGTGACGTGACACTAGACATGAGCTTTATCTCGTTGCAATAAGGTTGAAACTCGAAAAATGATTCGCAAACCGATCCTTCGTGTTCGGCTCTATACATATTCGAAATACCTAAGAAGCTACGTAAACAAAAGAATAATTTGACGGCCTCCGTAGCGCAGTGGCTTAGCAATGAGTTGTTGCGCTGGGGGCCGCGGGTTCGAATCCCGCAGGGAACAAGTATTTGTATGGCCTACAAATAATTGTTCCGGGTCAGGGTGCTTGTCCTCGTGCAATTTATGTTTGTAAACTGCCTCCACGATACAGGAGAAAATCCTAGAGTGGGGGTAACGTTTTTTTAAGAAAAAAAATTAAAAATGATACCGTTATTTATATCGGTAGTTAGATAGGTACTTACTTTTTTTTTCCTTCGTTCAAAATGCGGAGTTGTTCTCTTAGACGTTTCAATTGTTTTCTTTTTCCGAGAGTTTTCTTTTTGCCCATCTTTATTTACACTTTAAATATAGGTAATATATTTACACAAAACGTTTTAAACTCCTTTTTACAGTAACACCTACCACAGTACAAAATAAAAATGTCGGAAATAAATAGTCGTCTCTCCGTAATGTCGCCAAACATAGGTTCATCTCGTAATAGATGCCGCAGCAGAATGATCAATTAGAAAGTACTCTGTGAGAATGATTGAACAAATTGAAAAGGATAGCGCTATTGCTACCACCATGAAGTTATAGATAAGGATGGAGACCACACTCCGAATACCTACTTGAAGCTTAACCTATGTATTACTATCTCGCTCTCTGTGGGCAGACCCTCTCTTTCTAAGTAGGTAACCTTTATTTTATTTTTCCCAGGATATCGCTATAAGTAGTTGCATTACATTAAGTGGTTTATTTTAAATATCTACATCTCTGTTTACTACTAAGATCTAACCTATATAGATAATATATTTTTGTACAATTTTTGGGAATTGACTGGTTTTATGAAGAAAGGTTTTCATTTCCATGGGCAGAACCGGTATTTAAAATATGACCACGCATTTCCGTTACAACCCGTATAATGCCGAGCCTATTTAGAAAATGTGGAAAATAAATATATCAGAGAATATTTTATAACTACCATTTCGATAATGTATTTTCTAATTATTGTATCCAATCCTAAACGGTACCAACGAAATATAAAATTAAAATTTATTATAACACTCCGGGTGTTCCATGAATTGGGCAAAATATACCTGATTTACTGTTCAGACAGACTATAAATCTATTTTTGGACAATTATTTAAAAAAAAAAAACCATGAAGACTAAAAGAGCTTAGCGGAGCTCCTGCCTTAGACTTCTGACCTTACCCATCAGTGTCAGGCTGCTCTGAGCTGTAATGTGTATAATACTATATTCCACACATTCTGTTCATTTTAAGAATTATCTACAATTCTTAGGAATTTTATATAATGACGGTTTTCATAGATATTTAGTAACATATGTACTATAATAGGAACGGTAATATATAAAAAAACCTCAAAAAAAAAATAAAAACATTTTCCATATTAAAATCATTTATTGAATATTGTCTATTATACATGACTAAATATCATTGCTCTGTGTAGTTTCTGTCTCTTACCACATAAATCACTAAGTATATTTTCTGTATGACTCTTTAAGTGAGCACGTATACGCATATTAAAAAATGAATTAGCTATTTTCTTAACTATCATAGTTTCATGCAAATCATTACAATTAATTGAGTCCGTGATCGGGTGGTTAAACATTTCCTGCAACAGAGGAGTAAAATGTTGTGACACGACATTAATTAATTTGTTTTCAATGTTATTGGCTCTAAGTTGGCCCATCAAATTAGCTCATTGGAAAACTTGGTCACAATATTTTACAATTTTGTAGGCTGCTACCGAAGGAAAATAAAGTTTGCCTCGGTTCACAAACGTCGTAAATGAATTAAATTTATTTACAATCATATGATATGAATGATCTGTTGACACATAGTTAAGTGCTACTAACGCATTATACAATGTTCACAAGAAATGCGGGTAAGAATTTGTTTTATAATGTAGCCAGTTATATAATATAATATATTTTCCTGGTATGGACTAGCATGAATCTTTTCTAAATTTTGAAACATATTTTCAACGTCTTGTTAATATTCTGGTTCTTCGCGAGAATTAAATAAACTTTTCTGTTTATTGAAATCGACGACGTGTGTTGTCTCAAAGCCATTTTAAAGAAGACATATTATCCTGAATTTATTTAGTGTGGCGCGCCGCTTTTTGCTTAAGAATCTTAGTTTTCTTCTCAAGTATTTCTTCTTTACTAGACTTTATTTTCACTTGCACGCCCCTATCTATCTTCGCGGGATCGTCGTCTTCACTGCTGACCTAAGAAAACAAGAAAACTTTGTGAAATCGGTTATTTTTGCATCGTATTGCTCCACTCATAAGGGTCGTAGCGTGATGTTAGATAATCTTCCTGAAGAATTGGTTTTAAAAATGCAAAAAAATATTTTCAAATCTGACTGGTATAGTTCCGGAGATTAGAGAACTCAAAAAAACAAAAAAAAAGGATCATATAACTCTTCTACATCATAATGTCATTACAAATTTACATCACGTAATAGGTTATTAGACCATTAGTAGACAGAAATGATACTCCGGAGCGGGCCTTCATGAGCATGCATAAATGTAGCATCAAACAAGAAGCTTCATGCTTATTGTCGTAGTGACGGTTACCACACTGCGATTGGCACTAAAGAGTTTAAATATGTATGTGTTTTAAGCTATATAATATATTATGTAATGTAATATTAAAGTCATAATAAATACAAGAAAAGTTATGTATTTAGTAATAAAGGAAAAGGAAACTTACAGGTAACTTGTTAAGATTGCATAAATTTTCAAGAATTTTTTGACATTGTTTTTTACTAGTTGGTCTTCAATATAACAGGCAGTATGTTTCACTCCAATTTCCTTAAGTGCAGAACTACTTTCATAAATGTCAGAACTAGTGCTTGGTACAGCCAGAGCAGCTATTTGCACAATAGACTCTTCATGTAATGCACTTGTTGTCTGCAAATGATAACATATTTTACAAAATGTTGCTTTATATCATACATTTAAACGACTACATTTCTAAATATATAATATATTACGATAAATTAGATAATTAAATTATATTAAATTTTTACCTTGCCTGGTGATACTGTTTCTTGATTTATTATAACAGTAGGAACTGCTGTTGATTTTAAGCGCCTTGTTGTTGAATCATAATCTGATTCTTGAAAATTCAAATTGCAAATCCTTGCACTTTCATAATACTTCATTTTCAATGGTACAATGGATAACCACAAATTTCTCCGAGTACTGTTTTTAGGAAATCTAAAAAAAATATTCGTAATTATTGTAAACGTTAGTAAAGTATCAGAATAATGAGAAACAAAAACTAAATAAAAAGTAAATTATTTGCCTAAAAAAACTAAATAAAAAGAATATATTATTATGTTACTAATTAATAATTTAATATTATGAAATCTATGAAATCCGTCATTATATAGAATACATAGGAATTGTATATAATTCCTAATTTCATGCATTTCCGGTAACATAATAAGAAACATGTACATATAATTAGTTAAGGACACGGAAAGTCTCAAATACATCCTTAATATGGTCACACTACTTCAGTGCGATTTCTTTTAAACAAAAACAATAAAATTGTTCAAAGTCAATTAAATTCAATGTAAAGCTATTTGATTTTGATAAAGTTATGATTTACTAATATGTTTAGAACTCTGGTAAAAAGTTTCAGCAAAAAATTAAGTGAAAATACAAAGAAGTATGTTTACAAGTATTCAATGCCAGAAGTCACTATTTAAACACTTACGCATGAAATCTTATATCACCTCCTGGACACATTTTTTGCATTTTAGTTTGCATCATTTCTTGAATTATAACAATAATTAACTTTATATATCTCAAACAACGCTGTGAACTGCTAAGTAAACAACCGCCATATTTGTCTAATTTATGTTGACATATAGGGCTAATGTTGCCACATTACCGGACTCTTAGGAAATGGGATTGTAATTCACTGATTCGTTAACCCAAAAATGCATAGGAGACCTTCAATTTTGGAATTTTTAGTGTAACTAATCGTAGTTCAACTATTTATTTATTGGTACATTGTTTTATAGAGCTTAACTTTCGATTTGGTTAGTGTGGAAACTATTTCTAAGAATTTACCAGGAGATTTAAATAAAAACATAGCAATACTGTATTCCACACTAAAAAGAGAAGTCAGACCACAGAGAGTGAGATAAAGATACGTAGGTATTTGACTCAAGCTGTTGTTCCAAGTGTGGCCTCCATCTTTATCTATAGCTTCATGGCTACCACGTACAAAACAAGAGACAGAAAGAGAGTGTGCTCGTTTAGAATTAAATAACGCAAGCGCCAAATCACATAATTGCTAATTACGAGAAGACCACGTAGAAAAATAAAAAAATAAATCGTCACGATTTGAGATAACATTATTATCTATCTATTAGCTAAAAATCATCATTCAATTCCATAAGGTTTCAGAGATCTAACTAAAAATAAGTGCAGAACGAGGGTTTTTCATATTTTTTTTATCGAGAATTTTTTATCGAATCGTGTTTTTGCTTCAACAGATTTGAAGATTATAAGTCCAGGTTTAATGTGTCCAAATAGCAAACTGTTAGGTCTTACAGATACCGAGATCCAGATTGATCAATATCACCAAAACAGCATTATGCGGCCTCTTAAGGCCGCAGAGCCCGTCTTTCAAATACATGGAAATCTTTGGTTTTGGTAATTTACATGTCATATAAGTTTTTTTTGTACATATTATAAGCCAGTGCTTGACCACAATCTCACCTGGTGGTAAGTGGTGATTCAGCCTTAGGCCCGGTTTACATTTTGAGAAGTGACAAGTGCGAGTGACAACTGACAAATGGCAAGTGAGAAGTGACAAGTGGTATTTAATTCCCACTTGTCACTGGCCTGTTCACACGCACTAAACACTTGTCATTTGTCACTTGTCATTGTCACTCGCACTTGTCACTTCTCAAAATGTAGGTAAACCGGGCTTAAGATGGTAAATCGCAGTCTTAGCGTAAACGTATTTTTTATTATATATATATATATATATATATATATATATATATATAGGGCTGCCATCCGTCCGGGTTTTACCCGGATTTGTCCTAGTTTGGAGGACGTCCGGGCAGCGTCCGGGCGGGTTTTAAATTGTAGTTCGGGTGCAACCCGACGCTATTTTACTAAACGAGCGGCCTCTGCGCCAAATTTCAACTTTCTAAAGTCAAATCAAAATTATTCATTCATAAATTTTTATTTCATTAAACAGCAATTATTACTAAAATAAGTCATACACATTTTGTTTTTAACACTATGTCTGTTGACAAAGTTGCAGTGAAGAACAGACAAGAAACTCCAGGTTTGCTCTTATAAAAACTGGTTGTGCAATTTTTCTTATTTACTTTACTCTGATCTTCCCATATAGTTTTGTCACATAATCGTAGCTAATCTACATTTATGTAACGCTAATTTTTTAATATTTCTAGTATTATTGTCATGCAGGTGACTGTTTGGTATAAATTGATGTAGATTCACGAACGTAACATTATGTTAATAAAAATATATTGATGGTACTGTCATAATGCATGGACCTAAAATTTTCTTTCATGTGTTTCATGGACTTGTGAAGGGCTGTAATGATGATGATGATGATGATGTCATAATGTTTCTGCTTAAACGATTCTAGGTGTAGGTGTTTGGGTTTGGCTTTGATGAATCAGTGAGTGAGTCCGGCAATTTAATATTTAATATATGAAGAATTTTATTAAAATTATATGAAATATAAATATTTTCTATTCATCATTTATTTAAACGTAAATTGACCGTAAATTGTCTGAGCTGGCGGAAGCCATTAATTTTCTTTCAGTTTATGATTTGTAATTGGGTCCCGCCTGCTACTAAACTTAATATTTTACTTAGCCTTTCAGCTCATAATATAGTCTGTTAAACCGAAATAGAGTTTACTTTGTTTATAGTTTTTTTTTTGTTTCCTTTACACAATCTTGTTTCGGTCTTTTTAGTGCATTACTTTTAAATTGTCAGGTTTTTGATTTTTTAATTATTTATTTTATTTAAGAATTTTTAGTGTCCCAGCCTATTGTGTAAAGATTTATGACGATTTTTCAATAACTATGTGACTTAGAAAGTTCGATGTATATTTCCTGAAATAAACGGTGTTTTTATTACATTTTATTCGAAACTTCAAAGTATACGATTCAAAATTAATTGAAAACAATTTATTTGTTTCGTTTTAAATGTGATTTGGCGATGGATATAAATAACTATTCTTTTTTCATATAATAGCACGAGGTCCGATACAAACATTGTACATTTTATATACCAGTTATCAAAAACTTTATAAACCATTTTATTATCCCTAATTAAATTTAAGCACACAACTTATATCCGATATTCGACACGTTTGGTTATTTTTTTTAATTAACGTATTACCATTTTGCGCCAAAAATCCGCCATTTTGTTTGTAAAAAAAAAGCTATCTAAGAACACTTGGATTTTTAAGACGAATAAAACGATATCTTAATTGTTGAAATCCACCCAGCCGTTTGGAAGATACGAGGTAATAAAGAAATTTACGAACATACCAGTTACCAGTACCAGAAAAACATAACCTTTCCTTGGCAGTCGGGTAAAAAAGTATTGAAATGTCCGGGGTGAAAGCTCCAAAATCCGGGGAACTTACGCTTCCAGTCCTGGGGGGCAGGTTTTAGAGATGGCAGCCCTATATATATATATATATATATATATATATATATATATATATATGTATATACATATAGGAGCCGTGGTACCTCAGATGGTTAGCGCTCGCTGTAAAGGGGGATGCCCATATTAGGCCATGTAACGCCCAACAATGTGCATTTGTTAAAAAAATATATCTTTATTTATGGTTATTAATCGCGGTATTCATTTATCCTAAAACAATGGGAATATTTTTGCACAAATTAAAAGTACCGAAAAGATAAAAATAAAATTAGGTAAATACGTAATTCATTAGTCTGTGAATAAAATAAAAAATGTTGCCAATCACAAAAATCATTAAAAAATCGATTCCCCTTTTCGATCGATTACTTATGGTGTCATTATTACCATGCATATATGATCTTTCGATAACTATTACGATGTTATGATATAGGTTTAAAATAACCGTTGACAATGGATATTTATCCAAAGCAGTCGATACGCAACCGTTATAACCAAATGTTTACCGACTACAGACGAAAAAGGATGGTTATGTTTTTACTGTGTGTGCGGATTAGGCTATGTTGAATCGTTTTTTGCTATGGTGCTTAAAACGTAGGATGCATTTTATTATTGAGGGAGCTACTATCAAAGAATATTTTATTCGCTTAACTCGTAAAGTACTTGACCAACTTTAAGAATTCTTTCACCACTAGATTGTTATGTATAATTTTAGATATCTAATATAGGGTTAATTTTATTATAGAGGGCGCTACTTTCAATGAATACGTTTTTTGGCTAATCTCAAAAATTACTAGACCGATTTTGAAAATTCTTTCACCATTACATTGCTAATGAGGGCGTTAGCTGTGTGATAAATTATATTATTACAATAAATAATTGTGAGATTAATATTTTCTAAATAAATAAAACTAAATACCTACCTAAGATGTTCAAATCCAATTATTATTTTTACAATTTAAGAATCGTATTTACACACTTTACTTACTCATTGATTATTGTAGATAAAGAGGTAATAAACCTAAAGTAAAAGAGCTCCGCTTAAACGAAAAAACTATTTATTAGAATAAAACTAAATGTTGAAAAAAAGTGGTTCAGTGCGAGTCGGACTCGCAGGCCCATGAAGAGTTCAGTAGTAACAAGCATATATTTTAAATCGAGTCAAAATACCACTATCATTATCGCCAGCAACAAATTATTTTGTTTTTCATAGTGTTTGTATAAATAACAAAGTTGTTTTTGCGGTTCCTTAAAATGTGCTACTTGTATCAAAAAAAGGACTATTATACATTAAAGGGGTTTCTGTGGTTTATTCATTACCAAAGAGAAAAAACTTATTGCGCAAAATAGGTTTTTATTAATTTCAAGTCATCAAAAGCGGCAGTCAACCATTAAAAACTAAAACAACCGTTGTTATAGGCTCGGTTGAATTCATTGACAACCTTCACATTTATAGTTATGATAATTAAACAAGCGAATTACTAGCTGATTTACCAAGAATTCTTTAGAGTATAACAAAACGCTACTGCACAAGTTAACTGTTATTCTTATCTGTTTTTAACATAACATTTAAAATGGAATCATGTTATGATAATTCAAGAAGTTAATTTCCAGCTGATTTACCACGAATTCTCTAAAGCATAACAAAACAATACAGCACAAGCTAACTGTTCTTAAAAATACATTTGAAATAGAGTTTCAATAAATAAAGGAAATTATATTTTAAAAAGCGTGCAGAACTTAAAACGCGTCAAAGATTATTCTTTTTATGATATTATTAATCGAATAAAAATCGATATCATTCCATAGATTTTATGACCGTTAAGTGGCAACATCGTATCCGACAGGTAGGCCGCTGTCACTGTTATGTCACAAGAATTAAATTACGTGTTGTTATCGTGTTATTGTTCTGTTGTAAAAGTAAAATGCAATTGTTGATCTCTCAACAATTGGTTCGAACACAGCAGGTAAATAGTTGGTACATATCACGATGTGGTATGTCTTCCTCTAAGAAATGCTTTATAACTGAGTTTACTTGAATAATATCAATATAATAATTGTAGCTTCTTTATTAGGTATAAGTTTCGAGTACAGTGAACGTGTAGTGTGGCACTCGCAAAATGCACCAATAGTTCGTCTTGAACATATATACATCAGCTGTGGCACTGACACTTATGAGAATAAGATCACACACATTGTTTGTCTTCGATTTTCCACGTGAGGAATTATTTGCGCTACGTGAGGTAAGTGTTTAACATGTTTAACATTTCAATTTATTAAATGTGATCCATATATCTGATAATTATACATGTTTTTACACTGATTGTATATCAACTCAAGAACTTGTTTTATTTTTTCACATCTGCCCTAGCTATATCTGACAAACATACTAGCTTATTTATGAGATTAACCAGTTTTATCAACTACCAAGAAAGGAGACAGTTGATTTTTCATTGTTTTTGGACTGCTGGTAGTCTGTCAGTCCTTAATTATTAAATAATATAGGGCATTAAATCCGTCCTTGTGCAGTAACATTTAACTTGATAAATATTTTATTTATATTTGAGTTTGAAATAAATCTATTTTATTTTTTCACTTTGACTTCATTTTTTGTATTTTACATTATTTCAGTTGTCATGCCGTGTATATCATAATTGCTGGCAATGAACTGATAGAACAGCATCATGTTCAACTGCAGAACGGGAACCATCTGAATCATCTAGTCCGTCCTCGTTGCAATCTGAAGTGAGTAATGTATTGCACCCAGAACAACAAAGCTTAGATCATACATCACACAGTGTACTGCTAACTAATTATATAAAAGCACAATGTTTTTTACCAGGTTGTAACAGTTCCATCAGCATTGCAAGTATGTTTTTTTGTGATTAACTACATATTGCGATAACAAACATACATAGTGACAAGTACTATGTATGTGTGTTATACTTGGTAGAGCCATGCTGCAGTTATATTAGAAGTATAGTTGTAGCATGAATGGGTCAGCTCGACCGGGGAAGGAGCACCCTCTCACAGAATACCAGCGTGAAATAGTAGCTTAATGCTGCTGTGTTTTGTATGGTGAGTGTAGAGAACCGGAGACCCTTTTTACTGGAAACGAGAAAATGATCTTAGTCCTCACGGGTGACAACGCATCTGCATTTTGATTTGTAATTGAGGATAGATGTGGATGTCTAAGGGTCGCAGAAATGTCTCCAGCAGATGGTGAATCTCAGTTAATGACAAGATATGCTAATAAATCCAGAGCCGTGACTATGTGTCGATATGGGTACTAGAGGTGGTGAATGGCATTTTTAAAACTGAATTTAAAATATTTCATCAAAATTACTTTAACAGGGCTTCTACACATTTGATGATAGACTGCTGTGGCTTCTGCTATAGTTAATAAATTGCACACAAAAATAAGGGACAGGGATGATGCGGCTCAAATACTTGAAATAGTTCATCAAAATATGGAGACAAATAATGATTTTTCTGAGTATGCTAGGGAAAACAATCTAAATAGAGCTAGGGCAGGCAGACTTTAGAAATATAAATGTAGACTTTAAAATGTTAGGGAATTTCCTGTTTTAACTTACAGCGACTTAATATTAATTGCTTGTGTCACATACCAATTAAAGCAAGCTCGCTACTATTATGGTGAGCATATAAGATTTAATGGTTGCTACCGGATAGAACTCTGTAATAACCAGAGGAGCAGCATTATGGAAGGAATAAAGTTAAGCCCTAGCTGATCTTTACTTAGGGCTAGAATTGCAAGTCATCACTATTAGTCGTAAAGTGTATTTTATTATATTAATTCTATATAATATCTAATATATAAATTCTTTTTTAGGAAGGATGCTTGGTACTACCACCTGCTTAGGACCCTGTAATTAATGAAATTAAAAACTCAAGCATACCACTGCAAGACTTCTAGACACAGTAAGTTCATTCTGTAGATCGGACAATAAATAAAAATTAAAAATCTGAAGGTACTCCGGGTTAACGCTGACATTGGGACGTCGGTCACCTCAGTCTGCCGTAACCATGGGTGCTGGAAAGCACCCGAAATGTCTGGAATTAAAAATCAAAGAAATAAAACGCGATAAAATCGATAAAAATAGTTGTTAAAAAAACTGCATTTGTGAAAATAAAAACTTCAAATATTTTCAAAACCCCGACTTTTTTTAAAGCAATTCCTTTACCATTTCATTGTTTTAATTGCATATTATCATATCTATATGCTTTTATATGTGGGCACTCATGGCCGAAGTGTCTATGAAGACTGGGCATTGCCCTTTCACAGTACGCAAGCAAACCGAGTCGATCCCCGCCGGCACCAATGAAATTGTTAATTGCAATTTTAAGTGCTGATTTACCACGTGCTCGGCGGTGAAGGAAAACATCGTGAGAAAACCTGCGTGTCCGAGAAATGAGAAAAAAAAATTCTGAGACATGTGAAGTTCGCCAACACGTATTGGGGCAGCGCGGCGGACACTTCCTTGCCCTAAAACCCTCTCAGAAACGAGGGGACGCCTGTGCCCAGCAGTGGGACGTATATAGGCTGTAACTTTACTTTTTCCTTTTATATATACATATATATATATATACATATATATATATATATATATATATATATATATATATATATATATATATATATATATATATATATATATATGTACACAACCGAGGGGGAAAAATCGGAAGAAAATAATATATACGTATTCCGATTATCCACCCCAGTCTGGGATGGGTACACGGACACGCATTTCCAATCTATGGTGAATTATTTAGGATGGATAAACGGAATAACTCAATTATTCCACTCCTTTGCTGTACGCATTAAAAAAGTCGAAGCAAACCGTTCGGTTCTAATGCGTGGGATATAGACCACAAGGGGGGTGAAGAGTGAAGACCCGTCGATAGTGGAAAGGAGAGAGAGGAACTAAAGCGTGAAATTTCTGCGCAAGGTAAGGAAAACGTTGTTGTCAATAAAAATCACATTCAATTTGGGATAATTTCAAATAAAAGTAGAATCCTTATTTACTCGTATTTTTAAACTGCAATAACGGTATATCGTTATTTATATATTTGGACTTTAAAATTTGGCTACTCTTAGAAAAATAACCCTGTATACATATCATGAAGTTTTTAAAACTTTACCTATCACAATTATGAAGAGAGCACATTATAAATTGTGTTTTATCATCATAATTATGTCGTAGTTATGTATTTCATTAGGCAACACATCAGCGATATATTAATTAAGTTAAGTTTGATAAAAATGGCTTTTCTCCGTTAAGCGGATGATTGAAGGTCGATATTAATTCGATTCCAAAGAGCATATTATCACTTTTCGGATCTTTTACTATGATAAGACCTATTAATATGAGAATTTATTTGCTACTCTTTTTGCTTGCAATTCGCGTCTAGACAGTAACAACAGCGTACCATCTCAATTACCTCACTGCGGTACCTCTATATCAGAGGTCCGTATCACCAACAAGGGGAGTTCTGGCGGGAACTTGGCCGTAGACGGATTGTCACTCCTGTTTTGTCGCTTGAATAATGGTTTGAAGTGGATTTTGATTCTTAAAAGTGGATTTTAAGAATACTGTATACATTTTCTTTAGAGCAGTTATTATACTTTATCGTAACCCAACGTATGATAAAAATACTTTTCATCCGGTTAGTAGATTCAACGGGTTAAGTTCTGTATCGAACGGGTGATATTAGTTCGATTCTTGGCCTTTAACGGTTAGTTTTCGTTTCAATCCGCACATAATATTACCTATATGAATGCTAAAAATTTATGATTAATTCGTGACTATTCCTACGCATATGAAGCAGAGAACAAATTTATTTAACACTGATGGCCGACACATCATATGGTATGATCTGTCTGATCTGATCAGTTCAAACGGATTTAAGCCAAAGAAAGTTCCTCACACGCGGTCAGTTCTACTGATCAGTTCAAAATAGGACTGTTGATATTTTTTATAATATCGGATTTTCGATATATCGTATAAATATTATCGATAAATATATGAATATCCGAGTTTCATATAAAGAAAAAATATCGATATATCGCCTTTATTTAAAAAAACGTAAGTACTTAAGTCATTTAGTTTAGTTCATTTATTATATTTATTAAGCAAATAAAATTATAAATGTATGAAAAGTAAGTCGTCACTTTGAAGTTGGAGATTTCATTAAGCAGTTTATAAAGGTCTGTCAGGTATGCGATATCATTCTTTGATGTGATGAGGTTGTCGCGCAATTCTGTGTCTTTGTTTACCAAGAACACTACGACAGAGTCAAACAGATTGTAAAATAGAGGCAGAAAAGGAGGGCGGGCATTTTTGTATGAGAGGTGGTCCAACTTACCAACAAAGTTCGAATTTGTACAAATATAATCATTACCTAGAAATAAGGTTATAAACTTTTTTTATAATAATAGAAACTGGTTTTTTTAATTATTACAAAAAAAGTTTTATAACGTTTATAATATAGAACAACTCATTTTACAATAATACCTACAACACTCCTATCAATAATTATAATTATTACTTTTTATTATTTTTACTCGCGAGATGACATATACTCACTACTCCTAATTATACAGTATAATAGTCAGATTATTTCGACTGTGTGGTGTGCATGAAGCTTAATCTACAGTAGACTGGACCTATAATTCATCATCAATAATAATTTCCAACCAACCGCAGTTTGCAGCCAACGTACTTCCTTGTGAAAGATCAATCGGTTGAAATCTTCATCATTAGTAACACCAAGCTGATTAAATAATCTGTCATTTACAGAGTTGTTTCGGATTTTATTGACTGCTCTGATGACATGTTGCAATGATTTAAGCAATCGTTCACGTAAATTTTTAGCAACCAAATGTCGTGTATAACGCAATATACAGCAAGCACATCTGGAATTTTGTTTTTTAAGTACGGTATGAAGCCTTTTTGACACCCTGTCATAGCTGGAGCACCATCTATAGCAGCTGATATAATATTCTTCAAGGGAATTCCTTTTTCATCACAAAACTTTTCCAGTGTTTTAATTATGGTTTCTCCTTTTGTGTCTGTCTCTAACTTTCCAGCAAATTACGTTTCTTGAAATATTTTTTCATCTTTAATAAACCTCACATAAGACAGAAACAACGCTTCATTAGTTGGTGAAGATCTATTTCGACGCTCAGTCGTACTGAGCTAATGAACCAGCAGATTGCTACCGGACTTGATTGCGTGCGACGAACGGGCTATCGTACGAAATTTTTGTTAAGTATTTCTAGTTTATATACCTACCATTATATAGGGCAGAAATATAAACTAGTTATTCGATATTGAGTAGTAGGTAGCTTTTAATTTTAGTTAATCTTAAAATAATATGATGATTTGTAATTTCATTTAGATAGAGTATCTAAATGAAATTACAAATCATCCATCGCCCCCCTAAACCATGCCAATGCCCCCCCCCATTTTTTCTGGGCCCCTTAATTGCCCCCTCTAGGTCTCCAACGCTCACAAAGGTGCGTTATCGCCCACTTTGAGAAAGAATCGTACCACTTTGTTATAGACAAATACCAGCGGGTTGCAATGACAGTGACATTGTAAATTACTTATGACATTATGAATTTTATGTATTAGATTGAATAAATTGACTTTTTAGAATCTTACCACCTAAGTATACTTGGTAATTTTGAAAAGTTTTCGTGCTGTATCTTATGGCTAAATAGTTCTTTAACATAGAATACTTAGTATTCCATGGTCTTTAAGAAACTTATTTCTATTGTAAAAATATATCTAATACTTACCATATTTATGGCAAATAAATAAATTCGAATTGCAATGTCATAATTTCCTAACTCGGTACGTAATAAAATGTTGTCCTAAAAATAAATTAGGTTTGTAGGGGAGGAAGGGGAGAGTTGGGCAGTTGGGAGACATAAGCACCCCCTCGTAATCCAGTTCAATTGTAAAATTTATTTTATTTTTATTTTGGTTGTTTATTTTACTCACTGGCAAAATTGTACATCCATAGACAATTTGTCATTTCGTTCAGTTGTCAAAGTTGCACGCTCGTCACCCTAAAATATCTAACCATAAAATTTCACACGAAACTTACGTTAAAAAGTATGCAGAGGGAGCAATGGGCAGGCAATTTTGACAGTGGTTTGGGCATACCCAATGCTCCCACCTTTGAGTAATGTATATAGTGAAACAGTTTGTTTTCATCATCATCATCATTACAGCCTTTCACAAGTCCACTGCTGAACATAGGCCTCCCCCAAGTAATGCCACAAAGCACGGTCCTGAGCCACCTGCATCCATCGACTTCCTGCATGTCTTACCAGGTCGTCACTCCATCTAGTGGGGGGTCGCCCTACACTACGCCTACCGGTACGAGGCTGCCACTCGAGAACCTTTCTTCCCCATCGGTTATCGGTTCTTCGAGCTATATGGCCGGCCCATTGCCACTTCAGCTTACTAATCCGTTGGGCTATGTCGGTCACTCTGGTTTTACTGCGGATATCCTCATTTCTGAGTCTATCACGCAGAGAAACTCCGAGCATAGCCCTCTCCATAGCTCGCTGAGCGACCTTAAGCGTCCTCATACGGCCAGCAGTGAAGGACCACGTCTCAGATCCATAAGTCATCACTGGCAACACGCACTGGTTGTACAATCTAGTTTTTAGAGATTGAGGTATACCTGACGAAAAGATATGTCGTAATTTCCCGAACGCTGCCCAGCCGAGTTGAATCCGTCGATTGACCTCTCGGTCGAAGTTGGACTTACCTAGTCGGACTATTTGTCCCAGGTAAACGTACTCGTCAACAACTTCGAGCATAGTGCTCCCAACAACTACCGGCATAGGTGTGACATGGACATTGAACATGATCTTTGTTTTGTCCATGTTCATCTTAAGACCTATCCGTTGGGAGGCACTATTGAGGTCATTGAGCATAGTGCTTAAGTCCTCCAGCGATTCTGCCATAAGGACTATATCGTCGGCAAATCGAAGGTGAGTGATGTACTCGCCATTGATGTCAATACCGTATCCTTTCCAGTCCAGTAGCTTGAAAACGTCTTCCAATGCAGCGGTGAAGAGTTTCGGGGATATAACGTCACCCTGTCTTACACCTCTCTGCAGTTGGATAGGTTTCGAGCTCTGGTTCTGTACTCGGATAGCCATCGTAGCCCTACTGTACAAACACTTCAGCACTTCGATATACCGACAGTCAACTTGGCACCGCTGAAGGGACTGTAGCACCGCCCAAATTTCGACGGAATCAAAGGCTTTCTCATAGTCCACATACGCCAGGCAAAGTGGCAGATTGTACTCTTCAGTCTTCTGTACAATCTGCCGCAGGGTATGTATGTGGTCTATGGTACTGAAGCCTTTTCGGAAACCGGCTTGTTCGGGAGGCTGGAAGTCGTCAAGTCTGCGTGCGAGACGATTCGTAATGACTCTCGAAAACAGCACGTAGACGCGGCTCAGAAGGGAAATCGGTCTGTAGTTCTTTAAGTGAGCGTTGACAGTTTGTTTTACATCATCTAAATTAAGTTAAAATGTTTAGATGATTTAAATTGCAGAAAGACGCCGTTAAGATATAAAAAGAAGGGAAAGCGATACGAAATTTCCAGAGCCATAATATCACTTGTCATAAAAGTGTCAAAAGGCGGTAACATAAAAACAACAGCTGGTGATAACTTTGAAATACCCAGAACAAATTACGATACCTTAAACAAGAATATGTTAAGGATTTATATCTTCACAAATTTTCGGTTTACGGTACATAATAATGTACCGTGGGTGTCTTAAACATCATGCCTAAAGCTCGCACAAGGAGTGCCCGAACCTCCCTGACACTTGGAAGCACTTGGGAGCTTTGGGCACAATTGACCTATTTCTACAATCCTTTTGTAACTTTGGTACTGATTATAATTTATTTTTTGTAAAAATTTTGTCAAATGTATGGATCAATTGAACATGGCAATAAATACTGGATATATTAAAAATGTGCTTTTTTATTACTTCGTATGTGAAAAGTGCTTATCGCTCCCCTACCTCCCCTACGTATGTTTATTTTATCGGAATTTTATTGAACTAGTTTGAAAAAATATTGGTTTTACAACATATAAACTTTATTAAACTTGAAATAACATATTACATTTGCAAATACTAATCAACTTATGTGAAATAAACGTCAATACTATATTACAAAAATTACATTGTGTATAAACCTTTTTACTTCTTGGGTGCAATGATACCTTCCAATTGTGCCTGAAAAAGTGTACGGAATTTGTATTAGAGATAATAAAAGTACACGTTACAAACATATTTTAGATAAGGTATTAGATAAATATATTAAAAATATCACACTATAATAAGGCAGTTATTTAAATAGAATATTAAAAAAAATCCAAACGGATTGTAAATATCATTTTAAAATCTAAACTGATTGTAAAAAACTGAATCAATATTGACTTAAGAATACGCAAATAGGAAAATTAGTAAAGCTCTACTCATTTTCTCGTTCCTATAGGAACTACTGAATTGATCTTATCCAGGAAAGTAATATTTACAATCGTGAATTCAAAAATCAAGAAATCTGAAATTGTTCATATTATCAGAAATCATTATCTCTATATCTCTTATTAAAAAAGTCTGAGACAGAAACATCACGAAATATCTGACTATAGAGTTTAAAATGAACAGATATCTACTACGTCAAATAAAGTTAGGACACCGAACTTGGATGTTTAAGTAAACACCCTAAACTCTACTCTTTACTCTTTCTAGCTTAATGCTGCTGTGTTTCTTATGGTGAGTGTAGAGAACCGGTGACCCGTTTTACTGGAATCGAGGCATTCCATCTTGGTCCTTAGGGGTGACAACGCACCTGCATATTGATTCTTAATCTAAGTTAAATGTTGATGTCTGTGGGCTACAGCATTCATTTACCATCAGGTGGACTGTGTGCTCGTTTGTTTTCAACAATTTCTTTTCAACTCATTTATTTTCAACAATTTCTTGCCACCACGGTCGTAGACAATGTATTTTTTAGTGTATATTTACTAACGGAGACACAAACTACAACGTTGAAGCACTGGTAAACAGCGATTTGCGACTGTTTTCAGGACGGGTACTAGATTTTGCAACCAGTTATGTATTTATACTATATAGGCACTAGGGGCTAGTACGCATGGCGGCAAAATTTGAAATGTGTGGAAAAAATCTTTTATCTTTCTTCTATGAAAAACAATGATTTTCAAAATTTGCGAAGTTATTGGTTTGATGCCGATTTTTAAAAATCGAGTTCTTGGATTGGATCTTCATGTTTCAAAGTCTATTTTTATACAGTAAATATTTTTATTTGATTAATGTTTAATGTTGTCATACATTTTTTTTAAATAATATTCTTTTTTAATAAATAGTTGTTGTATACTTTTACTTAAAATTTGAGTGTGAGTAACGATCCAAGAGCAAGTCTTATCCGACACTATTCCGATGATATCCCGGACGTCAGTCTAAGCGAGATTGGAATGGCCCTCCAGCACCTTAAAAACGGCAGGGCCCCAGGCGAGGATGGAATTACAGCGGAGCTTCTGAAAGCGGGTGGAACACCGGTACTTGAAGTCCTTCAGAAGCTCTTCAATTCCGTCCTCCATGGTGACATTACTCCAGAGGCGTGGAGCAGAAGTGCGGTGGTCTTGTTCTTTAAGAAAGGTGACAACGCTCTCTTGAAGAACTACAGACCGATTTCCCTTCCGAGCCGCGTCTACGTGCTGTTTTCGAGAGTCATTACGAATCGTCTCGCACACAGACTCGAGGACTTCCAGCCTCCCGAACAAGCCGGTTTCCGAAAAGGCTTCAGTACCATAGACCACATACATACCCTGCGGCAGATTGTACAGAAGACTGAAGAGTACAATCTGTCACTTTGCCTGGCGTATGTAGACTATGAGAAAGCCTTTGATTCCGTCGAAATTTGGGCGGTGCTACAGTCCCTTCAGCGGTGCCAAGTTGACTGTCGGTATATCGAAGTGCTGAAGTGTTTGTACAGTAGGGCTACGATGGCTATCCGAGTACAGAACCAGAGCTCGAAACCTATCCAACTGCAGAGAGGTGTAAGACAGGGTGACGTAATATCCCCGAAACTCTTCACCGCTGCATTGGAAGACGTTTTCAAGCTACTGGACTGGAAAAGATACGGTATTAACATCAATGGCGAGTACATCACTCACCTTCGATTTGCCGACGATATAGTCCTTATGGCAGAATCGCTGGAGGACTTAAGCACTATGCTCAATGACCTCAATAGTGCCTCCCAACGGATAGGTCTTAAGATGAACATGGACAAAACAAAGATCATGTTTAATGTCCATGTCACACCTATGCCGGTAGTTGTTGGGAGCACTATGCTCGAAGTTGTTGACGAGTACGTTTACCTGGGACAAATAGTCCGACTAGGTAAGTCCAACTTCGACCGAGAGGTCAATCGACGGATTCAACTCGGCTGGGCAGCGTTCGGGAAATTACGACATATCTTCTCGTCAGGTATACCTCAATCTCTAAAAACTAGATTGTACAACCAGTGCGAGTTGCCAGTGATGATTTACGGATCTGAGATCCTTCACTGTCACGTGGTCCTTCACTGCTGGCCGTATGAGGACGCTCAAGGTCGCTCAGCGAGCTATGGAGAGGGCTATGCTCGGAGTTTCTCTGCGTGATAGACTCAGAAATGAGGATATCCGCAGTAAAACGAGAGTGACCGACATAGCCCAACGGATTAGTAAGCTGAAGTGGCAATGGGCCGGCCATATAGCTAGAAGAACCGATAACCGATGGGGAAGAAAGGTTCTCGAGTGGCAGCCTTGTACCGGTAGGCGTAGTGTAGGGCGACCCCCCACTAGATGGAGTGACGACCAGGTAAGATATGCAGGAAGTCGATGGATGCAGGTGGTTCAGGACCGTGCTTTGTGGCATTACTTGGGGGAGGCCTATGTTCAGCAGTGGACTTGTGAAGGGCTGTAATGATGATAATGATGATGATGACTTAATTTTTAATGCAGGATATAGGTAATAGGGCGGTATTTTTCAAGATGCCCCAGGGCGGCACTTAGGTAAAGTAAATCCGGCCCTGGTTGCAATCTACGTAAGTTGTACATTACTTGCACCTCTACTAATATCCACCCGTCGTCAAGTCAGCGTGGTCGAATTTTTTTTATAGTAGAAGGGGGGACAAACGAGCATACGGTTCACCTGATGTTAAGTGACTACTGCCGCCCATGAACATTCGCAACACCAGGAGCATTGCAGGTGCGTTCCCGGCCCCTTAGTAAGGAGTAAGCTCTTTTCTTGAAGGTCCCCAGGTCGTATCTATCCGGAAAAATCGCCGGTGGTAAACTATTCCACAGAGAGGTCGTACGCGGAAGAAAACTCCTAGTGAAACATACAGTGGCGGTCCGCCAAGCATCCAGATGGTGTGGATGGTATCGGGAGGTTTGCCGCGTAGTGCGTTCATGAAATTTGGCGGCTGGGATTAATCCGAAAAATTCCTCAGAGCACTCCCCGTGATTATTAAGAATAATAAAATAAAATAAATTTCTAATACAAAATGTTTGGACGCAATGTGTCGAGAACAATTAACCAATACCTTAGTAGCTGTGGGATTCAATGGATCACCACCGTAACATAACATTAACAACGATATGTAAAAGATTAAGTTCGCAACGCGTCTCTACTTGAAGACCGAACTAATCATAGTAAATTTGCTATCTAGCAGGATAGCAAATTATCATCAATAAGGCTCGTCTTAATCCATTGCTGAACATAGAATTTCTAATAGCTTTACTCAAAGCACGGCTCTGAGTCATATGGCCAGCCCGAAATTGTAAATATCCTAGATATCCTAACTGACCTTCAGCTGCGCATTTGTCTTTTTTAACGCAAGTAACTCCTCTTGATGACGCTTCTCTTCTGCAGCGCGCAATTCTGCAGCTCTACGTTCCAATTGCTCGGTTTTCTGTTTTAGTTCCGTGCACTGTTTCTCCAGACTTGCTCGTTCTGCTTCTAGCTTTGCGACTTGCTCCATAAGGTCCGATTTTCCTTGTTCGGACTGGAAATTATAAAAGCAAAGTAACATTCGGAAATTAATTTTTAAGTTTTTATTGCATTAATATTTAAATTGATTTATTATTTTTTATAGAAAAGAGGGCAAACGAGCATACGGTTCACCTGATGTTAAGTGACTACCGACGCCCATGAACATCCGCAACACCAGGGAAATTGCAGGTGCGTTGCCGACCCTTTAGAAAGGAGTAAGCTCTTTTCTTGAAGGTCCCCAGGTCGTATCAGTCCGGAAAAATGATTACGTAAATAGTAAAAATATAGCAGTGAGCAGTGGTTTAGTTGTTTTACAAAAACGTAGTCATTTGATGCTACACTCATAGAAACATTCGCAGGATAAAAAGAGTATACAGGAATATGTTTTAAAAAAAACAAGGCTGATAAACATGCCCACGGTTCATTCCACGCAAGTTGAAGCTACACCTACGTTTGTTTTATATTATTTATGTTTCCCCAATTAATAGATAATCACAAAGTTTAAACTACGATGAAATGGCTTTTTGGAAAAAGGATCCCACTAAAGACATAAATGTGATAAAATAGTGTAATGATAGGATCTGTAGTAATGCACAACGTTCTTGGAACTGCCACTTTTGGCTCCCTTTTAATATTTTTGGTGGAATACGATTAATTTTGAAAAATAAGTTTTAACCCTTTATTTATCTAAATAAAAAACCTTCAACGATTTTTCTAGCGTTTACGCTTCACTGTTTTTTAAAAAATTATGAATCGAATATCGACCATGTCGTTTAAGACCTAAGTTTCCTGCAATAGTATACCTGCACAATACCGGTGTGTCGCCATTTTTCTTTCCGAACTTGACTAGCATTCTGCCACGGCACCGGAGATCTAGATCGTGATCTACCGTCCGATACCAGTCACATACAAAACATAGCAACGTCATGTTGCTATTTCACGCCAGGTATCCTGTGCAAGCGCGGTATAGATGCAAATGTTTGCTCTTATACTTTTCTATGGACTGAACGCCGCCGGCATATCCTCTTATCTGTGAAAGCTATCTTACGGCTTCTTAAATTTTAAAGGATTTCCCAAACGCCATGTTAGACGGATAGTAAGCAGTTACAATATTATACTGCTAGTACCTACCTTAAAATATTTTCTCCTTTGCGTATTTTAAAAGATTAACAACGTCATAATAAGTCGAATCGGATGTTAAATTATTATTCGTTGGCTCTTATGAAATCGTTTAAACGAAAATAATGCTTAAATTATTGAACGTACGGTGTTTACCGATTTGAAGAATGAAAGCAAAGATACTCTACCTGTAAAGCTTTCCTCATTCCAAACGCGATGGAACTGCAGTATAAAGTTTGATACGCCTCCATCGTGATCCTCGCTTCATCACGAACTCTCAACAATAGCAGACCTCTTTCCCCACAATTAATCGTAACCTACAATATTTTAATTATAGAGCTGTTTCTTTGTAATACTAATACAATAATTACACAATAAAAGTAAGGACACGCCTCCGTTTGTTTCGGAGAGTTTTTCGGAACGAGGAAACCGCAATGCAAGACATGTTAGCCAATATCATGTCTTTGATATTTTTTTAATTTCTTAATAATTTCTTAGTGATGCAGGTTTCGTGCTGGATCGACTTGCACATATTAGTTATCACTATGGAAATGGAAATATTCTTGACCTAATCGTAAACAGCCTGTGAATATTCAACTGCCGGTTTGCCTTTGATGTACTTAAGAGGGTAGACGGTCTGCGCGGGAATTGAAAAATAGGTATTTGAAGAGACAAGAAATTGCCGTCCCTCACCTCTGGTCTCCACCCGAAGAGTGCGACAGGGACAACTGCGGCTCAAAACGATTTTACCTACAAAAACCATGACCGATCGTCGTTTCGTATTCCCCTGTTTTCTCCTCGTAAACTTAGCCAATTAAATTATTTTTGGTATCAAAATTTAACGGAAAAATAGATCTATGCTTCTATCATTTTCTTTTATCTTAAAAACTTTTCAAATGTCTTTGGTTATGATTACAGAGGTAAAAACGGGGCATTTTTTTTAGGTTTTTGGAAAGTCATATTTATTTTTGAAAAAAAGTAAATAACAGGGGCATGCCTGCAATAGGTCTAGATTTTTATAAACAAAAACTATTACTCTAGACGCATTATCCAGGAATAAAATAGGGGAATACATTTGTATGGAGAAAATGCAGCCCGTCTACCCTCTTAATTTCTGTAATCTCCATTACTGGCAATTGGGTTGCTGCTAGGGTTACCAACTTTCGAAAGGACCAACCCGGGAGAATTTTATGTAATCGAGTACAGGGGAAGGGGGGCGGGGAGAAAATCTCAATAATTTATTAATTTTTAAATTTATGTTTACTTTGCTTTCGAGCAACATCTAATATTTGTCGATTTCGCAACGAGTGTGAGCAAAAAGTTATATGCATCCGTCATGCATAAAATTTTTTGAAAAACCGGAGAAATTATTGCACCCCGGGAGGTCGGAAGATTAACCATTATTACCGGAGTCTCCCGGGCAATCCGGGAGGGTTGGGAACCCTAGTTGGTGCGGTGTTTAGATAAACATGTCGTTTGTGAAATGGCTATATAGTTGATTTGCAACGAATAGTATATTCGGCCACACACGGAATACCGAATATTCTGCAGACTTCCGGGCCGAATAGCCGAATATTAGGCAAATGTATTAGGCCGAGAAGGAGGTGGTGTTTATTCTTATGAGCGTTTATTCTCTGAAGCTGGGATTGCTACGAAAAGAAAAAGAGTAAACTTCTGCCTGAAAATTAAGAAAAAATTGTGTTTCTGCACCATTATCTTCCACTTTAATAACGATATACGAGTGCATAGACGTTTATCTGATAGTTCTTTTTTATTTTTATAATATAGAAATTGATTATGTACCTATAACTTAAATGATTACACAAAAAAATAATAATTAATACAGTCAAAGCTGGGTAAGTGAGAACTGGATAAGTGAGAAAACTCTATAAGTGAGAGTAATAGCCAGGACCCGTCATTTTAAGCTCCCAAAACCTCTATTAGCGAGAAACGGCAACCTCTGTAAGAGAGAGTCGTTTTTCCCTCATGGACCTCCGTAAGTGAGACTGCTACTTATCTATACCTCTAAAAGCGACAGTCGAGCTTTATTTATTTATATTATTTAGGAGGAACTATAGCTACAATAAAAATACATACATACATAAAAGATATACACATATAGTAACAAATGACAAAATAAATTACAAATTTAACACCTGCTATTTTATGACACATTCTTAACTTTCGTGGAACTTCCTACCATTGTTTTTGTATTGTTTTCTCATCAATATTGTACCTATTCTATTTCGTGGAGCTAAATAACGTTGTTATTTTATCGCATTCTTTTCGAATGGACACCTGTGCGTGTGTACAGTACTTATATGTCGAAATATAATGAACATAACATATACACACTATTAAAATATATGTAAGTATATGTACATATAATATATGTGTATATATGTGCATATTATTCATCTACTTTTATCATATTAAATATTTACCTACTACATTGGTACTTGCTGTGACTTGTTATTGCTGCGTACCTCTGTAAGAGAGAAAAGCTACCCATGCACCTGCATTAGCAAGAAACTCGGGTTAGTGAGAAAAGTCTCGCTTATCCAGGTTTGACTGTATTTTCATTTTACCAATTATGTGACTACAATCAAACCTCGTAAGTATCCGGTATGCGGCCGAATAGCACCTACCTAGATATTCGGTACTCGACCGAAGAGGATAAAAGTAGCCGAATAGGCCGAATAGCGAATAATAGCAAAATATTCGTTGCAAGTCTAACATACGGCCTGTTTTAAATCCCCAAAATTTACTGTCATTTCCCTCAGTCGACTAAATAAACAGACACAGATGGATATCGTGTGATGGATTCACTGGCGCCTGTACTAATAATATAAGAATAATGAAGCGGAAGAGTTTTTTGTTTGTTTAAACACGCTAATCTCTAACCCGATTGCAAATAATGTTTTTGTATATTATAGCCAGATTCATGTGGAATAGTATATAGTATAGAGTATAGGTTACACTTCTCAGCTAGCCTTAAAATATTAACTTCTGTTAAGCAAGTCCGAGGAAAAAGTCTGCTATACCATATGCATATATATTTTATACATAAGCCACAATATATATATATATATATATATATATATATATATATATATATATATATATATATATATATATATATATATATATTGAAAATGGGCCAGATTAAGAGTATCGTTAACCGACGAGCATGTTAGCATAAGTATATGGATGTAAGGTAGTTCGTAGTCTCTGCCTACCCTTCTGGGTGACAGGCGTGAATGTTTATGTTTATAAGCCACAATTTATTATTTATAGTATTATGTGATAAAAAGTTTTTAAAAAATTAAAAAGTGATTCACTCGGGAGGGGGAGGGAGAGTGGATAAATTTTTATTTTGCTCTTCTATTACGTTTCGTCTCGGATGGAGGATTAATGCATATATATATATATATATATATATATATATATATATATATATATATATATATATATATATATATATATATATATATATATATATATATATATATGCCGATAGAAAGTACTCCATTAATTTTGCTAATTTTTCCATACATATGTGTCTAAAATGTTTTGAATTAGGTGTCGTAAAACGCGAGTTAAACCGCGGGACAGCTGGTATGAGTATATTATGCGAGCTGATCATTTAACAACTTTAAAATTCTGCAAATTTAATACACACGAGAAACCAAAAACAAAATTACTGAAATGAGAACGTAAATTATACATAATTTAAAAATTCTTAAATTTACCTGTCTTATTAACTCATCAAAACATTGTGTATAAAGCTGCCTGCGGACCGGGCAAATGCCGGTCTCGCGAGCCTGCCGCTGCTGTAAGCGAGTATCTAACATCTCTTGGAGATTTATTACGTCCAATCTCGTAGCAGGTGTGGATGATATCTAAACGAATAACATTTTTTGATGGACAAATAAACATTTTTTTACAGAATCATTGTTACCTGTAGTTCGAGACCTGCATACATCATATATATATATTATTATAATCACATACAGTACAATATTCATACGTGGTAGAGCCACGCTGCAGCTATATTATGGTTGTAGCACGAATGGATCGGCTCGACCGGGGAAGGACCACGCTCTCACAAAATGCCAGCGTAAAGTAGCAGCTTAATACTACTGTTTTTCGTATGGTGAGTGAAGAGAGTCGGAGACTCTTTTTTACTGGAAACGAGGCATTCCATTGTCCTCAGGGGTGACAACGCATCTGCACTTTGATTCTTAATTGAGGATAAATGTAAATATCTATGGCCCACAGCATCCACTTTCTATTATGGGCTGTGTGCTCGTTTGTCACCCTTATTCTATAAAAAAAGATCCTAAAAACAAACTCAAATATAGGGTTTCTTAACGTTTTGAGAAACCTCTATCTTGAAGTCATATTGGTGGCATAATTGTGGCATATTGGTTTCGAATTTAGTTGTGTTTTGTAGAAATGCAAAAACATGAATTGTTTAGCTTTTGCTTTGTTGTTATCCTCATATCTCCGATCATAAGATCTGCAGATCCGCCAATTTCCTACACTATAGCCAAAAATTATTCAGCAAGCTATGTTTTGTCATTGCGTAAAAGTAAAAGTAAAGTTACAGCCTATATACGTCCCACTGCTGGGCACAGGCCTCCCCACATTTCTGAGAGGGGTTGTCATTGCGTACCGAAGTATAATTCTTCTGTGTATGTTTGTCATTGAACTCCTCTTAAACGTCTGGACCAATTTTAATGAAATTTTTTGGTGTGTTTGAGTGAGTCCCTGGATGGTTTAGATTTACAACTGGACCAGGAGACTTTTGGCGAGATAAAAAATCACTCGTGCGAAGCCGGGGCAGACCGCTAGTACGAGTATAAAATATAACCGTGCAATGATGTTGAACGTGGAATGTAGAACGACGTTGACGTAAGAAAGTTGGTTACATATATATATATATATATATATATATATATATATATATATATATATATATATATATATATATATAAATTATGGGATAGGATGACAAACGAGCACACAGTCCACCTGATGGTAAGTGGTTGCTGTGGCCCATAGACATCTACATCTAACCTCAATTACGAATCAAAATGCAGATGCGTTGTCTTCCTTGAGGACTTAGGTGGAATGCCTCGTTTCCAGTAAAAAGGGTCTCCGGTTCTCTACACTCACCATACGAAACACAGCAGCATTGACGCTGGTATTCTGTGAGAGCGTGGTCCTTCCCCGGTCGAGCCGAGCTATTCGTGCTACAACTATACTACTAATGTAACTGCAGCATGGCTCTATCTCGTAAAAAATTAGAATTACGCAGTAGTTAATAAGTCTACGGTTATAATAAAATACAACAATGAAACACATTGGAAACGTTTCACGTACTTTTTGTGTCCATATCTGACCGTCTTCTTCCCATTCCTTAGGAGGTAAAATAGCGTTAAGAATTTCCTCTGTTTCACGTTTAGCTTCAGTAGGGATACATGGCTGAGTTGCTGCAGCAGCACGGGGTGAAGGCTATTGAAAAATTCAGGTTATTTAAATGTAGGATAATGACTATGAATTATGGACATACATTTTTTAAATTATGAAACAGACAATAAATCTTCTTTTGTTGTAAAGAGATTCAAGAAAGATATAAACTTACAATAGCTTCCGCTTTCTTAGTAACTAAAACTGGATTATCATAACGAACTAGAGTGTCTTCTGTTGACGTTGCCGTCCTCTCGCCCATTTTTCTAAGATATTAATTACTTTTTATTAGCAGATTATTGTAGCGTTATTTGTCGTTATTCGTTGCAAAATATTGTATGGAACTTCAAAATATTGACGGTAACAAGGGAGATAGCAGCGTTACTATAGCAACAGTTATTGGCATTATTCAGATATTACATAGACTTATTATACTACTGCGAGATATTATTAGATATTATTATATATGATGATAATATAATAATAAGAACATTATCTTTTGGCTCTGTGTTTAAATAAGATGTCAACACAAAACGATATTTGCTTTTTCGTTATTACCATAGATTACTGTATAATATACTAGAGAGTTATTACGCTATTAAAGCAATTTCAGTAACGGTGCGCAAATGATGACTAACGTTCATTTGTACTCTATTCTACATAGCATGTTAAAAACTTGAAATCCTTAACTAAATAGCTTTATATTCTAATCACTTCCTACGTTTTAGAATTTTCTATAAATTTCATACTCTTTTCACCTATCATGACGCTAAATTATGCCCTCCTGCAGTGTGTGAATCACTGCAATTGCGTTAATATTATTAAGTATGTTATCATATATATATATATATATATATATATATATATATATATATATATATATATATATATATATATATATATATATATATATTATAACCAAAAAAAAATATATAATTATAAAAAGGCATCCGCTTTAATAGATGTCGATACATTTACATAAAACAACGAAACCAAACGTTGAACTCACAGACTAAGAATTTAGACCGAAATGTCAATCTACGGATTCAGCTCGGCTGGGCAGCGTTCGGGAGATTACGACACATATTCTCGTCAGGTGTACCTCAAAACCTGAAAACTAAATTGTACAACCAATGCGTGTTGCCAGTGATGACCTATTGAACTGAAACGTGGTCCTTCATTGCTGGCCGCATCAGGACGCTCAAAGTCGCTCAGTGAGCTGCGAATATATAGCCCTAGGCTTGGGGTTTCTCTGCGTGATAAACTTAGAAATGAGGATATCCGCAGTAAAACCAGAGTGACCGACATAGCTGAACGGATTAGTAAGCTGAAGTGGTAATGGGCCGGCCATATAGCTCGAGGAACCGACAACCGTTGGGGAAAAAGGTTCTCGAGTGGCAGCCTCGTATCGGTAGCCTCCACTAGACGGAGTGACGACCTGGTAAGACATGCAGGAAGTCGATGGATGCAGGTGGCTCAGGACCGTGCTTTGTGGCATACCTTGAGGGAGGCCTATGTTCAGCAATGTACTTGTGAAGAGTTGTAATGGTGATAATGATGATGAATTAGGGTACATTCACCTCCATCTTCCGTTCAGAAATTTTCGTCACACTTCGGTGTGCGGAAATAATCTGCAAAAATACTACGTCAATCAAATCTATATAAACTTCGATATTCAAGCAGCACTGCTAGCGCTGAGATCCAAGTAAGTAAACTCGAAGCTTGTTGGAGACTGCGTAAACCGTTTAAACGCATTGGGATGTAACAACAGGGTCGTTTTAAGATGGGCTCCCTGCTACGCGGATATTGTAGGCAGTGAACCTGCCGATGAGCTCGCACGGGAGGGCATAAAGAGCACACAATTTGGAACTGAGTCATTTTGTGTAATCTTAAAAAGCCTAGCCCAATTGACCCCTGAATTTCTTTATCAAATCACTTAAGATCTGGTCTGATCACAGATTAATCTGTGGGTTTGATACACCAGGCTTATAATAATAATGTCCTCAAGACCGAATTTTGGCCACGGTGGCCTGCCTCAGCGGATGCTAGCCATCAGCGCAGGACAGGATTATAGTGCCCAAGTGTATGCGCAAGCATAGGTGCACTCTCTATTCCCTCACTCTCGTAATCCGATGGGACGGTAAACCGACACGACCGGAGAGAGATCAGGCGCAGGACCAACGGCTTTACGTGCTTTCCGAGGCACGGGGGTGAGACACCGCCAACTTCCTGACTCCGGGCAATTACTGAAAATTTCTTGACGGAAAAACTCAATAATCTGTTTTTTTGGCCCGACCCGGGATATATATACTGCGCATTCTGGCAAGTGCCCTGACTGGACATTGTTGTCTTAAAAAGCACATGGCCATCCTGGGACTAAGCAACTCTAGAATGTGCCGGTTTTGTTCTTTAACAGGAGAAATGCCTCTGCACATCCTGACCGATTGTAGGCCCTTAATGCACAAACGTAAAACATCTGCGAAACTATCTACTTCGCCCAGAACAAGTGAAATTGCTCGCAGCTAAACAACTCTATTCATTAAAGACATAGTCCTTAGCAGTAAACTATAACCATAGCAGCGATCACTTGATCTTTCAGGTCGTAGTGATACTGGTCTTTCTAGACCTGCCTAGCTGCTCGCACAAAAAAGCTACGCAGTCCGAATCTATGGATTTACCAAAGGTGTCGTATTGTTTAAAAATTTTGTTAGAATTTGGAAACAGTACCGGGCCTTTTCATCTGCGCTAATAACAGATAGATCCAAGTTTTAAGCCGGCCCGATCTCGAAGAAAGAAAATATTATTTGTGTACGAAGCCGTAGGTGAGACACAAACTGATCCTAAAGAATTGTTTAAAATGAACATTTTGTACCCTGTGACTGATACAATTAAAAGTGCCTTGGTTACTTGACTTAAATTATCAAAATTCTATACTTAATACGTGTTCATTTTTATACAAAATTAAAATAATTCCTGGAAGGTCAAAAAGCCAGTGTTGATTTGCAAATCAGTTGAACAGATGGGCATAATGTGATTTGTCTAGTTGTAAATTGGTTCAGGAATTTATGAGCTTGAACCCATTATTTAAAAATCTTCAATTATCAGAGAGACATAAAGTTCTCAAACTTATTAACAATAATAAGATATTTTTTCCAAATGTGAAGACATCACTTCGTATCTTGCTGACTATACCTGTACTATAACTGTCGCTAAACGGAAACGAAGTTTTAGTACATTAAAACATTTAAAAATTTACTTACGTTTCGACTATGCGTCAAGAACGACTGTCACATCTTGGAATCTTTTCCATAGAAAATTCTATTGCCCAGAAGTAAAATTATTTCGAATTAATAAAAAAATTACAAGCGCATAAGCCAGAAAGCTGGCTATTTAGGATTTTCATTAAATTTGTTGCTGGTAGTTCTTTTGTTTAACACTGTCTGCAGAACAACAGTTAACTTTTATTTAAAGTTGTAAAACAAGATTATATTAACTCTTATTACGAGAAATAATCTGTACAACTCGTCACCGCAGCAAGGCAAACATAGTGGCGTTGTCGAGCGCAACAGAGTAGTGCGAGCGGAATGGACAATGTTTTTTAACGCGAATAAGCAGAACAACTGCTATGGCCAATGCGACAGATACAACTGTGCTTACCCCGCATATACACCTGTAGGTATTTGATAGGTCTAATACTATTTAAAATAACGAAAAACAACTGCATAGTATAGGAACACTAAGGTTTTGTATTTAGAGGGGCGGCACTATGAGATCTCGCACCACTTAAAAATTTTGTTTTTTTTTTTTTGCGCCCGAAGCAAATATGGGAAACCCTCCGGAAAGCGGGGGAGGGAGGTTGGGAATGCTCATAGCATACCACGCAGCCAGCTGCGTGGTTATGTGGCGACTTTTACCCACTAAACCCAACCTTTTAGGAATTGGCTTAACGATCTGACTAGAGATCTCTAAGCCGTATACGAACGCGACCCTCCTTGGCAGAAAGGAGGGCGCAAAAAAATTTTGCTAGGGCCGCCACTATTTATAGCTCCGACCTCGCACCTTGCGATTTTTATGTTTCCGAAAATAAAAGAAAAACTTCCAGCAAAACGTTTTATGGGCGCCGAGGAAGCATTGGCTGCGATTCAAAATACCGTCGAAGAAACCTATAAGGACGAGTGGGCAAAATGCTTTTCTCAGTGGTTCCGTCGGATATGGAGACTATTTTGAAAAGATATAATAAAACTAATAAGTTGCTGTTTTGTCCAGTTTTTGATTTTCTAAGAACTCTCAGTGTTACCCCTGTGGTGGAGCCACGTGTCTAAGGCTGCCGAAGTCTAATTCCCCGGTCGAACCTTAAACCTATTACGCGAGATATTAACTAAAGTGGACTGTATATGCGATTGCTTCTACGCTTACGTAAAAGCGACTACTATAGCATGCGGTACAATGCACTCGCTCTTCCCTAAAACTAAAACTATTATTGTGCCAAATCGATGAAAGGGAATCCTGCCTGATTAGGAGAAAAACAAAATTGGAGCGGGTTAAAACAATTATATCAGGCAGGCAGTATTATTAGGAGTATTGACTCACCGGGGTTTCTTCTACCCTGTTGAGCACTATAGCTGCGACTTCTGGAACACTCCGGAGAGAGGCGGTGCGCGACTATATCTCACACGAGGTGAGGCGGGTTTCCTGGAGCTCGACTGCTTCCAGGCTAAAGCGGTTTCTACTAGCGGTGTGGTTCCAACAATGAGCGCGACGGGAAGAGACTGTGTGGTTTCAACGACGACTGCGACGGGAAGAGGCCTGCGCGTGGGTCGCGCGTGCCTTATATATCTTCGGTTCCGATGATTACGCGACATTCTAGAATCATCTTCTTTCCCCTCCCACCCCACCACCCCGATGTGTCGATAGGAGGGTATGAATGATATCGTTTTGGAAAGGAATAAACGACTTGGCACCTACCGTCAAATATAATACGAATGGTTTTCCGCGCAACCACCCTGTATTTTAAGAAGCTGTAATGAAAAATACAGAACCTATGTGAGTTGTGAGCAGCTCAGTATTTTCTATCAGTTACAACCAATTGCGTTCTTAACTTGCGTTCGGAACATGACTTTGCTGCCTCCGCTCCACTAGGTCCAGCTATAGCAACGAAGGTTTTCGATTATCATATAGGATCCATTTTTTTATAACAGGTGACGAATCGATTCGGAATCACGTGTTTGTGCACATAATAAATTAAAGTTTATCTTCGATGACAGTTTGCTGTCGTCCTTCAATAAGTACAATGATATTTTGTAAATTTAACTCGAAAATCATTATTGTTTTGATACTGACATGGTGATAATATCATCATTATCGCCATGACAGTTCTTCACAAGTCCACTGCCGAACATAGGCCTTCTCTAAGGAATGCCGCAAAGCGCGGTCCATAGGCACCTGCATCTCTTACCAGGTCGTCGCGCTACATTTATTTACTACAAGTAATTGTTCCGGGTCTGGATGTTGTCCTTGTGAAATTTGTGTTTGTAAACTGCTCCCACGATACAGGAGAAAATCCTAGTGTGGAGGTAACGTTTTTTAAAACATAAAAAAAGAAAAATTTAGTGAGGGGCCGCCTATATCTAGCTTTAAGGGATCAAATAATATGCACTAAGCCTTTTTTCTAAGTTGTATACACATTTGTTTTTACCCCACCCTTTTATTAAGTCACGAAACGGTTGCATATAACAAACGTGTATGGGTAAGATCGTAAAAAAAAATGTACTTTTTGAAAGTTATGAGTGGGCCCATGTTTGATTGTGAATACCATATGCTAACCAAAAGTATGATGATATTATTAATTAATAAAACATTGATAATCATGTCTGGAATAATGTAGAAATAACCATAATATTCAAGCGGCTTAAACATAAAAATAAAAAATATTTTTGAATTAACAAAATAAAGCTGCATACAAAATTTATTTGTCTCCTAACAACTTACGGGACGAAAAAATGCAACAAATAAAAATAATATAGGTTTTAAAATTGTGGATTACTTTGAAAGCAATAAAGATGCCGTGTGATAATGTATAAATTATTGCAATAATACAATGCTAGAGGAAAAAAATCTCATTCTAATTTGTGTCTCCAAAAGTTATCCAGTGTGTTACTCCGATTCGATATGGAATAGATTTTTTGTTTTCAACATTAAACAACATTATTGACCTAATTTCGATGAGGCAATGCTGTAGGCTTACTGTCAAATGTCAGTTGTGACATATTTTTTTCATTTGTAGTCGTGACCGTAAACAATTGTAAATTCCATAATTTAGAGCACAAATTTCGGGTAGTGTATATGTCAATTCTTCGTGAGATATCGTTTACTAGATTCCCGATTTGAAATTTATAGTCAATTGCCAGTGTATGTCAAGTTTTATTAAGTAAATCGCCCATCATTTATGACCGGTATTCATTGTTGAGTTTTGAATTTTCGAGTGTGTTTGTTCCAGTTCGTTACGTGTGTTATGGTGTTTGTTGTCACACACTGGAATTTTATAAAGGAGGCTGTTCACATAACTTAACCGACTATGGTGAAATGAAAAAGGTGTAATGTTATTCTGACGTAGCTACATAAGAGTGGAGTGTTATACTATTCTGATTTATTATTACTAGTGATCCCTCAGTAGCCGAACTAGGTCCGTTTTTGATTAAGGCCGGGACTCCACCAAAGCAGAGATGTGTGCGGTGTGCTGTGTGCTGTGCGAGAAGAGATGTTTTTCAGCTCGGGGGACTCCACCAAAGCACACCACACACATCTCCGGTGTGTGGTGTGCTGTGCGAGAAGGGATGTTTTACAGCTAGCAGCAGCAGCAGCAACTAACACGAAAGGTAGACGATGTCGCTATTATTACAAAAAAAGTATCTTCTTTTACTTGAAGAAGAAGACCTTCAGTCTGAAGAAGCGGAATTGATAGCTTTATACATCTCTCGTCTCCACTGCGCGTCGTCCGCGCACAGCTCACATCTCCGCTTCTATCGCGCCATACAAATATCACACATCTCCGCACAGCGATCTCCACTGAAGCTGAGCGGAGAGGAGATGTGTCAATAACACAATTCTATTGGTTGTTTAAAAACATCTCCTCTCCGCTCGTCTCGTCTCCGCTTTGGTGGAGTCCCGGCCTAAGAGGTCGTCGCCTTTCGTCAACTTTTCCACTCGCACAGGACCATAATATAAAAAATGTCTAAATGATAAGAAGCATTTTTTAAAATTTTATTAAATGGCAAAATATAAATAAGTTGTTGTTAAAAACACATTTTTAATGTGTATATTTGTATGCTGATTTTATTAGGTAAACACAAAATATTAAATTAATACTATATTATGGTTCGCCTATTGATTACATTAAAAAAACGCATTTTTAAATTTCAATTTCTTCTTAAATATGGCTCTGTGCGAACGCGAATAGTCTCAAATGGGATAGCCCTTATAATTAAAAAAAAAACAGTAAAACCAAATTCTGTGATAAACGGTAAAAATTACGGTACCTACTAATTGTAAACTGTAAAGGCATATTTGTTAAATACGTTATATTTCTTTTATGAATAACCTACTTACCTATTTTGATTAGAAACTACCTTTTTTTGTAAGCACATTATTTTGTTAAAGGGTTTAATTCTACTGTGTTTTGTTATTTTGCTGTTTAGTTTCGCAAACATGCAAGATATGCATAGTCTAAGATTCGTTTTTGATTATTTAATCTTAATTTCATGAAAATAAGTAATTGATAATATTTTAAAATGGATTTTACTTAAACCTTTTTCCAAGTGAACATTGAATTGACCTTTTATATTATTCCAGTACGTTATTGTGTTATCGTTTGTTATATATCTTCTAGTGCGTTATTTACACTTTTTTACGACCTTACCCGTATATTGTCGTAAGTGTAAGCTATTACCATTGAGTTACAAATTACACATTGAGAGCGACACGCTTGAAATGTTGGCTCTGACCTAAAACCTACTTAATCGAAAAATGTAGCTTATTATATTTTTTACATATACCTATTTCGTCTTGTTAACTATATTATATAACTATAATCATATTGATTACATCTGTGAATTAGGGAAATATTGTGCCAAATATACGTTAGCACAAGCACTCGCTCGTCGTGTAAATCATCATCATTACATCCCTTCACAAGAACACTGCTAAACATAGGCCTCCCCCAAGGAATGACACAAAGCGCGATCGTTAGCCACCTGTCCATCGACTTCTTTCATGTCTTACCAGGTCGTCACTTCATCTAGTGAGGGGACGCCCTACACTTCGCCTGACGGTACGAGGTTGCTACTCCAGAACCTTTTTTCCCCATCGGTTATCAGTTCTTCGAGCTATATGGCCAGCCTATTGCCACTTCAGCTTACCTATCATAATGATTTCTTATATTTACGCAAACACTACACATTGAAATAATACTAGTTTTTACGGAATTTATCGCGTATATTTAACTTTTTAAATACCCGACGTTTCGAGAGCTTTACAGCACCCATGGTCACGGGACTGAGATGTTCAACGTCCAGATGTCATAGCTAACCGCGGTTACCATAGATTAAAATTTAACTTTTGTTCCGATCTACACAGTATGAATTTATGGTGTCTGAACATGAAGTCGTGCAGTTGTATGCTTGGGTTGGGATTTAATTTTATTTATTATAGGATCCCAAGCAGATGGTAGCACCCAGCCATATTCTCTATTGAAATTAAGATGTTTTTTGATTTCAATAGCCTCGCGAATCATCCTTGGAAGGAATCGGTGTTCTTTAGCGAGGATTTGTGATCTGTAAAATCTGATGTAGCGACGGGGGCGATCCTGTACGTGTTCACAGACTGCAGACTTCCCGGAGCGTCGATTCTTCACATCAGGTATATGTTCTTTAACGCGGGTTTTAATTGATCTTTTAGTTTGTCCTATGTAGGAGAGACCACATTCACAATCAAGCTTGTACACTCCTGCATCTTGCAGAGGGACGTTACACTTGACTGATGGTAAAAACTGACCAATCTTCTTCGGCGGCTTGAAGTATGTTTTGATGGAAGCGCGCTTTAAGATGATTGTCAGTAACTCCTCTAACATATGGCAGTACAGCAGGTACACGCTCGACTGTGGCCGGCTTCACTCGTTCTCTGTGACGTAGGCGCGGGACCCGAAGCTTGTTGTCATGCATAACTTGCTTGATGTGTTGGAGCTCGGCAGCCAGGTGTTTACTGTCACAGATCCCTCGTGCTCTCTGAAACAAAGATTTACCCACGGTAGCTAACTGTGAAGGATGGTGGTGAGAATCACCGTTTAAATATCTATCTGTATGGGTCTTTTTTCTATACACAGTATGGCTCAAGGTGTTATCAGGATTCCGAATTACTAACACATCTAGAAAAGCTAAAGAATTGTTTGCCTCTAACTCCATTGTAAACTGAATTTTAGAATTTTTAGAGATGGCCTAAAATGCAGTTACTTTATCTAAACGTAGAATTGTGAAAGTGTCGTCTACGTACCGCTTGTAGAATCTTGGATTTATGGGAGAAGTAAGCAGGGCTTTCTCCTCAAAGTCTTCCATGAATATGTCGGCGACAATGGGAGATACCACGTCTTCAAATGCAGCGGTGAAGATTTTTGGGAATATTACGTCACCCTGTCTTACACCTCTCTGTATTTGGATAGCCATCGTAGCCCTTTTGTACAAACATTTCAGTTCTTCGATATACCGACAGTCAACTTGGAACCGCTGAAGAAACTCCAGCACCACCCAAATTTCGACGGAATCGAAGAATTTCTCATAGTCCACACATGCAAGACAAAGTGGCTGATTGTACTCTTCGGACTTCTGTACAATTTTCCGAAGGGTATGTAAGTGATCTATGGTGCTAAAGCTTTTCCGGAAACCGGCTTGTTCGGGAGGCTGGAAGTCGTTGAGTCTCCGTGCGAGATGATTCGTAATGACTCTTGAAAACAGCACGTAGACCCGGCTCAGAAGGGAAACCGGTCTGTAGTTCTTGAAGAGAGCGTTGTCGCCTTTCTTGAAGAACAAGACCACCGCACTTCTTCTCTACGCCTCCGGAGTAGTGTCACCATGGAGGACGGAATTGAAGAGCTTCTGAAGGACTTCAAGTACCGGTGTTCCACCCGCTTTCAGAAGCTCTGCTGTGATTCCATCCTCGCCGGCTGACTTGACGTTTTTAAGGTGCTAGAGAGCCATTCTAATCTCGCTCTAACTTCTCGTGTAAATGGAACACTATAATGTTAAAGTGAACATTATTAGGATACCAGCTTCCTTAAAAAGAAGTATAACTCCACCTCCAGGTCCTTTCAAAAGAGTTATTGCCATGGCAAAATATTAGCACATAGGCAAAATTGGCGAGAAATCATTTCGTCTTCCTTATGGAGGAGCCCGTACATTCTGGTCTCTCGCCAAAGCTGTCCAAGTGAATTTCTGTAAGCCATCACTTCCATCTCTGCACATGGAGGACGACTCACTGGCCCACGTCGCAAAAGAGAAACCCGAATTCTTAGGCCCCGCGTCCGACTTGACTTTCGATGACGGGGGAAAAATTACCTACCATCCCACGATGTAAGTGTTCTATGCTAAATGTACGATTCACGCAGTGCTCAGTACGAGACGCACTGCTCTCTCTGGATATTCACAAGTCGAGTGGGCCCCGATTATGCTGAGGACGTGTGCACCAGCGTTGGCACCGGTTCTAACGCGTCTTTTCCCGTACTCACACTCCCAAGGCGTAGAGATCTAAATTCATGAAAAGCAGCCTTCGTGTACTCGATCCCTAAAAAAAGTTACCGCTCTGATCTGTCCAACTACAGGCCTATCGCCATCACCTCCTTATTCTCGAAAATAATAGGGTCCATTAACTGCCAGTGGCGCAAATTCTGTGGTAGCATAGAAACCTGTGAACAAGTAAATCGGATAAGGAAAATCCTAGTTAAACAGAACACGCCGGGATCTATCTCTTTAAAGAAACCCGACGGAAGCTACTCAACATCGCCGGATGAAACCCAACGCATCCTAATTGATACTCACTTCCCAGGTTGCTGTGTAGTTGAAAGGGTGAACCGGCATAAAGATGCACTGACACCAACAAAAGAAGACTGGGAATTAGCACAAAGAATGGTGACGATGGACAAAATCCATTGGGCCATTCATAGTTTCCAACCCTATAAGGCAGCAGGACCTGACGGCTTATTCTCGGCACTTCTTCAGTGGGGGGGGGGGGGGGGGGGTAAAGTTCTAATAGTCAGACTTGTTGCCATAATGAGAGCATGTCTGGCTCTTAAATATGTTCCTAGGGGATGGAGGGAAGTGAAAGTCACGTTCATACCCAAACCAGGTAAGAACGACTATACGGACCCTAAATCCTATAGGCCTATTAGCCTCACATCCTTTCTCCTAAAGACGATGGAGAGGATGTGTGAGTTGAGAGGGTCGGCGCTAATTAACTTACCGCTACACGAAAAACAACACGCCTATAGCTTAGGTAAATCAACAGAATCGGCACTTCACCAGGTAATAACAAAGATTGAAGAGGCCATCCAAAACAAAGCAATATGTCTAGGCTCCTTCATAGACATAGAAGGTGCTTTTGACAGAACAAATTTCTCCAGCATAAAAGGTGCCCTAAGTAGACATAATGTTGAACCGGCGCTGATTGACTGGATAGTAAACATGCTCAGTACGCGAACAATAAAGATTGCTGGTGAATCTCAGACAATTCAGATCATGAAAGGATGCCCGCAGGGTGGGGTTCTTTCACCTCCCCTGTGGAATATGGTCATTAATGAGCTCATCAGCAAATTAAACGCTAATCATTTCTACACAGTCGGTTATGCAGATGATCTGACAATACTGGTCTCTGGTAAGACAGCAAGCATTGTGTGCGACCTGACCCAAGCGGCTCTCCGTACTGTGGAGAGATGGTGCAGGGCAATATGACCTAACCGTTAATCCAAATAAAACGATTATAGTAATGTTCACACAAAAACGAATGCTGAATAACTATTATCTTCCAAGTCTTTTCAGCACAAAACTACAACTTTCTTCCGAGGTAAAATACCTAGGTCTTACCTTGGACAGTAAACTTAACTGGAACAAACACATAGAAAACAAAATCAGCAAAGCTAGTTTAACTTTCTGGCAGTGCAGAAACATGATTGGCAAACGATGTGGTTTAACGCCAAAAATTATACTGTGGCTGTACAAAACTGTAATTCGGCCCATGATCACATACGGCTCTCTGGTATGGTGGACCAAAACCAATGAAGCCACCACTATACAAAAGCTTCAGCGTTACCAGAGATTAGCTTGTATGGCTGCCACGGGCTGCATAAGGACAACACCAACAGCAGCTTTGGAGGCTATGCTGGAGCTAACACCGCTTCATCTATATATACAACAAGAAGCAACTTTAGCTGCCATTAGACTCAAGACCCTAAATCTTTTAAGTAAGAGTAGAGTCCCCCATACAGATATAATCGATAGAATTTACTCAAAAATACCTATCTTACAAGCCAAGTATGATAGGATCCCAAAACAATTTGTATTTGATAAGAAGTACAGGATACAATTGAAGGAAACTGACCATCTGGAAGGATTGGGTCCAAGAGAGCTCAAAGTTTTCACGGATGGCTCTAAGACAAATGAAGGTGTGGGGTCTGGGGCTTTCTCTGAAGACCTTAATATCCACATATGCACACCGCTGGGTACCCACAACACAGTCTTCCAGGCTGAATGCATGGGTATCATCCAAGCGGCCATAGCAATAGATGCTAGGAAGGTGAAAGACTTCTCCATCAGAATACTGACCGACAGTATGGCGGTACTACAAGCTCTGAGTTGCAATGTGACGAACTCGGGACTGATATACGAGTGCCATCAACAATTGAATGAGGTATGTAAGCACAACAATGTGACTCTGCAATGGATCAAGGGACACAGTGGATCTAGAGGCAACGATGCAGCAGATAAACTGGCCAGAAGGGGATCGGCCCTAGCAACTATAGGGCCGGAACCAATAATAACAATCCCCTTTGACTACGTTCGTTCACTGGTATGTAGATACTTCAATAATTTACACGCTCAGCTTTGGAAACATTTAGAAATAAACAGTCGTCTAACCAAGGTTCTAATGAGACTGAACAAGCCACAGATCAGGATAGTAACAAGTGCTATCACAGGACATGGCTCTTTTAACAAACATTTGTTCACTATAGGTGTTACTGACAGCCCCCTGTGCAGGGCATGCATGAGAGAGGAAGAAACGGCGGCTCACGTGTTGCTGACATGTCCGGAAGTCGCTTCATACAGGGCTAAACATCTCGGCACGCCGGGATCGCTCCCCGAAGTTGCTTGCAACATCAAGGGACTGCTGAGCTTCTTCGGGGAGATATCATGGCTCGAATAAGCATATTATTCCTGCCCACACGCAAAATACGCGCTTAGACGTAGAGTTGCGGAAAACAGCCCGTCGTAAACTAAACTAAACTGCCAGCTCATGCGGTTCCTTAAGGAGCTCCAGCTGTTTAGTGACCGCCAGTACGGTTTCCGTCGGGGTTGCTCAGCTGCTGATTTTCTTGTGTACCTAACACACCGATAGGCGCAGGCGGACGAGTCCAGTTGGTGTTTAGTTTAGAAAAAGCGAAGGTCTTCGATTTTGTTTAGCCTACCCTGTTTCTTCTGAATATAAATGTGTTACAAACCAGTAACATTCATTGTTATGCAGATGACAGCACTGGTGAAGCCTTATAAGCCAGCAGTGTTAATATTTATCGGAAAAACGTTGTCGAGTGCCGAAATGAACTTGTGTCTTAGATGAAGTATTCTTTCTTGAACATAGTCTTGGATTGGGGGCGACTAAATCCAGTCCAATTCCCAGAAGATATGTTTGCGCATTTACCGCCAAAAGGAACACTTTTATAGTTTCTCCTGTTTCAAGGCACTCACCTCGTTGCCTCAGCTATCATCGAATCGAAATCCTCGGCGTCGACATATCCAATGACGTTCAGTTCCGTGGTAATATAGAAGGGAAGGCACGCGAAAAAGCACGCCAAGCTTTTTAGAGGCCAATTTGACCTTACCTCCTTTTTTGAACTCGCTTGGAATAGATACTGTTCTCATCTCCCGGCCGGCTTCCCGCAATGCCAGCTCCTTTCACTTAATCGCATCCAGCGCAGGGCAAAAGAGCATACGGCACACTTGATGGTGACTACCGCCGCCCATGTACAACAGCAACATTAGGTGATTTACAGATTCGTTGCCGGCCTTATAAAAAAAAGTAGCCTCTTTTCTTGAAGGCCTCTAAGTGTATCGATCCGAAAAAATCGCTGGCGATAGTAGATTCCACAAGAAAGTTGTGCGAGGAAGAAATCTTCTTGTAAATTGCAAAGTGGTGCACCACCAATCATCCAGATGGTATAGATGGTATCATGAGTTTCATCGTGTTCAATCAATACATCTGAGAATATGCAGAGATGCAACATCTCTCGTGATTCAAATATACTTGTCACATTTAATAGTTTCTGAAAGGTTTTGGAAGATAATTAATAGCATCAGGCGTTACTTTTCGGAAATTACCATTTAGTCAATGCAGAATCTGCAACACTTGAGGATGCCTCGAGCAGAGGCGAAACACGTTGTATTATCGACGGTAGTGTCTCTTTTCTAGTGCAGTGGTGTTAGGAGTAGTGGTGCCGAGATCTGTGGTGACGGGGATAGTGCACGCAATTGAGGGTGGACAGGAGGTGCTCTTCAAACTAGGTAACACATAATTTTATTTTATTATGCGGTTATAAGCAAATTAATTTTGAAGAACACTAATAGTATTTGGAAGGATTCTACCACAGTTGAAAAGAGCATTTTTAAGAAGCACACAGATTTTGAAGAGGTTAAGAAATAAAAACAGACATAATTATCAATTTTAATTTTATCAACTAGACATTAAATGTACGAACATTATTATTATGTACAGTGGAAATATTTTGCTTACGTAAACTGGACCTAATTTACTGTTTATCATAATGTTTACTGTGAGTCACTACTAGAACTTGAACTAGAATCAGTCGACATAACTTCTACGTCTTCTTGATTGGGAGCGTCTTTTCCTCGTCCATCTATTGCTACAGAGTTTCCTCCACCAACTGACATGTGAAGTTCTCCAGATGAGTGCCAAGTGAATTGGTTGGTTGCCGATGCTGGCACTAAAAAAAACAGGTTAGTTTTTGTTAATGAGTAGTGTTCAAGGAAGTCCAGTAAAATTTTCATAGGAAATAATAGTATACCACTGCTAGTAGACAAGGTATCTCGTTCAAAGAATATCTTTATCTTCATCAGCTCACCAAAGACCACACCTGGACATTGGCCCCTTCTGTTGTAGGAGGGATATACCTTGATTGTCACGCTTGGCAGGCAGATCAATGATCACAATGATACCATATGACACAGTTATTAGGGTACGGCCAAACTGAGGAAGAAGGGTCTTGTTTATTATTCAATTATAATTAGAAATTTATTCCCCCCTCCCGTCCCGAGGGGGTTTCCTCCTACGATGGAATCTATAAAAGTAAGTAAAGTAAAGTTACAGCCTATATACGTCCCACTACTGGGCACAGGCCTCCTCTCATTTTTGAGAGGGTTTTAGGGCAAGGAAGTGTCCGCCGCACTGCCCCAGTGCATGTTGGCGAACTTCACATGTCTTCGAAATATTGTTTTTCTTATTTCTCAGTCACGCAGGTTTCCTAGGGACCGAACCCAGAACGATGCAATCTATAGGGGAGGCCTATTTTCAGCAGTGGACCTTTACGCATTGCCATGGTTGGTCATGCTTGGCTTGGAAGTTTGCAACTGTAGTTTTTTTATTTTTTTAAGATACTGCCCATCTCCTAGTCGCCTCCCTCAGTCAGCCTCCCCCCTTTTAAGACTTCCATGTGACAATATGGAGTAGTGAATATTCTTACACCACCACTATATGGTTGAAACTATAAAACTACATATTATGCTGTGCTAATGCTTCAGACCATTATTGTACTTCGATGAAGACCAAAATCACCAATAAAATTGTGTCGCAGGATACTAAAGCCAATGTACAAGGAATATATTATTAATAAACTAAAGCAAGGATAAACACAAACATTGATATTGACCATGTTATCAATTTGTTTACTTGGAAATAAAGATAAAACTGGGTATGAATTGTGTTACACAAATTACCTCCTCCAGTAGTTATTCTGTGTAGTTCATTAAGTGTGGACGGTGTGTGGCCGTTGAGTGGCAAATCACAAAGTCTACCAAGCATCCCTAACCGCATTTCAAGGTCTGTTGGATAAGGCCTCCTGGGATCTCCAGGCTGCCAAGATAATGGTGCGCTGACAGCATTTGAGGCACTAATTCTGGAAATCAAACAGAAATTCTATTTATACTGGTAAGAGTACACATAACTAGTAAGAAGGTAAATAATGAATAAACATTTTTTTTTGAAACGCTGTATTGTGGAGGCAGTATACATACATCAATTGCACAAGGACAAACATCCAGACCTGAAACAATTACTTGTAGGCCATACAAATACTTGTTCCATGTGGGATTCGAACTCGCAGCCATTAGCTCTATAACTCATTGTTAAGCTACTATGCCACGGAGCCATCAAAATCAATAAACATGAAAGTTAGTTAGGCTAAAAAATTAGTAACCAATGAGAGATGTATTAAAAATTTAAAACTTAAGAGTAAGAATGGATATTTTAACAAATATTTTCACAAGTAGCATGCATACCTATGAGCAAATTTAATCAATTCTTCTGATGGAACTGGCCTCTTTCTCGACTTCACAATTGAAGCAAGTTTTTGCCTTGCTTGATATAATGATGTGGCTAAAATCTGTTCAGCATCTTTAAGCTGTCTTTGCAAATGATGAATATCCTGATCCTGGAAAATTAAAAAAATATGTTGTTTAAATTTAAAAAAAAATATATATTGTTTCGGTACTGCTGTATTACAGTTGTAGCCTCTTCTTAATAAATTACCTTATTATCTACTTCAGCTTTTAGTTCATTCATTTTTTGCTGAATCTTAGCTTGTTCGTCAGCTAATTCTAAAGTCTTTTTCAACTCCGAGTCTTTTGCAAGGAGCAAGTCAGTCAGTTGTGCGTGGTCAGCCGCTGACAACTTTTGCGCTTTCGGTGCTATTGAAACCTCAATCATTTCTCTATAAAACAGAAAACGAATTTAAGTAATGCACTAGATTAGCAATATTATTTCACTTGTATAAAATCCATTACTTAGCTATTAGTTCCATATCATCTATTATAGACAACAACCTATCCTTCGTGCTTAAATGAGACGCCATAATTGACGACAAAAAATATCTTCCTATATATAATTTTACACTGTCATAGAAAACTTTTACGGCCTTAATTAATAAATTAATAGAATTTGTTTTCTTTTCTCTGATAACTTATATAAACATTTGCCATAGCTTTCGCTTTGATTTGAAAGCAAAAAGCATAGACCAGTAGACCTAGATGTATATTGCCACATACACCGTAGACATAGGTTTCTCTGTCTACGACATACACAGTAATCTATGGGTGCGTTTGGCAGAAAAAAGCGCTAGCAAGCGCTTGCAAGCAAAATGGCGATCGTAAGCGGTAAGCGCTGTCAAATCGTAAGTAGCTATTTTCCTCCAGGACACAATGTTAGTTTTAACCGGGGAATCTAACCTAATTTAAGTATATGTTTGTAAAGTATTAATATTAAAAACTTACCAATCATGATTTTTTAATAGCATGTATATGTTTATTCATGTCATTATATTACTTAAAACTAATATTGCACAAAACAACTGATAAACTCTACTTCAAAACAAACAAATTAAATAAGCAAAATGGCGGATTGTGTCAGCGCTACTGAAGTAGCAATCGTGTCCTGGCCGAAAACTATTTTAGCGCTTATAAGCGCTTGCTAGCGCTTTTTTCTGCCAAACGCACCCAATGTCTATGATAGTTTGTGAGATACTTGACACTTGACACTAGTGTTGCCAACACTCTTTACAGATAGCGCACTGAATTGACTAAAAAAAAACGCTAGATTTGAATATTTTTGGAAAAAAAGCGCTAAATTATAAAAACAATTAAAAATTAGTAATAATTAATTGAAAATAGGACAAAAAGACAAATTATTTACAAATTTACTAGATACTCTTCTTCATAGTCAAAATCTTGTTCTTTTTGAACAATTTCCTGACTACTGCTGAGAAATGGAAGCTCCTGCTTGTACTGTAGTGGAATTTTAACAGTTTGAATGTATCGGTATTCTCGCTGCCTACTTTTTGTCACTTCTTTTGGAATGTATATAGTTCTCATATACAAAATCGAATTGAGTGTATTAAAATTCATACAGTTTCCTAACTTTGATCAGTCCGATGAATGTAATTAAACATTCATCGGACTGAAAATCCTTTCGATGTCAGCGTTCAAGTGGGGGTAAATCCAAAAACATGTAAAGCAAGATCTACCAATTCTAGAAATGGATTGTTACCTCCAGCTGCTTTGTATTCTTTAACTTCCGTCCAAAATTGTATAGTGTCATTTGTGATTATCCATGTCTCAGATACTATATTGCACCACTGACCAACTATTTTATTTATCTCATCTCCACTTATGCCAAAGCTTTTAGCTAATTGAATGATTTTCAACCCACTATTCGTCTTTAAAGTTTCAGTAACATTAATTATATTCGTTTTTAGGGTTCCGTAGTCAACTAGGAACCCTTATAGTTTCGCCATGTCTGTCTGTCCGTCTGTCCGTCCTCGCTTAATCTCTGTGACCGTTAGCACTAGAAAGCTGAAATTTGGTACCAATATGTGTGTCAATAAAAATTGGAAAAAAAATGTTTTATTAGGGTAGCTCCCCTGTATGTAAAGTGGGAAGTCATTTTTTTTTAATTTCAACCCTAACGTGTGATATATTGTTGAAAAGTTTTTAAAAATGAATGGGGGTTTACTAAAATCATTTTTGATAATGTCAATAATTTCGGAAATAATCGCTCCAAAAGTAAAAAACAATGTGTCCCCCCCCCCTCTAACTTTTGAACCATAAGTTTAGAAAATATGAAAAAAATCTGAAAAGTAGAACTTTAGTAGGACTTTCTAGGAAATCATTTTGAACTTGGATGGAAACAACAGTACCCACTACCGGGAGCAGTTGCAGGAGCGCGGAGCGCTGCTGGAGCGCGAACATAACGGATACCCACCTTTAAAATCATAAGTGGGAACACTTATTGTGACGGACGGGAAACTACGGAACCCTACACTGAGCGTGGCCCAACACGCTCTTGGCCGGTTTTTTAACATGTGAAAGTTCTTTGGCAATCTCTCTTGTAACTCCTTTATTAATTTAGCAGTAAATTTAACTCATCGTTTACGTATATTGGCTCTTTTCCAAGTCAGAAAACGGTTCCAATTACTTTTCAAAATTGTAACTGGGATGTGGTGCTGGGGTTAAATTCTTCAATATTATTTATGGTTAAAATGTCGATAGAATGTCGTCAAATAAAACATATTTTTTTATTTATGAGGCTTTAGATGCTTGTTGCATTGTTGTTTTATTTATTTTAAATAATTATGTTCCTTTAAATGTTCATATTTCAAAGAAGAGGAATATTATTTAAATAGCGCTGGATTGGGCGCTAAGGGCTATATTTTTTGTTGGGCGTTGACAGAGCCTAAAAAGCGTTAGATCTAACGCCGAAAGCGCTAAGTTGGCATCACTGCTTAACCCTAGCTTGCTACTCGTTGCTACTACTATGCAAGTGCAACACATTTTAAATTATCTAAAGGCAAAGGAATTTATGCGCATACGGCCTATTTTGACGTATTTCGTTTAAATTCACCAAAATAATACATTTTTATATAATAAAACTTAATGGGAGATTTAGACTACGATTTAATGTAGCAAGCAGTTAAAAATAGATAGTTTACATAAGTAGACATTTCGTTGCGGCGATACGGCATTGTGATCGGCGGTGCGCGCTCTGCACCTGCCGTGAATAATCTTCTATCTCTATTGACCTGTTAACACAGTATTCATTTTGTAAATAATGGCCTTGATTGGGAACCATACCCAATAATGATGAGATGATCATATAGCAAGTGAAGCTTTAAAAAGCACACTTAATTTTAATTTTAGTAATTAAAACCATATATTATTCTCATTGCATTTATAAATATGTAAAGTCAGATTGTAGTTGTACTCTCAATTAGGTATGAGTATAGTATTGTTTCATTCTCACGGGACTGTAATGCTCTGTGGTAGACACAAAGTCCACGATTTGAAGGAATAGATGAAGTAGGATCAGGAACACCGCTCTGTGATAGACACAAAGTCTTTGATCTGATTGAGAGCAAGGTAAGGAGCTTAGGACCATTGCTCCGTGACAGGCACGAAGTCTCTTTATTTAACGGGAAAATAGGGAACTGGGTTCTCAGCGGTCATGGACGCAGTGTCCCAGCAGGAAAACATGAGAGTAGGTATAAATTGTCGCCTCCACGGCTATAATTTATTTTTATTTTTTTAAAGAATAGCTTGTTTGTTTGTGTTGTCTGTTTATATTTGCCTCCACGGCTTTTGAATGTGAATGAAGTAAAATTGTTTAGTTTAATAGCTATGTAATTCTTAGAATAAATTGGAAACAACTCACCATTTAATTTGTAGCATCTATCATGACTGAAGGTTCAGCACCGTTGTCTACCAGATTACAGTCATTTTGCAAGTTTTGAGGCTGTAAATAATTTAGAGAAAGCGAATCATGGGATCCACCATCATTTATTAGCTCGTTGACAGGCTCGTTCCTCGGCGACATGGCTGCCTGCTCACCAGGCTGCGGTGCCCGTCGCAACTGGTCATGAGCTACTTTACGTAGACGATCACGTCCCACCATTGGTTTAATAAGATAACGGTCATTGTATGACAACACGTCAATAACATCTTTTTTTTGTAATGTGTTACGTAGTAATTTATGTGTGATTGTAAGAGTATAACATGAAAGGTTCTCACCGGGATGGAATCCATATTTTCCCATGTCTCTACTCAACGATTACTGACGGAACCCTGAACTAGCACTAGCTAGTTTTGACGCAGGTTGTGTCAGTGCTGGTGCTGTCACCAGCCTATTAACAATGCCGGATGGTCCTTGATCCCTGCTCGTCTGTGTCTGTAGGAGACACGGCCGCCTGTTGGTGTAAGACTGCACCTGGTTGTGAGGCACGTAACTGGTCATGCGGGAATTTAAGGGGCTGACCATGGTGACTAACAACTTTCTTCAAGAGGTATCGGTCTTTATAGAGTACTCTATGAATATCGTAGGGCACGCTAAACTTGTGGTCCAACAAAGTCTGGTATCTGGGGTTGTTTTTTAATAAGGGGATATAATAAAAATACTACCTCAAATGGCATAGCAAGAACCTCCGTTATGCGAAAAATATTGCAACATTATTTTTGAAATAAATATGTGGTAAAGTTGAGGATTAATGTTAAATACTATGTTAGACGAAAACACAATTCCGTAAAATTTTCTCGATAGAAAAAAAAGATCCAAAGTTACCTCCAAACTGAACAATAAACCGCTGGTATCCATAAAATACTCTGAATTAGATCATGAAACTTTGCATACTAACTGAACTAACTATATGGCAGGGCTTATGTTTTTTTTTTAAATTACCATTATTTTCACTGTAAAAAGAAATTACCTTAACTACCGGCGTCTTGAAGCTTGTTTCCTGCCACCTGATCAATCTCCATCAGTCTTGCTTAGGCTTTCGAAAGGGAAAGCTGTGTCGCTTACTATCAGAATACATATTACGTAACAGGACTACGTAAAATTAAAAGAAGAAATAACCGTAATAAAAATTATTAAGCATTACCTTCGACACTAATCTCAGATTTAAAAATCATGTTCTTAAAATGGTAAAAAAAACTTTTTATCGTCTAAAGGTTTTATACCAAATCCGTGACCAACTTTCTGTACATCACGCATTACTCTTTGAGAGTCATTGGTTTTACCTAGGCTCAACTACGGGGATGTTGTTTATAGACCCCGGATTTTCAGCAAAACAAAGTGACAAATACAAATCTTTACAATATCAAATCTTTACACCAACTACAAGTTTAAAAATAAATTCAAAACATATCTTCTAGATAAACAAAAACAAGGTATTCCCAAACACTTCGTTTGCCAGCTATAAACCAAGGCATTTTCTTTTTTCTTTTTACTTTTACTAGCTCCTCATGGTTGGCTAAGTCATTTAGATAATAGACCTAATTGGGTACGCAGTCTTACACATCTATTCCGTAATTTTTTACTAAATTAAACCCAAGACATAAATCACAGAGCTGAAAGGACACATCTTTCAGACATAATTACACTACAATAATATTAACGTGCAAAAAATATAGTTTTTCTTTCTTTCTGATGTGTTGTGCTCATTTTCTTCTCGCCACCTCGAGGGTAATAGCTGAAAATCAGTGTTTGCTCTCTGAGCAGTATTAATCGCTGAGCTATGACCCGTTTGTTGAACTGCAACACACATGTACATTTAGATCTTAAGTTTTTTTTTTTATAATACTTTGATTTGTACATCTAGTTTAATCACTAAATTTACGTGTGTGATTGGAAAAACAAATAAACGTTTTTATCTATCTATTTATTTAACTTTGAGTAAAGACGAAAGAGTACTTATTAAGGAGAGCAAGTAGTTGATTTATCTCAAAGTCATCAATTAAATCAGGATTAAACTTGTCAAAAATAGGTCTATGTGATCGTATATGCATGACGCGAGGTTTAAGAAATTAGGGTAGAACTATTTCGGGTAATAATTACACTTAGACCCATTTCATGTAGTAAGTTTGCACCAATTAAGACGTCTGAAGTTATTTCGAAGTCAAAGTGAAACAAAATCTCTATAGAAATATTATTAATCACGCATAATAGCTATTAATGTGCTGGTAGATATAACAGGGAACGGACCTATTCTACATAAATAGTTCACTACTCGATTCTTATGCCCTGGAAATTAATTCGCCATGGATTTACGCGTAATCGAACACTCGGCGCCGCTATCGAAAACAGTGTTTATGAGCAAATTACCTACTTGAAGACGCACGATGTTTAAGATAGAACTGCGGGTAACATCACTCAATTAATTTATATCTGAAGTTATTACTTTTTCGCGGCGAAAAAACGACTCGAATGTGTTGTAGCTAAAGGCGTCGACCGATTTTTATCGAATGAAAGGACATTAGAATTACTTTTATTACGGCAATTATCAGAAGTATGACCGATCTTTTCGCAAATACTACAAGAAGAACTTCTGTGAAAAAATATTTAAAACGTTTTTGGGGCGGTAGATTTGAATTATTTTGGGATACAACGGGACGCTTGACACAAATGGATGAAGCAATGGATATCAATTCTGGCACCAAGGTGGCCCTAACATTCATATATAAATACATAAATTCTAAGGCGTTCGTCACCCACGGTTCCAATAATGGCCTCTACAACATCACTGTTTTCAAGTTTGTATTTCGTCACGCGAGTAACGGCTTTCAGGTTTGGAGGTGGTGGTAATGTATTGACGCAAATCTTCCCACGTAGAAGTAGTCACTAGCCAGTTATCGGCCCACATTTTAGCACGTCCCTTCAAAAGGTTAGTGACTTTCATTGAATGTTATAATCACAGAGTTGATAGGTGTTTTTCGCCGAAGAAATGTGATTACACCTCTCACGAACACCCACACTACCATCAGGGTTGCTAGAAGGTAGAAAGACTTCAGTTATCTTCATCTTTTCTGGTGACTGAGCGCTGAGTCGCTCGCTCATAGAACGCATCATATTGACCATTTCCATAAAAAATCTTGTAGAATACCTTCGGGAGCTGCGGGCGCGCAACCTTCACTTGATGTAAGTCGTTGCGGATTGCCAGCACATATGGATCGCACGTGCGATCCCACTTCTGATGTCGGCGCGGAAACCTCGGGGTTATTTTCATGGTGAGGCAGCACCACTGTCCCCGTTTGACAAGGGTTCAGTCGTGCTACCGTATATTGTGTCCATTATAATGAAAGAGATCTAAGATCACACACTTTTAATTTTATACCACAATAACTTTATTCTACACTTTTTATAAAAAAAAAAACTCACAAATAATAATCACAAAGCTTTACCAGGAAAATAGAACTACACCGGAGAGCGCGGGAACAGAATTGATTCCGATATATTACTTTCCTCTATGATTGATTCTATTCCCGCGTTCATTCAATAAGGAAAACGTAATAACGACTTAGGTGTGCTCTGATTGGTCGACGATTTGATTGGTCAATACTTCACTAAACAATAACTTTTTATTGAATTCATTAGGTTACTTAAGTAATTTCAATTACCAGGATTAATAATCAAATCGACAATTATTTATTCTACGATTTAAAACAATATTTGAGTTAAAAGTTGATAATCGAATAAATTGTTGTTTTAAGAGGAATTAGTTGTCAATAAAGAGATTTGTTAACCAAAAGAGTTTTAAAGAACTAGCTAGTTACATGTTATGTTTCTGATAAACTGTTACTAAATTGCTAATATCGATTTGTGATTTTATGGAAAAAAATTGTCATGTAAGGTGGCAAGTCGTTTAAATAGGTACATTAAAATGTTTACTCCCAGTTTTATAAAAAA